>CM053793.1:502243057-502843057 GCA_028749045.1 Cupressus sempervirens | reverse complement strand
TTATCTCCCACCTTTGACTACTTCATTGAAGAAAAATTCTCCTTTGAAGAACCCGTGTGATGAGAGGCACCTGAGTCAAGAATCTATTCCTTTGAAGAATTTTAATTTTCCATGAGTGCTTACCCTTTGCCCTTTGAATTTGAAGAAGATCCTTTCTCCTTATAACCATTAGGTAGTGGAACATTATGTTTCTTCATGATGTTGGTCAACTCATCAATCTTCTTAAGATAACACTCATGTTCTTCATGACCCATTTTCTTGCAATAGGCACACTTTTTCTTCTCCTTATTGTTGTCCCCCTTCTTGTTGGAATTTGAGGAAGACTTGCCTTGTTGATTGGATTGTGGTGTTATCTTTTTTGCATCCTCTAAATTTTTTTCCACTTCTTATTCTTACCCTTTCCTTTATTAGAAGATTGTCGAGCTAAATTTTGAGAACCCTCATTGTTGGCCACTAATGCTTTAGACTTAGGTGATTTGAGAATCCCCATTGATTTCAACTTATTTTCTTCTATATCCCATAGATCATCATATTCATCAAAGGAGACTTTCTTATAGGAAAACCTCAATGTAGTCTCTAACGTGTTAAAAGAAGAAACAAATGTGGAATACTCTGATGGTAACTTGTTATGAGTAAGATAGATCAATCTGTCATCTTTGATATGACTCCCACAATCAGTAACCTTTTTCATTAGTTCATTCACCTTAATGATGAAATCTTCTATAGAATCAAATGACTTGGGATCTAAGGAGACAAGCTCATATTCAATTTTGAAAACATCCTCTTCAGACACTTTACCATATAGGTTTTCGAGGGTATCCCAAGCTTCTTTGGATGTAGAAGACTTCTTAATTTGATACATGATCTTGTCATCAACCCCAAAACATATATTACCTAGGGCTTTCTTATCTATTGCTACCCAAGCTATAATATCACATGTTGATACATTATCACCTACTGGTTTAGGAAGAGTACCATCTACATATTGAGAAACTCCATTATGCATTAAGTGATACCAAATTTTGATGGACCATGTAGCATAGTTATGTGGAGCTAATTTTGGAAACTTAAAATTTCTCATAATGTAGAAAATGAAAGAAAATTGTAGAAAAGAAGGAACACAACACCAAGAACACCCCCCCTTTTCACTAAATCAAGAAACCCCCCCCCCCTCCCCCCCCCGGGAAAAAAAGATACTTTTGGCACTTTATAACTAGTGTGATTACAATGGCCACTTGCCAATTTTAGCCTTCATGGACTTCTAATTTTTCTTGTTACAACCATTTAATGGATTACAAATCTAGAACTTTACAATGTGCTACAATTATGAAGCAATACAAAGCAAAGAAAGGCCCTATTTCTAAAAGTGACACTTTTGTCCACACAACCCTATAATCTAACTATAGATCTAGAAAGTAGACAAAAAAATAATGTACTTTCAAAAAAAATGAAATATGTTTTCGAGTCTAGATGTGCCCATATAGAGCATTTGAAGTTGCAAAATGCAAGATTATGCAGGTATAGTCACCAAAAAATGCAAATTTTGACAAATTTGTGCACCAAAACTAGAAAAGAGTTGCACCACTAAAAAAATTACAAAATTTTGCCCAATTTCAAAAAAACTCACACTTGATTTGGAGTTTGGAGTTTGCACAATGTAAGAATTTCACTTAGGGAAAAATTCACCCAAGACCAAGGAACTCAAAAACAAGCACAACACAGTAGACCAAAGAGAGAGTATGATCAAAATGAAGATATATTCATTCAATCAAAGTACACTAGGAGTGTCCTTATATAAAGGCCTCCAGAGAGCTTCTAGAATGCATAGAACTCAACAACATGATAAGTCATACAGCTAGGCACATGTCCACCAGATATGGGTTATCCTCCATTAAGCACAAAAATAAGTGTGATGATGAGAGGATAAGCCTACAATGGTGTATCACACAAATTAGTGTTGTAGAGAACATGTGCTAAAAAGGGATAAGAATAATTGTATTGTCTACATGACAACTCAGTGAATGATGAAAACTCCACTGTTGTAGACAACATGTGCTAAATTAGAGTTGCATACTTCTATGTTGTCAACATGACAACTCATGAGTGTACACAAAATCCTAAGTGTCTCACCTAAATAAATAAAAAAATAATGCATTAACCTAAGTAAACTTAAGTAAGTGTAAATAGTAAATACTTATTTAGACCAACAATCCTTATACTTCACAAGCATCTCTTAGATTTTAGTGGGTAATGGCTCTTGCTTATGTTTCTATTCTTCCTTAGGCTTAAGAATAATAACATACCCCTCATAGTATTCATGCTTAACAACATTAAGGAACTCATTTTCACTACTGAATAACACACCAGGAATCTTGGACTATGATTCACCTTCCTCCAATAAGAATTGAAACTTAAAAGTTCTCCCATCTTTCTTGAAAGAAATGGAATGTTCCTTCCCATCATAGACAACACCTTTGTCATATTTCCAAGGTCTATCCAACAGTAGATGACATTTATCCATAGGCATTATGTTACAAAGTAATTTGTCTTTATAGCCTGCAATTGAAAACTTAACCCAAGTTTTCTCATTTACCAACACACTTTGTTCTTTGTTCAACCATGTCACCTTGTAAGGGTTAACATGAGGTATTTTTACCAATTTGAGCTTATCCACCACTTCCTTTGATATGATGTTATCTGTGGAACCTGAATACACGATAACTTTACATACCTTGCCTAAAATCTTGCACATAATTCTAAATGAGGCCCCTCTATGCTTGGGTTGATCCTTGACTATTTGTCTAATCAACACTCCCTTGAACATCAAGTTCTCCCCTCTCTAACTCAATATGATCTACCTCACATACCTTAGAATTCATAGTGTCCTCATGAGCATAGGTAACTCTCTTATCACTGTCTGAGGAGGTAGGCTTATCAAGACATCTATAGGCAAGGTGCCCCAACTATCCACAAGTGTAACATTTCATGCTTGCAAAGTATGAATTACTCCTACTTGAACCTTTTCCTTTATTCAAACCTCCTTGATTGACTCTTCTTCTTGTATAACCTCCTCTGGAAGTAGTTTCATTACCCTCCTTAGCAATTTTAGACTCACCTATGTTTCTTTGATCATTACCTCCACCTTGGTATCCATCTCTATGCCCCCTTTGGTCTCTTCCTCTGCCTCTACCTCTGAAATTAGAATCAGCCTTCTTCCTATTCTTTTCTTCCACCTTAAAATCCAATTGATGACACCTCTAAATAGTGGTAGGTGTCCAGACACTTAGCTCTTCTTGAATGTTCCACTTTAGTCCACCCAAGTACCTTGCCACTTTAACAGGTTCCTCTTCTTGAATCTTGGATCTCAAGCATAGTTTTTGAAATTCTTCTATATAAGAGGCCACATCTAAGTCCTCCTTCTTTAGATATTTTCTCTTTCTATTCAATTTCACTTCATAGTCTTTTGTAGATAATTCTCCTTCACTTTAATCACGATCACATTCTAGCTAGTTGTAGGCTTTTTGCACATACTGTTCCTTTCATCCTACATATACTTACACCATGTCAATGTTGAGCCTCTAAGTCTTTATTTGTAAACCTTTACCTTTTGTGTCTCTGTGACACCTTTACACTCAAAATGATTCTCCATTCCCTCAATCCATTCCATCATTGTATCAATGTCCATCTTATAACTAAACAATGGAATTCCTTCTAGGGTTTTTCCTCCTATTGCCTTGATGGCTTTCAAGAATGGTTCTTAAATCAAGGGAGGATCTATTTTAGTTATAATATCTTCATCATCAATATTTTCCTTCCCTTTATCACTACTTTCACATTCTTTGTCTTTATTCTTGGTTGCTTCAGTAGCTTCTTCTATCTTATCTTCATTTCTTCTAGGGCTTCTTTAGGGATTTTGTTTTTCTCCTTTTTCTCACCCATCTCTTTGGCTAACTTTGCATTAGTCACTACTATTGTTTCACCTACTAACTCTTCTATAGTCTAAAACATCTATCCATATTCCCAAATCTTTTGGGGCTCTGATACCACTTAGATGCAAGGACAATTCTTGCTTCTAAACCCTAACTTCTCCTAGGGTCTTCTCTATGCCACTTTTGTAGCCTATTATGGTTCTTACATTAGCCATAAGTTAGAAGGATTTCACTCCCAATCCTCCCTTATTTAAACTTTTCCACACCAATATAGAATTCAGCTTCATCCAATCAACACTCTTTAGATTACTTCCTAGCTCATCCACACCAAATGTGCACAGATGAACACAACATACCCAAATTGGAGAGAGAGGATTTTCCATAGGTAATTGAGGCCATTCCAATCCTCATCCACAAAAGATCCATAGAAATCCTTATCAATTTCAAGAATTTTCTCCAAATTAGGCCTAATAGAGCTACAAGGAATTAGGCATCTTAACTCATGTGTTGGCACACAACTTGGAAAAAGTTTTAATAAGGTGGAAGAAAAACTTCATATTCTAATACCCTTTTGGAAGACCTTTGAGATTCACTTGGTCTCACTTTCCCAACCTGTCTGTATAGTGGGTTGTTGGTTTTAGGCCTAAAATTAAGGGTTTACCAATTTGCTAACACAAATCACAAGGGTTTGTTCAAATCCCCAACAAAACATATCATGAGGATTTCACCTTGCACAAAGGACTTCTCCACCTCCATATCCTTCTCTCCATCCATTGAAGCATTCATTGCACTCAATCCCATTAAAGTTGTTTCAATCTCTGTTATCCCTAACCATATTCACTTGGCTTTCCTAAGGTATCACTGCAAAAAGGTCAAAATTTCTTTCTAGTGCCCACACACTTGCATTCTTATACGATAAGGATTCACCTCACACATTCCAAGATACCATACAACTACCATAGTGGAAAGGTGAGTTATGACCCCATCTTCAAAAACTACCTAGTTTAGACTAGCAATAATGCTAAAACAAAAATATTTACAAAAGTACAATGAATAGAACCAACAACCTAACTAAGAACACACATAATTAATTAATTACACCAACAAACTTATAAATAGGCTGCAATAAGGAGTTCAATCCATTAAATTCCCTAATGAAGCAAAAAAAGGCTCTGACTATGGTAAAACAACATAGAAAAATGTGTGTTCATTAATCAAAATTTCATCAATATGTCATCCAACCCTTGTCACTAGTCAAGGTAGGCCTTATATAATTCCAATAACCATTCTCAAACCACTTTGAGGTGGTTATTCAACCCTATACTCGAAATTGCACTTTTTGCAATAAAAGTGTCATGACAACTTTTGCAATTTTGCAAAGTTGTCATGCAACTTGACAACTTTTTTGTCTAATTGGATCTAGCTTGTTCAAAGCCTTCTAAAACTCTACTAAATTCTTGAACATTTCACTTTGGACATGAAACTAACATTCCACCTTTTCCTTGTCCAATCTAGCCCTCCAAATGCACAAATTCTAATTTTAACAAGAATAACAACAATTGCATCACACTTAGCAAATTGGGAAATTAAGTAATATTGCACATTCCTAAGGACCTAATTAGACCTTGTAATGGAAAAGATACACTCTAGGACTCATTAGCCCCTTTATTACACTAGTGGCTTGGCTAAGGACACTACAAGCCAAAACTAGACTAGGAACCCTTGGTTACCAATTAGCCTTACCTAGGTGCTCCTACACTAGCTTATCATGTAGAGGATGTTTCCATTAAGAAGGGGGAAATAGTCTTAAAAAGGGATAAAACTAATGGTAAAGACAAAGGTAAACCTTGGAACAAAAAAAGGATTGTTGTTAATGATAAAGTAGTTTATTTTCCTAAAACCAAAGATCTTATCTTCAACTTGGCTAATTCTATCCTAGCTACTAAACAACAAGAGGCTACAAAGACCAATGATTCCAAAAATCCTAAGGTTACACAATTGTCTAAGCCTAAGCACCATTTTTCTCCTTTGACTAATTCATATGAGGTGATCCTAAAAACATTACTTTCTAATAAGATCATCATGTTGCTAGATAATTCAAGAACTTATGATCTTGTTGTTAAGCCTCCTTTCTGAAGAGAAGATCACTATTGTAGTTCTCATAGGAAAAAAGGTTGCAATACTGATAACTATCTCAAGCTTAAGGATGTTATACAAGATCTTATTATGAATAAAAAAATTGTATCAATGGGTTAGTGAAAAATTATGATTATAAGGTTTCAAAGAGCCTCTCCCTAAGTATGAACAAGGGGAAACATCAAATTCAAACAAGAACAACCATGATACTAAGATAAATTACACATACACCAACATTAAAAATGTTATTCACATGGTTGAACCCATTGACAAGAGCATCCACATGATGAGACCCAAGTATGATGAGGAGCCCAACTATGGCATAGGTGATGAAAGACCTAAGGTTATCTTTAGAGTCATTAGTCACACCTCTTCTTCTTCTCATGGCTAAAGACTAAGAGTCATTACTAGGAGTATCCTTAAAGTTGAAAATACTTCCAAACAAGCTCGTGCTAAACAAGTGGGATCTCCCTCACCTAAGCAAGAATCTAGTACCAACAAGTCCACTTATGACCTTGTGGATCAATTACAACACACCCCTTTATAGATTTTCATCTTTGAGCTGCTAGAGTTATCCCCTTTGAATAAGGAGATATTAGAGAAAGTTCTAAATACGACTGATGTCCTTACTAACATTGATATGGATAAGTTCCAAGCTATAGTCAATCACATCTCCACTCTGTATTACCTAACATTTTAAAAAGAAGATGTCAAAGTGCTTAGCCATCCACATAACCTTGCACTCCATATTGAGGTTCAAATATATCATACCCAAGTCATACATGTGTTGATAGACAATGATATAGGGTCTAATATCATTTCCTTCAATTTTGTACAATGATTGGGTCTCTTCTTTGAGTTTTCTATTGACCCTAGAAGAAAGATCACTATCAAGCCTTATGACAAAGTTGAGTACTCTTCCAAAAGGTCTAATTGTGCTACCTATTCAAGTGGGTCCTATAGAAAATGATTTGGTGTTCCAAATTCTTGATAGTCCACTTGCATATAACATCTTGATAGGAAGGCCTTGGATACATGACATGCAGGTTGTCCCATCTACTTGTCACCAATGTATCAAGTTCCCTTTCAATGGTATAAAAGTTTCTATTCTTGGTGACAATGCTATGTCAACCAACTTTCCTATTGTGATTGAATCCTTGGTTCCAAATAATATAGTTGCTAATGTTCCTAGAACCACACTAGCTGATTGTAAGAAAAGGCTTAAGATGATGAACATTGGTATGGGGGAATACACTCTTGACCTCATTTCTACACTTCCAATTTCTCCTTGCTTCTAAAGAAAACCATATGAAAACATGAAACCTTCATCTTCATCTATGACTATATATGGCACTTAGGTCTAGTTTTTATTTTCCTTAGAAGATGAAAAGGAAGATCAAGCTATTAGGGATTGGATTTACAGGGAAGAAGAGACATCTAATGAAGTCATGCTCACAATTCCTATTTCCTAAGATATAAAGAAAAGGCTATGAGTTCCTTAGAAAGATGGGTTATTCAAATTATGGACCCTTTACTAATAGTAAATATTCTCTTAGTTAACCCATGAGTAACACAAAGGAACACAAAAGCAAGGACACTACTAGTTATCGATATGATGTTAATGACAATCCACCTATCTATGATGAAGAACCTTCCACTACTGGTGATTCAAAAGTTGAAATTCAACCTACTTGTACAACTACTCTTGAAGATGAGGATTTCATGTATTCCACGTCATTCTTTGGGGTGAAGATGAATCACACAATAATCATAGTGTTGAGTCTTCCATTTCTAGATTGCTAGAGTTTGATGACTGAGATGTAGAAGATCCAAATAGAGATATAATCATAAATAGCATTTCTTGCATTATACAATATGATCAAAGAAATGACTATAATGAATATGAATGGGAATCCCTTTTTGTTGTACCTCATAAGTTAGGGGTAGATCTTATACATGCCTATTCTAACCAAACCAACATAGTTGATGAGTCATTCATATGGTTTGATGAGTTTCACTATCAAGTTGCTTTAGGGCACCATACTAGTTCTCCTAAGACTTACCCCAATTTGGGTACCTTTTAAGAATTCCTTAAATTCTAACTCTCTTGTCATGGGTAACTATTTCTTTTACATTAACAACCTAGATTCCTCTACCTCACTATCACTCATGTGCCCTAATCTCATTGTTTGGTGTATACAAAGCCAACCACATAAGCTACTATCCTCTCAAAATGAGTATGAGATCACTTTCTACCTTAATTCCATTGAACCTATAGTCTCTTCCACCAATGAGCCTACTATCAACATGATATAAATAGATATCAAGTACCTTAGTCAAAATATAAAATGAAAAATGAAAAGGAGGCACTCTAATGTAAAAAACCACTTTGTTGTAGTGTTAGAGCCTAAAAATAGTAAAAATAAAGGCATATATGAGGGTTAAAACTATTTAAGCTGCCCAAGAATGAGATACTTGGTAGTCTACCTAGCTATTTTAAAGACTAATCATCAATCTTGATTGAGCCCACACAAACTATCAATCTTGGCATAAAGGAATCTCCAAAAAATATACACCTAGCTCAATATTTGTTAGCTGGAAAAAAGGAAGAGTTCACTTAGTTTTTCCATGAAAATAAAATCAACTTTTCTTGGAACTATGAAGAAATGTCCAACCTTGACATAGACCTTATCATGCATCATCTTTCTATAGCTCCTAGTGTCAAGCTTGTCAAGAAAAAATTAAGAAAAATGCATCCATTTTTTTCCCTCTTAGTGAAAGATGAATTAGAGAAGCTCCTAAGTGCCAAATTCATAAGGGCTATAAAATAAACATAATGGATCTCGAATATTGTACCTATTTCAAAGCATGAAATATCCATTCAAGCGTGCACTGATTTTTGAGACCTAAATGAGGGTTATCCTAAGGTGATTTTCCACTTCCTAAATATTGATATGATAGTGGACATGACAAGAAGCTATGATATGTACTCTGCAATGGATGGGTTCTCAAAGTATAACCAAATAAAGATGGATCCTAAAGATCAAGAAAAGACTACTTTCACTTATGTATGGGGTACCTTTTTCTATAAGGTCATGTCATTTGGGCTAAAAATGTTGATGCTACATATCAATGGGCTATGACAATAATTTCCCATGATATGATGCATAAAAACATGGAGCATTATGTAGATGAAAAATTGGCTAAATCTAATAAAGAAACAGTCACTTGGATGACTAGAGTTTGATATTAGACTGCATGGAACAAATTTTATCTTAGGATCAATCCTAAGAAATATGCCTTTGGTGTCACTTATAGTAAACTACTAGGCTACATCGTATCTTCTAAGGGCATTGAGGTTGATCCTCATAACGTTCAATCAATCATGGAAATTCCACCTCCTCACAATATTAGTCAATTAAGAAGTCTTCAAGGACATCTTCAATCCATAAGAAGGAACTTATTTCTTAGCTAGTTAATATAGCAAAACCTTTCAATAAGAACTTGCATAAGGGGTCCGCATGTGTCTAGAATGAAGAATGTGACAAGAGCCTTAATCACATCAAGGAATATTTGGCCAATCCTTCTATTCTTATGCCTCCTATTCTTGGAAAGCCTTTAATTTTTTTGCATATCATCTACAACTATTTCCCTAGGGGCATTACTAGCATGACATGATGAAAATGGAAAAGAGTGAGCTATATATTATATCAACACAACTCTAGTTGCTTATGAGGTCAATTACAATAACATTGAGAAATCTTGTCCCATTTTAGTGTTTGCATCCCAAAATCTTTGACACTATATAATAGCTCATACTAAGCACTTAGTTGCCAAAATTGACCATCTTAAGTATATCCTAAGTAAGGTTTCACTCACCAATCATCTTGCTAAATGACTGATGATTCTTTATAAATTTGACAATAAATATGTTGAATGTAAAGCCATAAATTACAATCTATTGCAAACCAACTTGTTGATTTCCTACTTCAAGATAATGCTCATATGCAAATATAATTTCCAAATTCATCTATTATATATGTCATTGAAATGGTTTAAAATAATTTATTTGATGGTTCCCATACTCAAAATGGTATTAGTGCTAGCATTTTACCGATCACACCTCATGGATATACCATTCTCAAGTCCTACAAGCTATTTTTCCCTTGCACAAAAAATGTCATACTAAAATTTGAGGCTCTCACATATGGCATCAAGTTGGTTATTGAATGGAGAATCCCTAAGCTACACATCTATGGAGACTCTCAACTTGTCATAAATCAAATCAATAATTACTATCAAACTAAGGATGACAAGTTGGTTCCCTACAATAAATTGATTGGTGCTTTAAGGAACTATTTCACCTTTGTTACATTTTGAAAAATTCCCCATGCTAAAAATAAGGTTGTTTATGCTATGACTACCTTGGCATCTATTCTAAAATTTCAGGAACATGAGTCCTGATTTGAATTACTCATGGAAGAGATATATTACCCTACTTATGATTCCCCTAATAACCAAGTCATTTGCACTATTTTTGGACATGACTCCTCTCGCTACACCACTATGTATCCTTACCTACATGACCAAATCATTGTTGGCAACCTAACCTACAATGAAAAATGCCAACTCATTTATAATGCCTCTCACAACACCCTTGTCTCCAATGACTTCTATAGGAAGAGTCTAAATAGAATGTTTCTTAGGTGCTTAGAGAAGGATGAGTCTAAATGAGTATTAGCTAAAATCCATGATGAAATTTGTAGGTCTCACTTGAATGGCCTTGTTCTTGCTCAAAAATAACTTAGGGATGTTACTATTTGCCTACTATGCAATTTGATGTTGTGTGATATGCTAAATCCTGCAACAAGTGTCAATTTTGTGGTAACTTGATTAATACTCTTGGGCACAAGTTGATTCTTTCTACTACACATTGGTATTTTTAGCAGTGATCCTTTGACTTGATGGAAAAAATACATCCTAGTTTTTCTAGTCGACACAAGTTTATCATTACAACTATTGAGTGTTTCACTAAATGTTTTGAAGATGTCCCTCTTTACTGCCACAAGGAATCTTGTTGCTCTCTTCATCCTAAATCACATCATTTGTTGCTATATAATTCCATCCTCTATAGTCATTGATAATGAAGGATAATTCAAGAATAAGGATCTTAGGCATCTTAGCAAGAAATTCTAGATTAAACAACATTGGTCCTATATTTACTATCCCCAAGTGAATGGTCAAGTTGAAGCTTGAAACAAGAAACTTCTTAAATCTTTCCATAGAATTGTACATAAGTTTGAAAGTGATTGGCATCTACAGATTAATCTGAGCTATGGGCTTATAGGACTAGCATATGCATGCCTACTGAGGCTTCACATTTTTCTCTAGTTTATAGTTTTGAGGTTGTTCTACCATTAGAAGTTGAGCTTCCTTCCTTGTGAGTCTCCTTGAAAGATTTTATTACTGATGAGGACTATAGAGAAATGAGGATACAAGAGCTAAAACTCTTACATGAATATCGCAAGGCTTATTTTGACCACATGAGAGAATATCAAAAATAGATGTCTACTAGATACAACAAGAAAGTTTGTCCTAGGGAGTTTCAAGTTGGTGACCTTTTCCTTAGAGAGAATCCAAAGAATCAACAAAATAGAGAACATAAAGGCAAGTTTGAACATAACTAGTTGGGTCCCTATATTTTTACTCTTTCTTTTGGCTCTGCTATTTATCAATTTTCTATACCTAAGGGAGAACAACTTCGCATACTACATCTAAAAATGTTCTATGCTTACTACTCTTACTGCTCTACACTTGTACATACTTTATGATCTTGAAAAGTTCCAAAAAAACCATATATGATTCTAAAAATTCTTAAAAGCACAAAATGTCCTAAAAATAATCATCTTAATCAAAATTTAACAATATGTGCTTTGATGTATGATCAAAAAAAAAATTTAATTATTTATAAAAAGTCTTGAATAATAAATAAATAAAAACTCATGTCGAGTGGCGAAAACCTTGAAATGGACACTACTTGAGACCCTTGCACTTGTGTTTATCGGCATCTCTCTTTTCCTTCTAAACCATTCATCTCATATTGCTTTGCCTTACCTAGCTTGGAAGTGACTCTCATCTACATCTAGGGGGCACAAAATGTTTAAGCTTATCAAGGTCTCTTAGTTGCATTAGGGCTTCTTTGGAAACTCTCTAAATAGTGCTTTTTGACACTTCCCCCTAAGATTGAGTGTTTCTCAACACTTATCAAATACATAGTCATTCTAGGATGTTACTCTATTTCTCATCAATAGACTTGAGTCCTAGGAAGATAGTCGTGTGACTTTCGCACATGTACTTAAATGATTTAAATGTGCTTGACTTATTTTATAAGTGTGTTGTCTATGCTAATCTATTTGTTGAATGTTCCCTCACTATTAGTCTCTCAAGGATGTCATGAACTAGAGGAATAGGGGGCATGGGATATGTTTTTGTTTGTTTCATGTCTGTGGGTAGGCTTTGTAGGTATTAGGTGTCTTGAGAATCTTTCTTGACCCACTTGACACCTAGGATCTACAATGTTACATCCTTATCTATTTCTTGCAACTATGTGCTTATGGCTATCTCGACATTTTGTGTCTCGATGCGAACCTAATCTTACTACACTAAACATAGGTAATCTAACTGCAGTGTCATCTTCACCTCTATGTCTTTGATGCATAGGTTAGGTTCCCACATTTCTAACTGATATAGATCATATTGATATCCTCATAGTTATACTAGTGATGATTGTATGATCTTACAAAACCCTTAATAAGGTTGGATGATAAAAAGTAGGACCTACTTATATGACCTTTTTGATTGCACCTTTGCATACTAGCTTGTATTATGGGTTTCATTTTATCTTAGCTTTGCATTTTGGGGTTTTGAGAGAGTCTTATTTTTCTCTTGTGGATGTGTTAGTCAATTGTATTTATCTCTTTGACTCTTCTCAATCATGTCTTCGGCTCCTTTTGATCTTGTTATCACATCTCTTCTCTTCATGTCATCATATGGAGTTAATCTTATCATCATATCTATCTACCCTTTTGGATTCTTTATATAGTATTTTTACCTAATTTTTCAACTCCTCATATTTGCACTAAAATTGCACCCTTACCTAATTTTGACATCCTAGATCCATTTTTGGGATCAAAATCAAAATCTAAGTTCATCTTGCTAGTGAAAATTGCATTTTAAAATATTTTCTTATTTTGTGTAGTTGGCTGACCTTTTGAGGCTTAATATTTGGATCCTTATAAGGTAAACTTCATTTCATCATTTCTTCATCCCTTCATATCTTCTTTTCATTTCATTTCACCTTTCTTCTTGTTTTTTTCTGATTCTTATGCTTTACCTTTCTTGGTCAAACTAAGGCATATATTCATTACTTGGAAAGTATTCTCTGGTCTTAATCTCTTATTTTTCATTATGGACCATGGCTTTATCTTTCTTTGATCAAATAGATCTCATTTTTGCATCTTCTCTACCTCATTTTGATTTTGATCTTGAGGGGGCAAGGATATTCTATCATTTCTTTTCATTGCTGCAAACTGATTTTTCTATGGCTATCTATTTCTCAAGAGCATATGCTCAACCTTTCTATTTTCTCTTGATCTAGCTATATCTCTAGGGAATATGCTTGACATTTCCATTTTATTTAGATCTCTATCCAAATGTTCACTCTTGTTGCTTATTTTTTGTGCATTCAAGATCAGTTGTCTCTCTATGCCTTGTTCTGTAGAGTCAGATTTCTCTATCAGTTTAGCATCTTCATTCTTTGACTTAATATTTTCCTAGATTGGTCACACATTAGTCAAAGAGGAGAAATTTTTTCTTAATTTATCCATTTCTTATTCTTGATCAATCATCACTTTGTTATTTATTCAATTATAACCTATGGTTTGGCCACCTTATCCTAAGTCTTTTATTTAATTGAAATAACTCTCTCCCTTTTAATTAGATAAAATCCCCAAAGTTCCACTTATCCTAAGTGTGCACATGAAAATAATTATTCCTATTTTAAAAATAAAATAAATGGCATTTTTATCTCATAAGAGGGGCACACTTTCCAAGGTGATTGAAATCTTCACTCTTCTCCACACATATTTTATTTCTTAAACATATCCATTGATTTTGCATAGGTGAGATTCTTTTGCACATGGATCACTCAAGGCTCATTCTCCACCCTTGATTTTTCCTTTTATTCTCTACTATCCATTTCTCTTTAAAATAAGGCTCTCTCCTCACTCTCTAACATCTCTTAATCTCTCTCACAACTCTTAATATCTCATGCTAATGTTATGTTGTAGGTTTTCTTATAGCTCTTTGGAGCAATTTTGAATTCTTATATTCTTGTTCTCTACGTGAAAACCTTCTTTGTTAGGAGCACATGTAAATAATAAAATGTTAGTAGCATATGCATATAACAATATAAAAATCAAGAAAACTACTAACTAACATTGTGTTTTAATAGTAATGCAACCAATAAATAAGAGTCTCCACACAACCTCACACCAACTGAACAATGGCAACCATAAGAGGCCTTATTGGTGTGCTTTAGATGGGGGGATGTAGATATACTCTCCCAAAAACAACCATTGAATTAATCCCAAAATGATGAATGAGAATGCAAATGTGCAAATGTGAATCTATACTAAAAATGTATGTGAAATGCCTTCAAGCAATGGTTATGAGTAAGCCATCCTCAAAGGATTGCATGGATGTAAATGGACATTAAAATTAATTAAGAAAGAAACCTAATAATGTTATGCTACCATGAAACTAATGCAAAATATAAAAACTTAAAAAATGCAAACAACTACCAAAGGTTAGCTCTAAGTATAAAATCTCTAAAAGCTCTAAAAATAAACTAGCATGATAATAATGCAAATGAGGGAGATAAAAAATGCTTGATACAAGGGCTCCATTTATAGGTTTGAAAGAGGCCTTGGAGAGGTGGCATCTATGTGGAATCCACATAGGTGCCACAAGGGAGACACATGGGCTAAGGGGACATGCCATGCAAAGGTCAACATAAGCATTTTCGATGAAAGTGATGGCTCAAGGTTTGCTCACACATGTGTGAGAAACCTTAGAGAAAGGAAAGGGGGACAAGTGTGTAAGAGGTGTGAATAAAATAATAAAATGGAAGCTTTATTGGATCTTGAGTTTCTCACACATCTGTGAGCAAACACTTAGAAGTTAAAATGTGTTTAGAAAGATGTTTATGATTAATTAATGGCTAGGCCTAGAAGGATGAGAGTGGTGGGTGTAGACTAGGTTTTAGGTGAGATTAGGATTAAATTAAATAGGATTTAACTTAATCACTGGATTATAGAATTTAATAAAGTGGAGGTAATTAAATAAATTAGAATTTATTTAAAAGGGATTTTATGGAGCACTAGGCATTAAATAAATTTAATACATTAGAGGGGATGTATTTAAATTAAATTTAAATACATTAGATAAATGAACCTATTCAATTAAATAAGTAGAAGAATATGACAAATATAATTAATTAATAAATAAATAATTATAATGTCAAAAGAAATATTAAATGAAGTAATATAGTGCTAGGGATGACTTTAAGCATCTACATTCCCAAAGAGGATAGGAGTCCTAGGAGTTTCATCATAGCGACAACAAGGGAGGATGGTGTCCCCTCATGAAAATGGAGCAAAAAAAAAAATTTGAGCAATTTTCATGAAAAGAACTTTAGAAGAAAAGAAAGAGTAGGAAAAGGCATAAATGAACAACTTGCATGACTTGGGGATAAACGGGGGTAAACATGGCCAAGGAAAAGGTATGGGATCAAAAGGGGATTTCAGAGGCCCTATATAAGCCTCCAAGGGGCACATGGAAGAGTCATTTGCACACCTAGAGAGCATAGAACTAGAGTGAAATATGGATCTGATCGAGAGACTACGACTTGGAGAGTGTGTTTAGAAGCACTAGAGGTCAGCCAACATGGGTCCACCAATAAGTTGACCATACCTACTTATCAAAGCATTTAATTTTAGCATTTATTGTGCATTAAATGGGGAAAAATAGGGTTAGGATGGAGATGATAGTTCTCTACTCCATCGTCTTCACAGACAACAAACTAGGGTTAGGGGCACTACGGAGATGACAAGATCCATCCTATCATCTCCAAAGATAATAGGGATCATCTTGTCATCTATGTAGATGTCAAAGGGGGGAAAAAAAAAGGCAGAGACCAAGTTGAAGATGATGATCTCTAGGTTGTCATCTTTGAAGCAATAGTTTAGCAGCTACCTGTGGGAAAAATGGTGTCTCCTGGTTTATCATTTTCATCGATCCACGCTTATGTTGATTGGTATCTCCAATTTTGACAAATCAATAGAATCAAGTGACAGGGATAGCTAGGGGGTGAAAAAATTATGATGCCCCATGCTTAGATAACCAAAAAGAGCTAGAGATAGATGATATAATGACCATTAGATGTCTATGTTGTAGATGGCAATGGTGATGTTTAAGTCATGGGAGCACTACCTAGTGAAAATGGTGCTAGGAGAGACACTCATAAAGGCAGAGTGGGGTCATGTGAGGCTATATGGTTTCAATCACATCCATGAGTGGCCTGATCTAAGGGCACACTTAGTGAATATTTTTGCACCTATACAACAATGGCACATGCTGACCTTTAGCTTTCATCTGCCTACTAGAGAGGTGACAGTTACTCTTCTTGATGTGTGGTAGATTCTCCAAGTGTCAATCTATGGAAGATATCCTAAGTATGTACTAGAGGGTGCAGATCCCTATCTATGAGAGTGCTTCAAGTGGTGATGATAGAGGCTACCTATTCAAAGACCATGGTTGACATGGAGGGAGGCATTAAAGTAGAGGTTTCCATAGCTTAATCTCTATCTTGCCTCACTTATATAGAGTATGGTGCCAGACCATGTTGGGTATGGGTT
The DNA here is from genome assembly GCA_028749045.1 of Cupressus sempervirens. NCBI lineage: Eukaryota > Viridiplantae > Streptophyta > Pinopsida > Cupressales > Cupressaceae > Cupressus > Cupressus sempervirens. Next base: position 502,826,016 of record CM053793.1, on the reverse strand, counting down.
TTTGATCAGCTTGACACGAGTGTTAAGCACTATTTTACAAGATGAGAGCACGTCTTCTACTATGGTCAAACTATCTTTGCCCAACTATACCATGATCTACACATGTACACATACAGGATACATCAAACTATAGGTCCATGGTTAACATTGTTGATGGTGAGGTCATGGGAGCACATAGGTATCATACACCCTATTATGAGGCAAGAGACCCAATAGCCCAATGAGCCTTATTCATGTTAGTATAGGCCATCGATCCAATACACCTTAACTGAGTCAGTCAAATTTTGGAGGAGATATCTAGATGAGATTATCATATTTGACTAGAAATTATATCACGATGGTGAGTAGTGGGGGGCTATACTACTAGTAGGGGGAGAGGATGACAGTGAGGGTCAACTCTACCTTCCTTATGTGTAGACAAACTATTGGTTGATCAATCTAACCATGCACATAGTTATGAGATATATGCCCTCTTGGGTACATCTATAGTTTGAGAAGGTTCAAGATGTTGTGCCTAATAAATTCCTATACCCAGTGGTATCCCATGAGTATGGTATATTATGGGGTTATAGGACCATGTTGAGATTGGCAAGGATGTCAAGGCATGGTATGCAACCAGCGCCCTAGGTACATGGATAGGACAAGGGAGATGCAGTGATGACACCCACATATACACAGTGGTGGATGGCCCATCAGCTAGTGTGATTGGAAGTACTAGGAGTGCCACCAGTAGTAAAGAAGGTATAGGGTGGAGGAGATGGGGTAGGAGATGGGATACAGGTGGCAGTGATGCCACCACCAGGGCAGGGTCCTCTAGGGTGAAAAGTCTGTCAGAGGAGAGGACTAGCACCAATAGGGCTACTATTAGTGTAGGGGCCACAGTTGGGGCCATAGGTACCATAGGGGCCACCTTAGTAGGATGATATAGAGATAGTGAGGGCCAAGCAAGAAAACCTCTAGAAAGAGGTTTCCTATCTATAGCTTGAGGTACATGTGGAGTGAGAGAGGTTAGATAGTGCCTAGGAGGCATTCACAACACTGTAGGTTAGGATAGATGTAGGAGATTTCAATGACTTCACCATGCAAGTGGAGATGGATGAGCTAGCCGAGATAGACACTCTTCAGTAGGAGTTGGTCACTCTATGGGTAGAAAGGGAGACTCATCAGAAGCAGGTGGACGAATATCATGGCCAACAAGATATCACCAGATAGATGGTATAGGCTAGGGGGATGGTGATGGTGATACAAGAGGCCCTGACTACATGCCAACATGAGGCACGAGCCCTATGAGAGGTAGGTTATTATAGGACTCTATATCATGATGTTGTGCCAGTAGATTAGTGATAGTCAGAGTTTTAGGAGGCATCTAGCTCATGGGCCATAGGAGGTTGTCAATGATCAAAGTTGTCGATTGGATAGAGAAAGCCTCCACAAGGAGAGGGTATAGGAGGGGCAGGGCCCTCACAATAGGCTACATGATCTTTATAGTGAGCAGTTTTAATATAGTGATGCAGATGCAACAAGTTTTTTTTATGATGCATTATGCATGATGTACTACATTTTTATTTTTTATATACAGATTGTATATGGACACTTATTCTTTTGATATATATGACATGATTCAATGAGCCTAGATGTATATGGATGATGGTCTATTATGTATGTGATATTTATGATGTTGTTACTGATATTGTGATGCAGAATGTGTGTGATGTTATGTTTCTTATGATGTACATATGATGACTAATGTGTGGATGATGCATGTCTTATGGTGATATATGAGATCTATGGATTTTGTTATGTTACATGTATGGATTTACTATATGCTTTGTGAGATGTATCATGATGTATATGTCACTAAATGTAATGGTTATAATATATGTACTTAATGGATTAATATAATGAATAAATAATAGGATCTAACAATGAATGAAATGCATAATGCAATGAATGTACCAATATGACAATGAATGTATCCTAAATGAAAATGTCAGTAATAGAAAAAGACACACTAATCATGAATGCAAAGTGAAATGATGCAAAGTGTAAATGTGAAATATGAAAATGTAATATGAATGGACACATGTCACACTTTCACTTGTAGGAATCAAGTAGCTTAGCATAGGAGGGGGAATAAATAGAACCTTTGTCTCAAGCAGAGTATAATGAAACCCTATACTACATGAATCCTAGCTACATGATACCGAGGGATTTAGTTATGTTTATATGGGAGAGCATGACCTAATTTCATTTTTCAAAAATGAGTTATGCACCATATGTTGTAGAAGCATAGATGATAAGATTCCTTTCCATGGACCAAACTCTCAACACAATAGATAATTTAGGATGATAGATGTAGTGTGCATAGTCATGATGGAACAAATGGCATATATGCATTAGAGAGGTCTAGGCATACCCAAAGTCTTTTTAGGGATCTTTGGTGGAAAGTGTACTAACCCATTGCCCCCAGTGAGAAATGCATAACCATAACTCAGAACTGACATACATGTACTAGAGCATCAAAAATAGATCATATCGCAAATGATACATGTAGTTAGTTAGAGCTATTTAGATAATACTAAAATATGGAAGATCAAGACACACCATAAAAGGCTACTACTAACACTCAAAATGAAATCAACCAAAAGAGACTACATGACCAAGTAGTCATTTAGTCCATAGTTCCTACCAAGGACATTAAGTTTGAAAGTGAAAGTTGTTGTGCCATGTGTAGGAAGGATTCATCCTATGAAAATTTGTTTGTTGATGTTGTTGTCGTAAATGTTTGTTGGCAAGGCTTGTGAAAAGAAATTTCCTGGTGATTTGTTTAAGGTTTTTTTGCAGTCAGTGTTGTGGTAAAAAAGCTCAATGTAAGGGGGCAGGACAAGCATTTGACAGGAAAGTGTTGCACAAACTAGAGATATTTTGAAAGGTGGAGGTGAATGGATATCTCACAAACAAGAGGTATTCTATTAGATGCATGAGAAGTGCAAGTCAGATAAGACTTCTGCACAAAGGTGGGATTAAATGGTGGATTATGGTGAAGTGAGATGAGCTTTATAGATAATGGACCAACAAACATTTTTCAGGAACTTTTTTCTCTTTTTATTTATTTATTCAAGAACATTTTACAAATGTTTTTGGATTTTTCTAATATTTTGATTTTTTTGAAGTTTGTGGAACTATAACAACACTGTACAAGAACTACAGAACTCAAGCATAGAACTTCTTGAGGTGTTGGATATTTACAGGCTCAAGGAGTCAATATCCCTTTGAAGTGACAATCTGGTATGTCCCAAAACCATATCTAGTTGTAATGATAAATGAACCAAGCCAATTAACTTCTAATTTTCCTTTATTTTTGTGGTTATGGAGATTCCTCATGTTATGTTACAAAACTAAGTTACCCACCTCAAATTCCCAAGGTTTGACTTTTTTTTGAAACTAGAGTTGAAGGAAATTTTGATACATGAAGAGGTGGTCTAGGGAATTGAGACATCTCTCATAGAGGAGTTTTAGCTCTTGCAAGCGAGCAACTTATTATTCTTCTTCGAACATTAGATTCTTGAGAGAGATTCTAATGAAAGGGAGCTCAATTTTAATGGGTAAAACAGCTTCAAAATCATACACAAGGGAAAATAAGGTGGCTCCTATGGGGGCATGGATGGAGGTACAGTAGGCCCAAAGGGTGGGAGCAATTTGGAGGTGCCAATCACGACCAGCTGCATCAACAGTTTTCTTTAGGATTTTCAAAATTGTTTTAGTGGTGGCTTCAGCTTGGCCATTGCCTTGGGGGAAGTATTTGGTGGAAAAGTCCTAGGTGATTCCAAATTTCCTACTCAATGTGGCAACTTCCTAATTTTTGAAAGGATTTCCATTATGAGTCATGATGTCTTGAGGAATACCAAAGCAACAAATAATGTAGTACAAGATAAACTTCAAAACCTATTTTCAGTGTAGGTTAAAGGGATAGCCTTGACCCACTTTGTGAAATACTCAGTGGTGACAATAATATACTTGTGGTCATTTGTAGAATATGGATATATTTGACCAACAAGATTGAATCCCTAGCAAGAAAATGGAAATGGTGTGATGGTGGGTTGAAGGTCTTGGGCAGGAGCATGTATCAAATCTCCATGTTGCTGACAAGGAACACATTGTTTCACAAAATGATATTCATCCACTTCCATAGTAGGCCAATAGTAACCCATTATGAGAAGCCATTTTGCTAATGTAAGGCCATTTGAATGGGTACCAAAAATTCCTTAGTGAACCTCTTCTAACATTGATCTAGCTTCATCTAGATTGAGACATCAAAGGAGGGTTCCATCAAAGTTTTTTCAAAAAAGTGTATCATCTAGGATAGTAAATCAAGTCATGTGGTGGATGAAGGTTTTTCTTTGGTTCATGGAAAGTGTTATGGTGATTGTTTTGTGATGAAGGTAGGTAAAAATTTCAGAGTACTGTGGAGACTCAAGACTGAAAATCTCACACTCTAGCACTGATTTGGGTTTCTCGTAAGCAGGAAGAAAAAGATTATCAACAAGAAACTCACACTTAGGACTATATTCAGGCATGGTGATCATGGAGGCAACTGTGGCCATAGCATCTATTGTTTTTTTATTAGTCCTTTGTATCTACTGGAAAAATTTTCTTTTTTATTAGTCCTTTGTATCTACTGGAAAACTATCTCAGTGAAGTGTTGTTTAAGATCTTCTATGATCCGGTGGTATGGCAACAACTTTTCATCCTTTTTTTGATACTCATCTATAATTTTCCTAATAACCAATTAGGAGTCTCCAAAGATAAGTTGGCTCTTAATATTCCATTTGATAGCTTGACAAAGCCCTATTACTAATCTTTCATACTTAGCTATGTTGTTTGTGTAAGGGAATGAAATTTTATGAGATGTAGGAATAAGATCTCCTTGTGGTGTAACAAACAAAACTCTTGCCCTCAATCCCTTTTGTGTGAAGGAACCATCAAAATATAGTTTACGTTGTGTACTAGGAGTAACAGTCACAATTGTGTCATCTGGAAAATTTTCTATTATAGGATGGTCTCCTTAAAGAGGAGCTTCGACAAGTTTGCAATTACTTGTCCCTTTATGGCCTTGCAATCTTTACAGACAATATTGAACTCGCTTAAAATCAAGACCCATTTTGCAACTCGACCAGTGAGGGAAGATTTTGATAGAAAATACTTGAGGGGATCTATCTTGGCAATGAGATGTGTAGTGTGATTAAGAATATAATGTCATAGTTTCTACATGCAAAAAACTACCACCAAACTAGCTTGTTCAATAGCAGTGTAGTTCAACTCATAGCCACCTAATGTTCCACAAAGATAGTATATATCTTGCTCATTACCTCTGTCATCTAGTTGTGCTAAAAGATCACCTAGGGAAATTGAAGTGGTAGAAATGTAGAGAATTAATGGCGTCTTGTGATTAGAGGGACTAGAATTGGTGGATTAGCCAAGTATACTTTAACTTGTTCAAATTATTTCTGACATAGGTGATCCTGTTGAAACTTAGTGTCTTTTTAGAGAAAATGTTAGAGTGGATGAACCTTATCTATTAACTAGGACACAAACCATCTGATGGACTATAACCGCCCTTAAAAATATGAAGTTGTTTCAATGTAGTAGGTGGAGGCATTTCCATGATGGCTTTCACTTTGGTAGGATCTACCTCAATGTCTCTTGTTAACACTATGTAACCTAAAAATTTCCCTGATTGGACTCTAAAAACACACTTCTTGGAATTAAAGTGCACTTTGTATTTCTCTAACCTTTAAATAATGGTGGTAAGCACAATAATGTGGGAATCACGTGTCCTAGATTTTCCTAGAATGTCATCAACATAGTCCTCCATTATGACATGTAGAAGATCATGTAAGATTGTAGTCATTGCACGTTGATAGGTGGTGCCAAAATTTTTTAATCCAAATGGCATGAATTAGTAATAAAAGGTTCCCCATGGGGTAGTAAATGTCATTTTGTGTTGATCTTCTTTTGCAATTTTAATCTGATTGTAACTAGAGAAATCATCCATGAGAGATAACATTTCATGTCCAGTAGTCAAATTGACTATAATGTCTATGTTAGGAAGTGGAAATTCATCCTTACGACATGTGAGATTTAAATCTCAAAAATTTGAACAAATTTGGATACCCTCAATTGCTTTACCTAAAGGAACAATGTTGCAGACCCACTTAGGATAATCAATAGGTTGGGTGAATTTTGCCTCTAGCATTTTCTGCAGTTTTTCTTTGACCAAAAGTGCTACATTAGGATGCATCTTGTTCAACCTTTTTTTCACATGTTTAATCTTTGGATCTACTGCTAAGTGATGCACAACCAAATCTGTGTCTAAACTAGGCATGTCTTTGTATGCCCATGAAAAATTGATTTTTGCTTTCTATAGGAAATCAGTCATTACTTTTTATTTTTCAAGACTTAGGGTAGCTACAATGTGGGTGATTTGTGGATTATCTACCATGCCCAAATTAACTAAAATTGTATCTTCATTCAATATAGATGACTTTTTTGGTGGTAAAGATATAAATGGCAAGTCAATATCTCCCTCTTCTAGTGCCTCTAGGAGTTTTTCACCAGAAGATGTGTCCTTTATTTTGTCTTTTTCTTCATCCAAAAGTGTTCCAAAAGAGTTTTCACTAAGGAACATTTCTTTTATTTTTTTATTTTCTTTTTCATTTTTGTGACTAAGAGAGCTGACTTTTCTACCGAAGTAGGCTTCCTCATTGTATTGGATCTCATGTTCATAATCTTGAGGATTCTTAAGGCCAAAGAGTGTCATCACTACTTCATCAAAGTTATAGATATCAAGAGATAGTGGTGTGTCCTAAAGGTCCCAGTCTATCATGTCAGGTTTAGGGAGGGGTAAGTTGATAAATGAAAGTTCGGCTATGGTAATGGAATGGATGTAGTTATTTAAGTCATCTTCAATATATTGGAAGGGGATTTTGAAGAATTCCTCCTCCTTAGTCTCAAAATTAGGTTCATCCATACAATAGTTATCAACAAAGGACACCTTGGGTTTAATGGAGCCCAAACCATGTCCTTTAGGATAACTATTAGCCTCAAGGGGTTGTCTAATTCCATCTTCTTTAGGTCCAAGGTCGGTGCCATGATATCCAACGTTTTCAATGATGGGAGGAGACTTGACATACTTATCTTTAGGGAATTCCATAGGATCATCTTTTCTGTCAAAATATAGCCAATCTAAGATATTAGACTCCATGTGTTCATGACTAAGTGAATCCCAAGGTTCAAATGTTGTCTAATTAACATTCACATAGTATCCTTATTTGTAGAAGGTGGTATTTGGCAAGATTTTCCAAAGGATCGAGGGGAGAGTGGTAGTTATCCAACACACAAGGCATTTTGAAACTTATACTCTCTCATTCCTTGGTCAACAAAAGTAACTTTCTTCACTATAGTATTGACATTAATATCTTCAGCCTTCTCTTTTCCTTTCCAAGAACTAGAATCAATATTGGATAACTCTGGTATTATTGTGGAAGGTGATTTTGTTATTGTGAGAGATCTAGGTATAACCTTAGGGAACTCACTAATTGGACAAAAATTTGTTGGGGCACCTTCTAATCTCTTACAAAAAGCAAAAGCAAAAGGATCCCCTGGAATCATGACCTCTCTTCCTCGGTGGGGAAATTTCAAGCACTGATGATATGTAGATGGGACTACTTTTAGTGTATGTATCCAAGGTTGACCAAGCAACATATTATATCACAAGTCCAAATCTAGGACATGGCACTTAGTATTTATTATAGTTGGCCCAACCTTTAGCAGTAGCATGATAACTCCTTTTGATTATTGTTCTCTTTCATTATATGCTTTAATTTTTATCCTTTTATTGACATTTAGGAGGTCTTTTGGAAGCCCCAAGAAATAGATCATCTTCAATGTACAAAGGTTCAAACTAGATCCATTATCTATAAGGACTTCAATATGGAGCGACAAATTATGGTTTTGATTAGGACATTCAAAATCTTCTTTATGTAAAGATAAGGTGTTGTTGTGCGGAAATATTTCCAATCATGGTAGTGAATTGGGATACAGTAATGTTTTCAAGAACATAAGACTCTAAAAGAGTAGTCTCCAAAATTTCTTTGTGGATAGGTGAGGTGGTGAGAAGCTCTAGAATGGATATCTATACAAGAGTCTTCTCTAACTAGAATAATAAGTCATAGCGAGAAGTGGGTCTTTGTGAAGTGGATGGAGTAGCAAGTGCATGTAGAACTAATCAATTAGTGGGATTGGGAGTGGTAGCTTGCAAAATGATTCTTCCCTATTGAGTGGTTGTAGCATAATCAGTTGCTTGTAAGACAACGGTATTTACATGATTGTCCACTTCTTCAATGAGACCACACATGGAGTCAAAACCACATATATTGTTTCTTTCTATTTTACCAAACAAGGATTCAAATCCTAATATGTAGTTAGTAGAATAGTCATAGTGTAATGTGTTAGACGTAGAAGTTCAATTGAAATTGTTCATATTGTTGTTTCCATTGTTATTATTGTCATTTTTGTGGTTGGGAATTGTTCATATTGTTGTTTCCATTGTTATTATTGTCATTTTTGTGGTTGGGAAATGACTTTTGAAATATATATAGTCTAGCATTTTTAGAGGGTGGTCTTCCTTCAACCTCAACTTCCCCATCATCGACAAGATTTTTATTGAATACTTTGAGTTTGATACACTTGTTTGTGTCATGTCCTTTGATGTGGTGGTATTTGCAATATTCATTTTCCCTATACCATTTTGATTTGGGTTGATTTTCATCAAAGGACTATGTGTTGGAAAAAACCATTAAATGGTGATCCACTAATTTCTAAAATATGACATCTAAGGGTTCACAAAAGTTGGTGAACTTTCAATTTGTATCATAATCATGATTGTATTTTTTATTGTTGTTATTGTGAGGAATTGTGTTTAATTGCAAGATTTTTTGTTGTTCTGATTGTGGTTTTGATTTTTATTCTTGATTATCACAGTTCAAATTGTTGTTGTTTTGGTTACGATAGTTGTTGTTTTTGTTGTTGTTTCCACCTTAAAGATTTTGTATACTTTTGACATCAGTGACACCATCATGGGTAACATCTTTTTTTTGGACCAAAATTTGGGTTTGCTATTGTTGTTTGTGTCATTTTTTGATGATGAAGAGCTATAATGTTTAATGGAACCCTTATCTAAGAGTCCATTTTCAATGTTCTTGCCTTTCTTGACTAATGGGGAAAAGTCTTTAGGACTAGCCATCTTTATTTGGAAAGAAATCTTCGAGATCAAATTCTTGATAAATATGTCTACTAGGTTGGAATCTTCAATTTTGTATGGCATGTGATTAGCAAGATACCTCCACCATTGTAGAAAATTGGAAATGTTTCACTATTTTTTTGTTTTGTGTTGACAAATCACTCAATGAGGCATGATGTTCAATGTTGTCAAAATATTGTGTTACAAATTTTCCCATCAAATTATTGAAGGAAGTGATGGAACCCTTGGGTAATTTCATTAGCCACACAAGCGCGGGGCCTCCAAGACTTCATGTGAAGAGCCTCTTAAGATAATCCTCACTATAGATCACTTCTTGGCATAAGACAAAATAATCTTTGAGATTTGTGGTGGGACATGTTTCTCCTATGTATTTGTGAAATTTAGGAATCTCAAAGTTTGGCAAAAATGGTATCATGCTGATGGCTCTGTCAAATGGAAAGGGACAAATTTCCTCAAACCTTCACCCCTTTGTTATTCATGTTATGGACCAAATTTTGAAGTTCATGCAACTGTTGGGCTAGATCTTGGTTTAGTTGCATTTGTGATTGTTGGGAATTGATGAAGCCACCCCCAAAGTTGTATGGATTTCCAAACATGTTATGAGGTGTTGAAGGTGGTTGTGCACTACTTTAGCTAATGTATTAATATGCAATTTTTGGAATTGGCACAGATATTTTCATCATACTTATTTGCATTTGTAAATAAGAGGAATATATTGGTTATGTTGGGATCACCATATATTGTATAGTTACTTGCCCAATGTTTAAGCATCTTATAGCAGGACCCGTCAAGGTTGACTGTGAAATGATACCATGTGTAGTAGTGTTAGGCATAGCACTAAAAATTTGTTGAATATGTTCTGCACTTAATTGGAATGTGGGTTGTGTTGAAGCACTTGATGTAGGTATAGAACTAGTTCTCATGACCACAGGTTCTTTTTCCTTGCCAGATGTTTGGGAAGTTGGCAACATGGGAGCACCATCCTTGATAATTTTTCTAAACAAGGTTCTCTCATCAAGACTCATAGGGACATTGACACCATCTTTAACTAGTTTTAGTAAGATCTCTATCTTATTCACCCTAATAAAATTTTCCAACATTTCCAAGTTGTATGAATTTGAAAGAAATTTGTAGATATCATTAGGGATGTCGTTGTTGTTAGTGGGATCTTCATCTTAGTACACTTCTTTGTCATCATGTGAGTTACTCCCTAGAGTGGTCTTTAGAAAAAGATTCTCCAGTTCTTGTGTGGATGTTGAGCTAGGCATACCAAAGTTTGTACTAGGGGGAAATATGTTCCCCAATGAGTTTGATCATGGAGGAAAATGATTCTCCATCTCTTATTGTCTTAGTGATTCCAATAAATGTGACATAGGATTAAATGTTAATATGTTGGATCATGTTTGTACCATACAATTGTGACCAAACCAAATGGGTGGAAGATTTTGGAAGAAAGAGAAGATGTGAGAGAGCAACTAAACCTTATATGATAAAAGGGCCAACCTAAATGTAAACAAAAGACCTTGTTGATTTCGAAACCCAAGTTTGATATAGGATAAAAGTATCTTTCTCCTACCAAAGATGGACAAGTGATCTTTGGGCAAGATAGGACACCAAATAGATTACTCACTATTTGGAGATGGGCTTGTGATCCCAAATAAGTGAGTGTAACTAAGATAATTTTTTTCTTGTGGATAAAGGTCTAGTGTTGTAATCTAAGAAGTTTTGTAACTAAGATGTTCTTAGGCCAAAAGATTAAGGTTCAGATGATCAAGCTCTCTAGAGGAAATTTTTCAAATGGAAGACTATAAATTTTGAAAATGAGTTGATGTGGAAAATGAGGGTGATATGGTCACTATGCAGATAACTCAATCTCCTCTCACTAGAAACAAAAATCTCATGTTTACTCCAAGGAAAGAAGACCAATTTTGAACTTTACCATTGTATAAGATTATGTGATAACAGTCTTGTTCGGCTTCTTGCTTTTGATGTCTTTGATAGTGTATCAAAATTGTTTATTACTATTTGCTAGGCTTTTCATTTCCTTGTAGGAAAATATTTTGGATAATTTTGCCTTCTTAGGTTTGACTTTGTCGATCATGGTAGGAACAAAATAGACCCAGTTAAAAGACCAAGCACAAAATTTTTGCAAAAAAATTTTGTAAGAAATTTATGACTAAAAGACCCAATGAATTTCAAATGCTAGACCAAGTATAAGAACTCATGAAAATAACTATAGGTAAAGAAGACCCCCACTTGCAACCATTTTACTCACTGAATTTTTAGCTCACCATTGCATTTGTTTTTGGAGTTGTTTGATGTTTGGTATTGGTTTTGGATGTTTAAACACTCAAGCACACTAAACACATCAACAATCCTAATAAGGCTATGACTAGGATGTACAAAGATTATCTAGAGGACGTCCTCGATATACACAAAATACATGACGTACAAATTTGTAAATGAAAGAAAATAGTGTCACACAGCTGGGAGGAGATGGTAATCCAAATCTCCACCTTCAATTCCGAAAGGTATAAAGTTCTTTGGGGGCTTAGCCAAGAGTGACAAAAAAAAATTTCCAAGAGAGGTATCTTTCAATTCACCTCCTAATATTTATACTCCACCAAAATGCTAGAGTTGATGTCATCCCAAGGGGTGATAAAATCCCCAAGCAGACCTCCTAAAAAATAAAAATAAGACCACTTATTTCTTGTGCACTCAAGATCACCCAAAGATGAGAGAATACATAAATGGCCTTGGGGTTTAAAAGACACTTGTTCTTTTCCAATGAAGCTTAGATTTTTCATCTACTTTTGAAGACACTCATGTTAAAGCATACATTGTTCTTTCCAACTTGACAGTATCATCAACATAATAAAAAAGCAAGGATTCATCAACAAAAAGTAAATCGATCATCTTCAACATAAGCACATTGTTGGAAATGAACAAATTCCCTTAAGTCATTCAAGGTTGAGTGTATTCATTTTAAGTACCAAGTCCAAATGTTTCATAGCAAGCTTATTTGTCCCTTAGTCATTCAAGATTGTATGAGAGTGTTTTAAACCCAAAATCAAAATGTTTCATCGCATTCTTCTTTTTTCGTAGGCATTCAAGAGTGTATTCATTATCTAACCATTCATTCCAATGAGAAGTATGTCAATTTCCTTAAGGCACTCAAGATCATATTTGGTTACTCTACACATGCATTCCAATGAAAAGTTTGTTAATTTATTAAGGCATTTAAGAGTGTGTTTGACCATCATTTATTCCAACGAAATTTGTGTAAATTTTCTTAAATCATTCATGAGTGTATGTGTAATGTTATCTTAATGCATTCACAAGTTTGTTGGACCTTTTGATATTAGTTGCAACATGTATTCCAAGGACAAATGATTAATTCAAGAAAGTTCATTTACCATTTTAAATCCTATAAGTGATTAAAATCTCTACAAATACCCAAGTGATTAAAATCATTAAAAATACCCCAAAGTTTATCTCCTGTAATAAAAACTAGATTATAAATCCATGTATATCAATCAAACAATGAGCTAGGCATTAAAAAGCATAACTTAATCTATTAGTACTCAAATATGATAGACACCAGGCACAAATGATAGAATAGTAGAGTTGACAAAACTCATAGATGATAGAATAGAGAAGTGTACGGTTTACTTTTTACTAAAACTTTAAAGATGCAAATGACAGAACAATATCAGAGATGCCAAAACTTCCTAGACAAAAGAACATGCAAACAATAGAATACAGGAAATATTGACTAGCATAGCTGACAATGCACTATTGTGGAGACAATGGTTTACTATAGCAGAGATGATAGTACTAGCTAAATATTGTAGACAATAGTTTGATAAAACAACTAGTTTTATGACTGCCCGCTTTGCAAACAACAGAATGGAAAACTTTGAAGATGACAAACAACTCTTTGGAGACATAAAAAATTATCAGAGATGATAGAATGGGTTATGTTGCAAGATTAACTAGTTTTGAAAAATAGACGTGAGCAGAGATGCCAATACATGGAGACATTGATCTACAGAGATGACAAAGCATCTTCACAGACAACACTATGTTCTAACGGAGATGACAGTGCATGAGTTTTGACAAGAAGTTATAATTTTTGATGAAATTTGATAGTGGAAGAGGGACATGGCTCCCACCAGGCATGCCACAATGTATACAAGAAAATCTTCTTTGTTGGGAGCATGCATAAACAATAAAATGTTAGTAGCATATGCACATAACAATATCAAAATCAAGAAAACTACTAACAAACATTTCATTTTAATACTAATACAATTGATAAAAAAAAGTCCCCACACAACCTCAAAGTAGCTCAACAAGGGTGCCCATAAGAGGCCTTGTTGGTGTACTTTAGATGGAGGGATGTAGATTTTCTCTCCCAAACACAACTATTGAATGAATCCCAAAATGATGAATGAAATGTAAATGTGAAAATGTGAACCTATACTAAAAATGTATGTGAAATGCCTTCAAGCAATGGATATGAGTAAGCCATCCTCAAAGGATTCCATCGATGTGAATGGAAATAAAATGCAATGAAGAAAAAAACCTAAAAATGCTATGCTACCATGAAACTAATCCAAAATCTAGAAACTTAAATAATTTAAACAACTACCAAAAGTTAGCTCTAAGAATAAAATCTCTAAAAGCTCTAAAACTAAACTAGCATGATAACAATGCAAATGAGGGAGATGAAATATGTTTGAGACAAAGGCTCCATTTATAGGTTTGAGAGAGGCCTTGGGAAGGTGGCATCTATGTGGCATCCACATAGGTGCAACAAGGGAGACACATGGGCTAAGGGGACACCATGCATAGGTCAAAATAAGCCTTTTGGATGAAAGTGATGGCTCAAGGATTGCTCACACATGTGTGAGAAACCTTAGAGAAAGGAAAGGGGGACAAGTGTGTAAGAGGTGTAAATAAAATAATAAAATGGAAGCTTTATTGGATCTTGAGTTTCTTGCACATGTGTGAGAAAAAACTTAGGAGCTAAAAGGTGTTTAGAAAGATGTTTCAGATTAACTAAGTGGGATTAACTAATGGCTAGACTTAGAAGGATCAGAGTGATGGTTTTAGGTGGGATTAGGATTAAATTAAATAGGATTTAGCTTAATCACAAGATTATAGAATTAAATAAAGTGGACGGAATTAAATAAATTAGAATTTATTTAAAGGGAATTTTATGGAGCACTATGCATTAAATAAATTTGATACATTAGAATTTAGGAAAATGAACTTATTTAATTAAATAAATTTAATTAAATAAGTAGAAGAATATGAAAAATATAATTGATTAATAAATAATTAATTATAATGTCAAAAGAAATATTAAATGAATTAATATAGCGTTTGGGACGATTTTAAGCATCTACACTTGCATTCTAGCTTAGTTTTCATTTTTCTTTCATCATAGCATACTTCATAGCTTATTTTTTCTTTATGTTTTGTCTTAGCTCACATAGCTTAACTAGGAGGATTTTGTAAATCTCTCTTTTTAGCTCTTGCATTTCATTTAGAATAGCCTACATTTGCATTTCATTCTCTTTGATTCTTGGATATTGGAATTCTAGCCTCTGCTCTTTGAATATTTCATTGTATGGTGCACCTTGCAAGGGTTGCTTTAGCTAGGTTCGTTTGAGAGACACCATCTCATAGCTCTTTCACATCATATATACAATGCTCTAAGTTGTCATTCAAGGTTCCTAATCTATTGGATCCCTTGGATAGAATGTCTTAGAGAAGTCTACCCTCTTTTTGGTATACACAACTCCCCTAAAATCAATAGTTTTCATCTCCCACCATATTTCTCATATTAAATCTATTCCAACCAAAATAAAAGGTATACATTTTGGAAGAGGACTCTCTCCTCTAGCACACTATATGTTTTTCAATCTTTGTTCTATGATTTACCTTTTTTTTTCTCAAAATCAACATCTTCTTGAATATTAAAATATGTACTTATAGTATTTTTTAATTACAATATATTATGTGTAATTAAAACACTATAAATATTATATAACCATATTCTCCTCTCTCTCTCTCTCTCTCTCTCTCTCTCTCTCTCTCTCTCTCTCTCTCTCTCTCTCTCTCTCTCTCTCTCTCTCTCTCTATATATATATATATATATATATATATAGACACACACACACACACATATGCATATACATATACATATACATATATATACATATAATTTAAAATTATCAATAAAAAGAGTAATATTTATTGAAATATTGATTTTGTGAAATAATTTTATTTCTGTAGTAATTAGACGAAAATTGGTATAAAACTTGCTTTTAAGAGAAATTTATAATTAGAAATGTTGTGCTTTTACTATTCAACTATTTTGGACTTATGTGAAAATGGCACCCTTACTTAATTTTGACATTCTGAATTTATTTTTGGGATCAAAATTGAAATTGAGATTCATCTTGCTTGTCAAAATTATGATTTAAAACTCCTCTAGTCAAAACATAGTTGATTTCTTGTCTGAGGCACATGTTTTTTGTCAAAATAAGACATAATCATTTGAATTTCTTCAAAATTACCTAAATTGATCTAATACCAATGCTACATAAGTCTAGTCAACCTTGGTTAAATCAATCAAACTAGGGAAAATTCTTGTGGCTTAGTGGTCAAACTTGGTCTAGATTCTCTTCAAATTCCTTTGAATTGATTATCAATCATCTTGGGACCTTGTCTAACCTCAGTTTGATCAAATCTATCTCATTTCTCCATCTCCTCAATATTATTTCAATTTCTATCCTAAGGGGGAAAGAATATCCCATTGAAAATTTAAATTGGTTATGGTTTCATCACCAGGGACATCTCAACTTCATTACTTCAAATCAAGTTGTGATTCTTCAATTTTCTGCATGAGTGATTTCATGATATCATATCAAACTTCTCAGGATAGGTGCTCAATCTGATTAAGGGTGTTAGTTAATAGTTTTTCCCTAGATCTTAAATCATAAAGAGGCGAATTATTGATAAACTAACTGACTGAATTCCCACAAAATTGCAAGGAATTCTCTGCTTAATATTACTTTGACATATTACTTGGTGCATCTACCATTTTGAAAAGATATTCATCAATTCCTCCTTTGAGAGAAAATGTTCCCAATGAGTATTTTCAAGAAAATATTGAAATATTAAACAATCAATTCATAAAAATGAAAAGAATGTGTAGGTTGAAAAACCATTCAAATTTAACCACAAAGATCATCCACATGATTAATCTCTAAAGATGAAAGAAACTTAAAATTTATACTTTTTTTCTCTTCCCTAGAATTCTTTCAACCTCAAAACAAGATTTTAAACTGTAACAAGACAATGCAAAGATTTTCACAAAGGACTAATCTCCAAAAGGACATAAATCATTACAAAATAGATAGTAGTACCTATTCCAGAAAACTTCAAAATATAAAGTTGCAGAATTTAATATTACTTATCACAGCCAAAATTTGCATCAAATTTTAAAGTGCAGACACTTAATCAAAAGGAGTTATGGTTTCACATCTACCCAGAGTTGACCCCTTTTCAGAAATTAGTTATTACATATATATGCTCCTCATAACTGGATAACTGAATCCAAAATTACCTTGCTAGGAGTAGACAATTTTTAGTTATCTAACCATGCTAGCTGCTTGAAATAAAATAAAATAGACAACCTAAAAGCTAGCTAACATCCAAATAGGAGATTCCAGGTGTCACTGGGCTTTGTCCATGCTAGTGGCAATCCTTCTAGCTTTCCAACTTTCATACACAATAGTAAAGGATGAGATAACCAATTGATGAGGTAGGCTGAGATAAGTGATCCTCTATTTCCAGACTTCCTTCTCTTTCTTTAGCTCTACGATCTTTGCCTCATGTATATCTAGGTGTTTATGGTTGATTATTAGAATGGATTCAACATGTGTAATGTTAGAAAAATATTTTCTCATAGGAATTTTCTTTTCTTGTACTTCCAAGAATTTCTTCTATATCAATCTGATGATGTATTCTATAGGTGTAATAGAGTCATTTTCTTCTTCTACACATTGTTTATAAAACCACTTCAAGTCTCCAAGGATTATGCCATCTTTGACCTCAAGCCTAGACAATATTTCTTTGATTTCAACTATCTCCTATGCAATTTCTTCATTTATCCATTCAATACATTCCCAGATCACATAGAAAATTTTATCATCAAGATCGGCTATCAAGCACTCAAAGAGAAACATCTACAAACCATACTCTTGTATTTCATCAATCCATAATAATTCTTTCACCCAATTACCTTTTTCTTTCTCATATCCTTCAATTTTTTATTCAACCTTCTTGATAATGGTAGAGGTCTCTTTCCAAGTACCACTTAGAAGATTAACTTGCTTTATTGTTTCATTTTGCATAGTTTAAACCCACTCTTCAAATGGCTTAGCATAGCCTTACACTTTTGTAAGTTATCTAAGAACTATTGATTGGTTGGGGACTTAATGTTAACAATGGTGGACATCTCATTGATTGGATTTGGTTCTGGGTGTAGAATGGTGTTGATATGTTGGGCCATGTTTCCCATAGCTTCTTTCATGCCCTGCTTGTCTTTAGCATCTTTTCACACTCGATTAGCAATATTTTTGTTACATCAAATATTTTCATATCCACCACTCTACTACCTTTCCCCAAGTCTACTTTTGATACTTGATAATCTTGAGGTGGCATTTCTTCCTAAAGTTTATCCTGAGGAGGTTTGGCAATTTCTGCCAACCACCATCCTATGTTCTTATCAAAGTCAATTCGAGACTCTATTTTTGCTTTCTTAACTTTAGAAGATCTTCC
The DNA here is from genome assembly GCA_028749045.1 of Cupressus sempervirens. Classification (NCBI taxonomy): domain Eukaryota; kingdom Viridiplantae; phylum Streptophyta; class Pinopsida; order Cupressales; family Cupressaceae; genus Cupressus; species Cupressus sempervirens. The sequence goes on along the minus strand of CM053793.1, from coordinate 502,807,835 downwards.
AAGGAATTTACTTACAAAGTCATCGCTTGGTATGGAAAGTGGTACCATACTTCACTTCCTTTCTACATAAGTTTCTAACCATTTAGGTGTCACAAGTTCCTTTCTAGGTGTGGCAGTGGTACTAATTAGGGTCAGAGTATCTACTGGTGCACTTCCTCCTTTAGCCATTTTCTTTTGGTCTCATACTATGTCAGACATATCAAGGCCAATGATTTTTTCTATTACTACCTCAACTTCTGGTGATTCGAAATCTATTGTGATTCTACTCTCTACTTTTCTTTGTGCAACCTTCTTGCTTCAGGTATTTGAATGAGTAGTTCTCTTAGTTTTTACTACCTAAAGTTGAACCTAAGGAACAAATGCTTCAACTTCAGCTTCCTTTTGACCTGCAATAGAATCACCAATGATATAATTAGAGGGAACAGTTAGCTCTTTAGAAAGCTTCCTTTGTCTAAATTTTGAGTGCTTTTTAGGTTTTTTTGAGTAGGCATTTAATTCATCTTTGCTTTCAACCAATTTTATGTCCTTTTCAAAACACCTATCATCTAAGAACATAAATCATCTTCCTCTCTCTTGTTCCAATCTAGTTCAAGAATATGGAGACACTCGATTTATTCAATATAGAAGGGATCAACCACCTCCTCATTATCATCTTCCTCTATTCCATTGGTGTCAATATTAGTTTTGAATCCTTCTACTTGGCCTACAATCATTCTTAACCATAATCTTTTCCTTACTTCAAATTCATAAGAGCAATTGGCCCATTAATCTTCTAGGTGAGGAATATTCCTAAGGGAGGACACATATTTGAGGTTTTCTTTGGAAAAACCCATGTAATCAAAGTTTTCTATAGAAAAATAAGGTTTGAGGAACATATTGGACATCACCAACTTTGTCAAAATAGCCTACATAGATTCTTCAGAGATCCTACAATTCTCTTGACCTCGAAGCTTGAAAACCAATTTCCCTAGAAACACATCATTAATTCTCCAAAATTCTTTATAGGGTTCCTTAGCTTGCAAGCTTCTATAATACTAGTAAATAGTCATGTCATTTTTCCAAGGCTCATGTGGGAGACCTTCCCATTGTTTAGACACAACTAGGATGTAAATCAAAAAGGAGGACATGAAGCATGGGCTAAACTTATTCAAATCCAAAAGGCCTCTGTGTAACCCTTCAGCTATCAAGTTTGCCCCATCAATGAATTTATCTCCTTCAACAATTTTATGAATAAACAAATACATCCAATCATCCCAATGAAAGGCATGTTCATTTCCTTTTACTCTATTAAATAGAAAAAATGTCTCTGTGATTTCTTTAATAAAATGTTCAATGGTCAGTGGTTTGGGTAACCTTGAGCCTCCTAGTGTTGGTCTTAAAAGCTAGTTTTGTGCCATAATAGAATCATAATCCTTCTTGTTTTCTCCATACAGGCATCCAACCTCTTCAAATGTCGATGGCTCATAAGATTCTTTGTGAGGTATCCTTAAGCATGAACTAATAGTAACCCTATCAATCATGGCCAAGACTTCACCTATGACCTTCTTGATACATTTGGTCTGAGGGTTATAATAATTTGTTCATTCAACAATAAATTTTGGGCATCCTATGGAATTTGAGAGTATTGCGACTTCTACCAAACCACTAATTGTGAGTTTTTGGTATATGGGTCCACCTTGTGCATTCTTAACTCTTTCTACCAGTCTGGTTAAGTCTACATTGACCAGGAAAGTTTCCTAAATCTTAGATAAGGGGCTTAACAACCAGGGCTTCTCAGGATTAGGAAGCTTAGGTGGTTATTTTAACAATGTATTACAAACTTAAATGCCAAAAATAAAGCTAACAAAAAAAACCAAGAGCAAGAAAACAAAACACACAGAGAAAATTGAATTATGCACTCACCAATTTCTACAAAGTCAAGCACTCCAATTCTGATCTTACTAGCTTGACATTTTGGGCTCCGACAAGGTAAGATAAACAATTAAACCAAAAAATGGAAGAATTTAAAGAACAACATTTTGGAAAATCATGGATAGATATGGAGTGTATGAAAATGCTAATATCAGTGTGTGTATTTATTTAGCAAGACTCAATCATTTTTGGTTAATTATCCCCATCAAATCAGCATGCGATCTTACTTTTAATGATGTCATATGATCTTACTTTCCCAAAATAACTTGTACTTTGAGACATGTCATTTAGCTATCATACTTATTGCATTTTACATCACTAACACCTAACAAGGATGCATAGTTGACCTTTAGAAAAACATGCTTGTTTTACTTAGCAAATCTCTACAAGAAGAAAACAAGAGAAAATTGTTAGAAAAATGGGAAACAAAGTTGAATTTGAAGAGGCACTTTGTTGTTTCAACTTCAACTTCTTCCTTGCATAGGACCTGTTGGGCTGACGGGAAAACTAAAAGGACATTGCACTTTCGCAAATGATACCGACTTGAACTTGAAGTTGAAGTAAAAGGGAAAAAGGTTCAAGTTCAACATTGACTTGGTAAATTTTGGGTATCAGTAATAATAGTGGCAAGACAAATATGGGTGGTAACAAGGGGTATATCATTTCTCATTAAATTACATCAATTCTAATATTATTAGATTAACCTACTTAGTCCAAATGTTTAGTTTCATCACTTCACATAAAAAAGTGCATTCACAATTCTCTCCTAGTTATGGTACAAACAAGGTTAGAATTAATCTTACTAATCTTTGTTCAATCAAGTTCAGTGTTAGTAATCTTATCAAATTAGCTCATTGTGCTTCATTCGATCAAGTTTGGAGTCAAATCATCTCTTAGAATAGTCCATTGCTTCATATCAATTATTTGACATCATTATATTCTTTAACTCAATGTGTTTTTTGCACACTAACTCAAAGAAGGGCAAATGTAATCACCCATTTTTTGTCTAGTAAACTATAATCCCCCTACCTAAATATTTAGATCCATATACTAGATCATTATTATGCATTAAATCAATGTTTCATAATTAATCAATAATCTTTGATCAAATCATCGCATAATTAGTTATTTTATTATATCCTAAAATTTGACCACTCTATCCTAAGTTTATTTAATTAAAAGAACATGTACCATTTTAATTAAATATAAAATATCCTTTATCCTAAGTGCACATGGAAATGTTTTTTTTTTCTAAAATAAAAAAACAATTTAAAAAAATCCCACCCACTTGAGTGCAATTTCCAATGAGATGGAATCTTTTTATTTTTCAAACAACCTTTTGCCTCTTTATCTCAACCACTCATTATTTTTCCTCATTATCTTAGCCTTTATTTTTTACTCTTGAGACATGAGCACATGGATCAACCAAGAATCAATCTCCACCATTTCTTATTCTTTTGCCTCTTAATGTTTACCATTCACTCATTCTCAATCTCTTTAAATGGAGGTTCTCTCCTCATCATTTTATCCATTCTTACTTTGTGCTAACATTATGTTGATATTTTTCCATTTAATTTCTTGAGTTCTTGCATCATCATTTATCTTAGCTTTTTATTCTCTTTCATTCATTTAGTTTAGATCAAAGATTATATACTCAAATAAATGGGGAACCACTATTAGAATTCATTTAATATCTTGGATATAAAGGTTTATAGAAGTGGCCACGCTTTTTGGCTCATAGAACTATATTATGAGTTTGGGATCACCTTGGCACACTCATCTAACTATGTACCCCAAGGATTTGGTCAATCTAAATCCAACAATAAGAACTTGGTTACAATTATAAAGAATTTGGGTGAAATTAATAGATCATAGCACAAGGTGTTATATGATACATTGTGGGTTGATCGAATCACACCCAAGAGAGAGATTGACATGTCACCTTTGCAATTGTTATATGGGTTGAATGATGAACTACCTATTTTTTTAGAGCTCCCTGCTTTAAAGTTAGCCGAGGCCATTGAAGATGATACTTGTAAAGGTGCCTTGGACAAGAGATTCATATTTCTATTTGCATTGGAGCAACAATGTACCCAAGTGGTAGACCATATTACACAACATCAAAAGAAAGTGAATGTCCTCTATGATAATAAAGCATAATAGAGAGACTTTCAAGTTGGCAATCATGCTCTTCTTTGGGATAAATGAAGAGAACCAAAAGGCATGCAAGAGAATTTTGATACGCTTTGGCGTGGTCCTTTCATGATTCACGAAACCAATAGGGATAATAGTTTCTCACTAGCATACAAAGGTGGAACCCATTTATGCTACCCTGTAGTGGAGAGCATCTAAAGAATTATTTTGAATAAGCTCTAGATAAGTACCATTGTATATACAAAGTCTAAGTGTTTGGATTCTTTTGTGTCTTTTTCACCTTTTTGTTGTTTTGGTCGCCTCACTCTATAGCCCAATAGAATAGAATAAACACTTAGGGAATTGGATTCTACTTTTCTTGTAATTTCCAAGGATGGACAAGAAATGTTCCCCAGTCAAAGCCTTACTATCATAAACTTCATTTTAACTAAAAAATTACTTCAACTATATAAAATTTACAATAATTTTGATTAATTTTTAATGGGTTTTAGACTTTAAATAATTTTTATTTATTTATTTAAGATATTATAGTTGTCTTTTTTTTTTTAAATAGCTATTTTATTTTCCTTTATTTTGTTTAGTGTTTAATAATATATTAACAATATTTTATTAATTTTTTTGTTGTTTCAATTAGTTGGGTCTTTTCATAGCCACTACATATTATTTAAAATATATTATACTATAATATCTAGTGAAAGATCATAGCTTTGATTAAAATGTATGTTACAATGAAGTTTGTAAGTTTTTCCTAATAATTATTTTTTTAAGTCGGACATTTATTCAATGCTACATGTTTTATTACATATAAAAACTAAAGAAATTTTATTTGGAAAGCCTTAGAAAGTCCTAATAATTTGCTATGATCAAAATTTTATTTATCATCGCATCTATTCTTACATACTACATTATATACAATGTAATATATTAAAAGTTTTATAATTCTTGATGAGTGAAGGAGGAGACTTTTTCACGTGAAGTATCAGTTCATGTGTGCCAAACTATCGATATTTTTGTAATCAAACTACAATTCACAGATAGTCAAGCTCCAACTGAGAGTTTTTCTAAATATGTAGAGCCCAAGGATAATTTTAGTGGCTAATATTCGCCAATTGGCTAATCTCACTCAAGGGGGACCGCAGATTTGGCTATTTTTTTTGTACTTTTGGGGTGTCCACGTCACCTACACTTTACCAAAATTGGGTCCCATGATTAGGCTAATTGCCAATAATAATACAAAAGTATTTATATTTTAGTGATGACTTTGCCAATGGAATCTATTTTTTCTATGTAGTAAATTAACTATTTTCGCCTACAATTTTCAAGACTTGTCTAAACTAATGGTCATATGCACCAATATTTGGTAAAAATTTAAGATACACTAAAGATCAAGTATGTAGATTTGACATTTGTCTCTATTCTAAAGACTTTTCATGAAAAAATTTATCATTTTTCACTTTTCCATGAAATAGATTTGATTGTGGACATGTGTCTTTACTTTGGGAACTTTCTTTAAAACTTGGTATTCTTTTAAAATTTTGGCTTCAAATAGGATTTAAGCCATTGAATTAGAATCATCCAATGGTTAATAATAATAGGGGTGGTTCCCCTAAACCACCACTCAATAATTTGGAGGGAAACTATAATGATAAAAGTGGGCTAAATTTAACCTTAAAGTTTGATAAATAATTAGGCTCCATATAATAATAATAAAATCATTATTTCTAGGTATGTGTACTTTTCCATGACTTTCATCAATAATGAAAGATTTGCTAGGATTTTATACAATTTTCATATGATTGAAAAACAATCGCCTATAAAATTAAAAAAACTCCTACTTAAAAATAAAAATTTGCCAATAGAAATTAAATTTTTTCCCCTGAACTAATTTTTGATTCACCAAAATTTTATCCATTTTTCCAAATGGGGTTTTCTTAAAATTATCCCTTTTAGAGCCTTATGGTTTTTAAACCGTTAACTCCAACTAATCGTGGTGATATTGTATGTGAAAGAACCATATCACTTGTTATGTTGTCATTGATGTCAAGTCTTAGTTGGATAGAAATTATGTTGATTTAGTAGAGTGTCATATCATTTGATTGATGAAGAGGACTTGAAGAAAGTATGGTGATGAAAGAGTTGATAAGTACTAGTATTTAATGGGCACTTGCATGAGTTGGACTGTGATAATGTAATATTAGTTTTATTATTTTACAATCATATAATCATGTAATGTAATGATGAAGTTTATGTATTCATCGAGCCTTACAAGCTATATCAAGTAACAAGATGAAAGAAGGAATACAATATTCACTTACTAACTACAATTGTCACTAAGTAGTTGGCAAATAGAAGCTAAATTTTACTATTAAACAAGTGATCTATTACTTGAGTGAAATGTAGTGTTCATTGAGTATGAGCTGGAAGAACAAGTTAAGAAAGATGAGCTATGAGGAAAATTTATGATGAAAATAAAGAATGTTTGAGAATTTAAAAGGCTAAAGTCAAGGTAGTTACAAGATCTACGATTGGAAAAATGTAATGAAGATCTAATGATGGAGATTGAAGCAAGATAGAGATGAGCACAAAGTTCAATAACAAATTTATTTTCAAACTGACTAAACACATTGAATTTGATATCTACGATTGTAGTTAAGTGGCAAAATCTAGAGGATTCTAGGTGGAATATTACTATTTAAGGAGATGATCAAGCAAGTTTTTGGTTGTTTATTAGTTGTTGATTATTCATTGATTATTGTTTGGTGTAAAACTATTGTTGAAGTTGAAATAAAATAGAAGAGCAAGGTGAATTAAGAAGAGCATAAGGAAGATCGAACAAAGTTAGTGCAAAGTGAAAGTGTGAAGAAGTGAATCAACCAAAAGGAGATCAAAGAAGGAAGAAGATAGAGAAGAATAGAGATTTGAACAAGCAAGGTAGTGATGAACCTAAAAGATCATTTTCTATTACTTTATTACCATTGTAGTAGAAAAACTTATTAACTATGTGGACTTAACAAGTCTATGAAATCCTATATGATAAAATTGATTAGTGATGTTTGTGAGTCCTTTAAAGAATGCCACTCTTTAGACAAGATCAAGAGTGATAGGGTCTAGATGATATTTATGTTAGAACACTCTAACCAAGTCACACGGAAAATGTGCATGTGGGCTTTAACAAGGTTGGCTCCTAGTAGAGATCACTTTATAAGAAAGAAATTATTTGGGTTGTCAGTCCCAAGTAGTTTCTTTCCTTTACACAATTTCCATGTTAAATCATGGTGTCAAATGTGTGATTTTTTTTGTGTTGTAAGTTGATTTCTATGTTATTCACATAATACAACTACTCGATAAAAGTTAGGTGAAAGATAAATTATATTTTTGATACTTGGTAAGTCTATGAATAGTGAAATAATAGTTTGAAGTAAATTAATTACAAGTATGAATTGTGAAGTTAAATGAGATCGAAAATTTATTGCTATTGAATTTGATGAAGTTTGAATTGGTACTAAAGTGTTTGAAAGGCCCATAGGATAACTGGATACAACTATTTCACCCCCAATCCCCCCCTCCCCCTCTTAATTATCTAACAATTGGTATCATAGTTGAGTTCCTTGAGGAATAAGTATAAAGGAACTTGAGCTAAATATATGAAGATGTAGAAGGTAGATGTACCAAAGTTGAACCAGGAGAATATCTGCTCATGGAAAAACAAAATGAGGTAGTATCTATTGGGAATTCGTGATAATGCTACATACTATTTAAATCATGAATACACTACACATCCTCTTCCTATGATCTTGGAGAAAATGGTTGAAAAGAAATATCATAATAGTCTGATGATTGAAATTGCATCTACCCTAAATGACTATGAGTTCAATGATGTCAAGAACTATGCTAATGCTAGAGAAATGTGGGACAAGCTGACACTTGTACATGGTGGAGATCCAAATGTTCTAAGAGCTAAGGCAAAAAGTTTAAGAGGAAAGTATGATGACATGAGAATGAAAGAAGGTGAGAATGTTCCACAATATGTGAAATGAACCAAGGAAGTTAGGAGTGCAATTAGAGATGCTAGAGGAGTTATTGGTGATTTTGAAATTGTAAGTAAAGTTCCTAGAACTCTTCTACCCATCCATGATATAAAATTATCTACAACTCAAGAACTTAGAGCTATGTCTGGTAATAATCTCACACTTGATGATTTAGTTGGTCAGTAGACTACAATTAGGTGATAAATTATGATAATAGTATGGTTTTACTTGAAAATACTTTCAAGTCTTCACTAACAATTGGTAGTTCAAAGAAAGAGAAGAGTAATAAAGATGAAATTGAATCAAAATATGAACATGACATGGATGATATTTAAGTATTTCTTGCCAGGAGATTATTGAGAGACAAAGGTAAATTCAAAGGTAAATTACCACTAATCTATTTTAAGTGCAATAAATTTGGTCATTTTGTAGCTAAGTGTCCTAACAAAAGCAAGAGCGGAAGAAATGATAAGAAAGATCACAAGTATAGGAAGAACAAAAACTACAAGGAGAAAGGAAAGAAATCATGCTACATCATTGTAGAAGATCATACCGAGTCCAATACTAATGATGATAAAGAAATAGTTGAGATGGTTAATTTTGATGTTAAGGAAGATACCAATGAAGAAAGGTATGAGAATGAGAAATCACTTATTTCACATGTTAGCAAGAATGATACATGAATAATAGATAGTGGATTCTCACACTACATGACTAGTGACATAAGTAAGTTTGACAAACTTGAAGAAATTGATGATGGTGGAATTGTAAAGTTAGGTAATGATGTTTCATGTCTAGTGAAAGGTAGAGGATCACTAACGTTAAATGATAAAATTAGAAGTGATGATGCATACTAGGTAAAAGGACTAAAGTATAATATTTTGAGTGTTCCTTAGTTCAAAGATACATATCACAAGCTGGAGTTTCATAATAAAAAAGTCAAGATCTATGATGATGAAGGATATTTGATTGGAACTGGAGTGCAAACAAAAGTTAATCTATTTTATCTTGATCCTACATTTGATATATGTTTGTCTACTAAGGTTGAAGATGTATGGTTGTGGCATAAGAGGTTGTGTCATGTAAATATTGAGAATATGGTGAATGTTAGTATAAAGAAAAGAGTTAGAGGCTTACCAAATCTACATAAACTTGAGAATGTTATGTGAAAAGAATGTCAACTCGATAAGATGATAAAGTCAAATTTTTCAATAAAGATACATACCTCTAATGATATTTTGGAATTAGTGCATACTAAATTGTGTGGACCAATGAGAGTGGAAAGCTCTTATGGTGACAAATATTTCATATTATTAGTTGATGATTACACTAGGATGATGATTGTTATGTTCATGAAGGTAAAATTAAATGCTTTTAATATGTTCAAATGGTATAGCCTAGAGTTGAGAATGGAAAAATGTAATGAAGATCTGATGATGGAGTTTGAAGCAAGATAAGGATGATCACAAAGTTCAATAAAAGTTCTATTTTTTGAGCGACTAAATACATTGGATTTGAGATCTATGATCATGGTTAAGTGATAAAATTTGAAGGATTCTAGATGGTGTAAGATTACTATTTAAGAAGATGATCAAGCAAGTTTTTGGTTGTTGATTAGTTGTTGATTGTTCAGTGATTATTATTTGATGTCAAATTATTGTTGAAGTTGAAAGAAAAGAAAAGAGCAAGGTAACTTGAGAAGGGAAGAAGGAAGATCAACTCATGTTAGTGCAAAGTGAAAGTGTGAAGAAGTGAATCAGCCAAAAGGAGATCATAGAAGGAAGAAGATAGAGTAGAACAAATATATGAAAAAGAAAGGTAGTGTTAAACCTAATTGATCATAATTTGATTGTTACTTTCTTACCATTGTAGCAGAAAAATCTCTTAACCGAGTAGACTTAACAAGTCTATGAAATTCTATATGGTAATATTGATTAGTGATACTTGTAAGTCCTTTAAAGTAGTCCACTCTTTAGACAAGATCAAGAAGTGATAAGGCCTAGATGATCTTTATTTTAAAACCCTCTAACTAGGTCACACTAAAAATGTGCATGTAACCTTTAACAAGCTTGGCTCCTAGCAAAGATCACTTTAGAAGAGTGAAATTATTTGGGTGGCCAGTCCCAAATTTTTTTTTTCCTTTTATAGGGTTTCCACGTTAAATCATGGAGTCAAATGTGTGATTGCTTTTGCATTGCAAGTTGATTTTCATGTTATTTACTTGATACAACAACTCACTAAAAGCTAGGTAAAAGCTAAGTTATATCTTTGATACTTGGTAAAGCTATCAACAGTGAAATAATAGTTTGAAGTAAATTGATTACAAGTATGAATTGTGAAGTTGAATGGGATGACCAATTTATTGCTATTGATGTTGATGAAGTTTGAATTGGTACTAAAATGCTTGAAAGTCATGTAGGATAATTGGATATAATTGATTCACCCCACCTCTTAGTTATCTAACATAAATATGTTTGTGGAATCTTAATTTTCCCAAAAGGCAGTTTTAGCATCATTTTTTTGTATGCATCATCAACATTTTGTGGTTTTGCTTTTTATTGAAGCTACCTTTTGTGACAAAAACTAGGATCAATTTCTTAAAAAGATGTATATTTACTATTCATTTTTGTTAAAAATATGACTTATGATGGACAATTTTGTATTTTCTTTCCATATATAGTCAAATCTAGGGTTTTTAGTGATGTTTTGTGAGAAATTATGGTCAAATCTACCTTTATTACATACATTTTATTTTCTTTTAATGGTTTTTATATATGTATTCCTTATTATTTTTTATAAATACATAATTTTCTATAGGTAATTGTAGATTTAAATGAGTTCCTTACAATAATTCTTACTTTCAATGGGTTTTATATGCCCTAGGTTGAACATTTTTTGAGTTTTTCCAATTTTTTAGCTATGCCTAGATTTTTCTAAATACATTTTCTATAAGAAATAGGATTTGTATTCATTTTAATTTCTTTTGAAGCCATATTTGGAGGTTTTGTTTCTATTTATATACATTGCAAAGACTTATCATTTTGTTTTCAAGAGGTCCTAGGGGAAATTTATGTGAAAATTACATATTCACAATACAATCATGTCCACAATAATATTATTATTCAAATTTGGTTGAAAGCACTAACAAATTTCTTTCTAATGAAGTCCTTTTAACTTACTTCGATGATGAAAAGTACTTTCAAATACATATGTCATTATTTCTAGAAAAAATTTATTTATGAGAGCTCCCAATCCATTTACATTTTGATGGCCTGTATTTTCACCATTCCAAAAAAATTGAAAAATATTGTGAAAATTAGGTACATGTATGGAAATAGGTTTTCATGTATTCTATTGCAATTTTTTTAGTAGAGAAACCCTAAATTGATTAATTAGTGCCCTAGGTTATGTTAAGACTTTAAGTTGTCTTTTATAACTTAAGAATGTATTAAGTATTTTCATCATGTTGCTCACCTAGCTGAAAATATTTTATCCTATGGTTGACACTTTACCTTTTCCTAAGTCTTATATCTGAGCGAGAAGTCATAAGTCATAATAGGAATATTCCTTATTCTTCCCTAATCTCCCGACTAAGTGTGAAGCATAGAGTTGTAAAGACTATTGTCCAAGTATTCTGACCTTACCCTTAGGCTTTGAACATATCACCATAAGTCTATTCTTTCAAATGTTAAAATATTTCCCAATCTTACATCCAAAGAGTTGAGTGTAGGGTCATAATTCAAAGTCTTTATGTCTAAAAATGAGTCTCAATGATATGGCTAGGGTTAAAGCATAAATGTGTAAAATGTTACTCTCATATGGCATGAAGTCTTTTGATGATACGATCCAAAGGAATGCATAGAACTATAGGGTATGCTATAAGAGTCATCTGATGCTATGATTAAAGGTTAAGTGTAAGACCAAAAGATTTATTGCAATGCCTTTTGAAGTTATGACTCAAGTGAAGTGTAAGATTAGAGGATCATTTTCAAGGGTAACATAAATAGTTATGATGCTACAATGAAATGATACTAACTGCCAACATAAGTTTGCAACTTCAAGGAAGATATTATAGCTATGATCTTTGACTATACGATAGACTATGGAATGTAAGATCAGAGGTCTTTAGCATCAAGGTTCATAGGGTTATGATGAAATTACAATTCAATGGATCATAATATAGGATCCCTAACAGGACAATTGCATAAAGTGATTTTGCAAAATTGAAAAAGGACAAGGGTTACCAACCAATCAAAACGTTTGGCATAAAATAAAGGGGCTTAACTGGTTGTAAACATCACCAAAATTCTGAATTGATACTCTTATTGAAAACTTTGAATCCTTGTGCATGAAAATATTTAATGGTTTTAAATGAAGTTTTTGCGTTCTCATACATAGAGACATTCTCTGTGATCAAGAAAAGTTTTGGCTACCAAAGTTGGAGAAATCATTGAGTTACAAAGTGTTCAGACTATCAAACTACTAAATTATTTCTTATGAGTATCAAGGTTGAAGGTTTATTTGCTAAAAAAATGTCTAAGACTAGAGGTGACGAGGGGCAATCCAAGGACATGGAGGTGGTCCAAACATTGATATCAAAGGAAGGAAAAACCACACAAAGAAAGACAAATAAATATGCAAAAGAATCGGCTCGACTCCTACCTCGATCATCGAATGCTATTTTAGAAAATGACCATGATTTTATAGATCCATATATGTATTGCAAAGATGCCATATTCCCAGAAACAAATTGGTATGAGCTTTTCATGTTCTTCTACAACAATAGATTCAAGAAGTTGGTAGCCTCAAACCCATGGTGAAGGAATTTGATAAAGCTCATATTCCCAGAGATATATGTTGATGTAGACTTGTTTAAGGCCCTTATAGCATCCTTTAATCCTACAACAAAATCCTCTCATAAGAAAGATAGGAGCGTATTGTGTACACTTGATCGTGCCTCTTTCATTGAAGCTTTCAGGCTTGAAGGCCAGATGAATGTAGAGATTGACATCCAAGATTTTCAAGAGAAGTTTGAAAGAAATGTCTGGTCAATTAGAGACATCCCAAATAAGGTAGGTAAGATGCTTCCAATGAATAAGTTCTATAATTATCTGCAGAATATAATCTATGGCTTGCATAAGACACTCGGGACTAATGGTTCAGATGTGGTATATGGAAGACCTTACCTCATGTGTCTAAATATTCAAGACCCATTCACAAATTTTGAGTATGATTATGTGAAATATATCACTGAGAAAATGTGACAATAGATTAGAGCTACCCAAAGGGGAGAATTTGGAAATTTCAAATTCCATCATTATTCATTGTTGATGCATTTGATTTTATACAAAAATATTGGCTACTTTAGCACAAACTTCATAGATTAAAATTTAAACCTTGATGGAGATCTAATAGTGCAACTTTGGACCTGGGTATGGGATAGACATTACCCATATTTTGGCTCTATGTCATTTTTAAAAAAATTCAGTTATGTTGTTATGAAAATGTTAGGTGCCCAACTACTGAAATAATTGATTAAATGTGTATTTTCTTTGATGTTACACAAAATGTCATATCATTATCATTCAGTGATGTCGAGATCACTCAGGAATTGTAGATAGTTTTCTGTGTCTACCGAGCATTCCAGAGTTTGCCAATTTCAGAAGACAATTTCTACTGAGTTCACTCAGGCACCAAAGGAAAGTTTGCAAAAGATGAGTGTTAACTGAGCTCACTCGGTTAATGAAGGAAATATTGGATGGAACTAGTGTTAACTGAATTCACTTAGTTACCAAAGGAACTTTGTAAGTATATACTATTAATTGAGTTCACTTGGTTAACATAAGAAAATCATTTCAAAGTTAGTGTCTATCGAGTAGGGTTGACTAACAAAGGATTTTCTTATTTTGGCATATTGAGTTCAATTGATTTATCTTATGGTTCTAGCCGACTAAGGAGATTAATATTAATTATTCTAAGATGTATTCTAGCCAACTTGACAATATGAAAGATATAAATATAAGGTCAAGTTGAGGATTAGAAGTGTAGAAATGTATTTTGAAGATTTGATGATGCTAAGAGGAAGTGAATTAGAAGGATAAGTAGAATATCCTTGTGGAGCTGAAAAGATAAATTTGATAAGGAAGGATCAAGCATACAAGCCAAAATTGAGATGTTTAATCAACAATTCAGTTGCATTAGAAATTAGGTCATGTCATTATTACTCTCTAACCATTGTAGCAGTGATCTAAATCTCTTAAACAGAGTTGGCTTAACAATTATTTGTAAATCCTCTAACAAGGTGGCAGTTCTATTGAATTGTATAAAGACCTCTACAAGGCCACTCCTAATAGGGTGATTAAATCCTCTAACAAGGTCACACCTAATAGTATGTTCTGTAACCTTTAACAAGGTTGGATCCTAATAGGGCTCACTTCAGAAGAGTGAAAAACAATAACTAGTTGTAATTGGTGGTTTTTCCCAAATTGGGTTTCCACATTAAATCTTGGTGTCAAATGTGTTCATGCTATTTTATTTTATGTGTTTGCAAATAAGTTAAAGTAACAAGCAAGCACAAATACCATCTTAAGACTCACATGTTAAGTATTTGCCAAACATTGTCAGTATTCTAAGTTACAACATATTATGTGTGTTTGTTGAGCATCAACAAAATTAAGCTTTCAGAGTTTTATTTTGCGCTGACATCTAAGGGATCTGGGATTTATTTTTGTGGGAACTGATTCACCCCTCCCCTCTTAGTTACTCCTCTTATATTTTTGACAATGATTTTAGAGATTTTTAAGAGAGTGTTGAGGCCTGCCTTATTAAAACATGATGCTAAATTAGATCATAACTGGGGAGATGCATTTCTATTTCAAAAGATTTTAGTTATGAGAGTTTATGCTTGCCCTCAACCCCCACACATATTGCCAAGGTATATACCTACTAGGTTAGGAATAATAGAATTCTTGTGGAAATTCACCATGATGGATGAGGAATATCTAAGCCCTAAGTTGCAAAAAGGAAGCTTCCTATGTAGATGTTTTAATATTGGTGATTTTAAAATTGGGAAGGAAGCCATTGACCAATTTCATGAATTTTTGAGACATTATAATTTGTCTTATGCTCCATATAGAATACATGATCTTGAGAATGTAGTCTAGAATGCCTTAAAGGAAATAAGAAATTACACTCTTCATAACAACAAAGAATTTCCCCATGAGGATATAATTAAAAGAATTTGATTGAAAGTGATGTAAAGGAGAGATTGAGGAAATATGAAGATATTCAAAGGGTAGATAGGGAGTTGAAGAAGAGTGACCCTGATTTCAAGGGTTTTTGCTTGGAAATTGTCTATCCTTTCAGGTTGGAAAAGTTATTGCAAAAATTATTATCACATTATGTCTTGGATGCCACAAGACCCGTTAGGGGAAGAAGATAGGGTAAGCCCAAACTCTCCTAAGCCACATGTAGTTCTAGAAGAAAAGGATGATCAACTTGAAACATCTGCATGGGTAGTAAAAGGAAATAAGAGGTAGAAAATTGTTTATATGCCTAAGAAAATTAAGGAGAGGACATTGCAGCTAATGCTTGGAAAAGGCCAATATTTTGCTGAAATGAGGCATAATTTCTTACAAGAAAGAGTAAAGGCAACAAAAATTTATTTGATAGACTTGCAATTGACTATGGTAAGGCTGGATGATAGGATCATTCAAGTGGAGAAATTCTTAGAAGATGATGAATTCATCAAATCAGAAGAGTTCAAATGTTTCTTGTACAAGATCAAACAAAGTGAATTGACACTGACACTAAAGCTAGGCGAGTCAGAAGAGAAAACCAAAGAACTCATTGAAAAAGTACTAGAATATGACTGTGACAGTGAAATAATGACAATGAGTGAGGAAAGAGACCTTGTACAAAGAAGTGGAATGCTACTTGTGCCTGTATGAGACTTGAGAACAACATTTTTGCTAGATCAAATCAAGATGTAGGAAAAGTCAATTTCCTATGAAGCATTTGGTGCACAGGGTTTGCAAAGTGGCTCTATTTTCAACCTTGATACTAAGACATTAATTGTGTGGAGCCTTTCTCCTTAAACAAATAAGCCTCAATTGATGGATGTACAAGATACAACTAAGGGCAGTGCAATAATATGGACACTGGACTCAACTACTGGTAGTGAGATCTCAAGTGCTTTGAAGCACTTCTCTTTATGAATTAGGATAAGGTTGAATAGATTGAAGATCAACTTTCCCATACATTCAAAGAGTACATTGACACTAGAAAGTTATATGAAGAGGATCTCAAGAAGAGCTATGTGTTAGAACAGAGGATGAAAAAGCTGGAGGATAGAATACAAGAATTAGAAGGAGAGATTTCTTCTTTGAAGGAGTAGCTCAAAGATCAAGAGGAAAGTAGAATAGAGATGAGGGTTGAAGAGTTAGAAAGATCAAATGAGCAAATTTATCCCATGGTAGAAGATGAGGTAGTTGGGACTAAACATACAGTTGTTGTGGTGGAGATTGAAGCTCCAAGTCAAAACAATCAACTGAAGGTGGATGCACTAAAGGGAATGTTATATCACAGGTTAGAAATATTGAAAAGGATATCCTAGCAAGTTCACAATGTTTTCATCTCCTTGCAAAGTGCAGAATATGTGTGCAATGAAGCTTTAACATGACTATCGCCTATTTTTAATCAATAGGGCACATACATCCAATTCTTTGATAGGTTAATTATTTTGATGGCTAAAAAGCTAGAATTGCTTGAAAAAAATCTTTATAATAAAATAGGCTCTAGAAATGGTGAAAGAATTGATTGGTTTCTTTACAAACAAGTCATAGGTAATCTAGGTTAAAGTGAAGATAATGAATGAAGGTATTGGTATTTTTATTCCCCCCATTGTTGATAGCAAAAGTAAGTTGAAGGATTGGCAAGAGTGGTCAACATCCTTTTGTCACATCATGATATTGGAAAAGGTTGCAACCATTTTTTATGGGGATGTTGATGACTCTTGTTCTATGATCTGATTGATTTTTTTGTTCAAAATAGAAGTGGATATGAATAGGTTTGTAACAAATTCAAAGGCCATCACAAATGGTAGATGGAACAAATTTGTAAATGATCTAGAAGCTATTAGAGGGATTGAATGGCCAACTAAAAGAGAAGTTTATGTATGGAAAGTTGTTGGTGAAATCAAGGCCTTGCCCACGAGAAGTAGTTAGAAGACTATTGTTTTAGAAAGGCTAGCATTGTCATTGCACCAAAAGATCACCCTATTAATGCCCAATACAACCAATAGCCTTACAAAACCACAGGAGGCAATTAAGCCATGTCACAAATCCTATGAGGGATGTTGGCCCACTACCAACAATATCCCTCCCAACATCATTCGTTGTGGCCTGCAAGATTTGAACCTGTAACCAAGCTCAGATACCAATTGTTAGAAAGGTCAAGGTTTATGTTGCACCAAAAGATCAACCTATAAATCCTTGATACAATCAATAGTCTTATAGAATCATAGGAGGTAGTTAAGCCATGTCACAATTCTTGTGAGGGATGTTGGCCCACTACCAACACGCTGATGAAGACAAATAAAGAAAAAATAGAGGAAGGGCAAGAATCATATCAGGGTATCTTACCAAGTTGCATTTACTTGTTACTGATACACTTGCACTACAAACAAAAACTGTACTTGAACATGAAAATGCCAGCAGTAAAATTTTGAGCTACTTACCAAATAAGTCTAGTTGTAGAGAATTTTTGTAAAATGGTTTTTTGTCTTCTTTGTAACTTGTTTTTGAGTCATGTAGTGGCATGTGTCTTCCCATATCTGAAGCTTGTTGCAATCTTAATTCTATAAAAGGATTTACAAGATTAGGAAGAAGGGTTTGAATTCTAACTATGTGATGAATATTATCATTTTGAGTCAGTCCAGTATTTTGTGTTAAGTCTTGAAGTGTTTATGCTTATTTTCTTAGGAAGTTTTTGGAGTTAATGAAGAGTTGGTTTTTAGTCTCACATTTTGTTAGAAGTCTCATACCATAGATATCTATAATTCTTAAGGAGATTAATACAAGGAATGTTGCAAAGTATCTGTGTCTCAAAGTCCTATCTCCATTTTCATGCTTTTATGATTTTGAGAATGAATGGACAAGTTTCAATGTATTCAAATGCAATTTAAATGAGTTGTATATCATTTCATTATTTCTTTTAATTCAAGGAATTAAGTAAATGCTTCTTTGGAATGATAGGATCATTTGTGTTGGTATCTCTAACCATTGTTATCTATTAGTGTTAAACACTTAGTCATTTACAAGGAAGAGTCATAAAATAGTCATGTGATTGAGCTGCTCTATATAAGTCGAGACATGTACATAAATATGTATGTATCGAGCTCTATAGGAACCGAGTAAGTGTATGGTCATCAAGTATTTTTTATATGAACTCAGTTCATCATCGACTAAGCATTATAAAGAATACAAGTGTTGAGTTACATAGTATGTGTCAAGCACAATATAGACTGAGCAACATCAATGCCAAGTATTAGAAAATAGTAAAGGCCAAGAAATGCTGAGTTTACATAAAACTCAGGAATGGTACAAATTTTGAGGTAAATCATTTTTTACCTAACTTGGAAGGAATATTTAATATATGTAGAGGTTGTTACAGTGAGTTTTATGTTTTTATGAGGTGGATCATAGATCCCTATGTTTTATGATCAACGATTCAGATGGAGAGGCAAAAAAATGGAAGTATCTAGAAAACTCTTTATAGAACTCTTTAATAGAGAAGATCTTAACCTAGATCATGTGGTGTGTGTGATACAAGCGATGAGATGAGAAGAGATGAATGTACATGCTAAAAAGGAGAAATATGCAAGTGATGAAGTGAAAGAACGAGATTAGATCAGAAGTTAGTGAAAGTGTTTTGTTATCTCTTAATAGAGCAAGTGACTTAATCAAAGAAGTGAAAGGGAAAGGAAAGTATCATCAGATTAGAGGAGAAGATTAGTTAGCAAGGAGAAGACTCAAAATCATCTTATAGAGCATATTGAGAGTCAGATACTAAATCAGTTTTAATCAACTTGAATCAAGGTAAATCTCTTAACAAAGCGGTCTTAAAAAGTCTTTGTAAATCTCCTAATAGAGACCTTACTTTATTGTAAGTGTTAAATCTTCTAACAAGGTGAGACCTAGCAATCCCAAATGCTTTTAACAAGGAAGACCCCTCACAAGGTAGATCACATATGATTATCAAATATTGCAACCCTAACAAGTTAACTATATTAGTGTAGTAGTCAAATTTGTGGGTATCATCCCCACCCCAGTTTTACCTTTTTCTTTTGCTTGATTTGTTGAATGCACTTGAGTTCTACAATTCTTTCTTATATGTCCAAACTTGTGACATTTGGAACATGCATGTTAGGTGCATAATTATGCCTTTGATTTATTAGGTTTTGTTTGAGATCTGCATTCATATGCTTTACACCCATACTTTTGACAGTCATAGCAATATCCTTCAAATCCAGGTGTAGTAGATGCATTCTTCATTCTTGACCTACACTCATGTAATTGCAATATGATTAAATAGATCTATTAATATTGACTGATATGACTCTATTGTGGCAATGGATTAAGACACTGGCCATTTAGTTGAAGAATCAAGCAAACCAATCTTAGCTTAGCATGAATTAAATTTTACAAATCAAAATCATCAAATATTGTTGTCAAAATGGGATATAAAGTTGGTCATCACTTATTGCAATAATTTGTCAAGTTTATTATTGGCTATTATTGATTTGTCATTAAAATTGCAATTTCAAGAAGTTTCAAGACCAAAATTTTTTGTAGGGGATTTGTGAGATAAGATATTATTCATAAATTGTCAAATCAATAGGTTGACCCACCTTGGTTTAGTAGAGCCTAAAGAGTAGAAAGCATAAGTGCTTTCTTAAGTTGGTCCGGGCTCAAATTAGACATACTAAGCATAGGAAGTAGCTAAACCCTAGCTATTATGTTATTTGTTGTTCCCTAGGACTAATTTGAAGTCTATTAAATAAAAAACCAACACATCCATATCATGCACTTTTACATGCATGTCAACACTTTGAGAAACCAAAAATGTCATTTTTTTTTAGGAGATAAGAAATTACAACAATTTTTGAAAACCTTGCATATATGTATCTTGGCAAAAATCAACATGCTCGTACCCATCTTAAATGATGAAATGTAGTGATGTTCCCAAATTAGTTTTTTCAATCCAAATTGCAAAAAATATTGCATGAGGTTTCAATTACATTGTTTTTAATGCTACTTGGTTCCCAAATTTGATTTTTTTGCACCTATAACATACTTTATTACATGTAATCAAATATGCAATCACCTTAAAAATTCCTTACAAAAGTTTGTTCCAAATCCACTATAATTCCAAAATTGGGATTTTTGAGACCCATTACATGCACTGTTACATGTAATCAAAGGTGCAATTACACCAAAAGTCTCTGTAGTTAGGGTCTGTTTGTTTCATAGAATTACATAATACTTGAATTGTTAAAATTTAGTATTTGACAATTCAAGAAGTTTTAAATTTTAAAAAAAATTGGTTATTGGAATATAGATGAAACTATTTGGTTCACCTAGAAGATGAGTTAGAAGATGCATTTTTTTACTTTTGGTTCCATAAATATGGAATTAGAATTCCAAAACAAAATTTAAAGGCTCATAACATTAAGCCTACTAATTTATGGACAATGATGACATGAGATCTTTAATTTGACAAATTTGTTTATTACGGTGTTACCATAAATTATAAAGGAGTTGATTAAGTGAGACATGGGTTGGTCAAAAAAGTGGACAAGCAAGGAAGTACTTTATTGTAAATAGCCGCACCACACGACCATTCAAAATCATGAGGGTTTCTCATTCCAGACTCCACAAATCCAACTTCCATTGCACAAAAATACACAAAGATATGCCCAAATGGGAATCTAAATTTTTGGGATGTTATTCAACTTCACCTTTCCTTCAAAGCTATTTTACATTCCCCTCTCTAAGAACATTTTTTTGAAGCGAAAAACTATCAATATATATTTGACTGTATGGAATCTTCGAAAGAAAATCACAAACATGATTATTGCAAGCTTAGGGTTCGATGCCAACACTTTCTACTATTCTCACTTTGAAAAATGCATGTCAATATCTTGTATAAATTAGAATCCTCTAGTGAAAATCTCTATTGAAGAGGAGGCACTCACTACCCATACAAACTTGGGCTCTTCAAGTTGGCTTTGCATATCACAACCATGAAAGGACGTCTTCTTCACAAAGATTCAATGTATAAGTTTTTAGGTGGAAAGTACTCATTCGTTTTCAATTAGAATTAGAATTTAAAAATTCTTTAAATATTTTATCTTTCTAAAATATTAAAAATTCCAATTCCATCTCAAGTCCACTACTTAAAAATTGCATGCTAAAGGCAGTGGAAAACTTTGTGACACGTGAGTGGGCATCTCTTCATACAAGGTCCTAAAATGCAATTGTCAAAAAAAATCTCTCAGAAAATAAATAGATTACGTCATGTCCAAAGATGTATAGAAAGGTAAATTGAAAGCTTAACTACTATTAATGAAGGGAAATAATGTAGTTCAGTTGGACGAGGTTGGTAGAGCAGAGCAAAAGTATGAAAACCAGAGTGGCTTCCAATGTACATGGCTCAGGAAGTTTATCCAGATAGGTATGTGGAGCTGCGCGACATCAAAATATTTTAGCACTGCAAGAATGTTGTTTTTTTGGCACTTTTACATTTGTAAGTGTAGATTCCAACTACCAATGACAGGATATCAGCATTTACATGATTTATATAGCATCAGAAAAACAAAAATTCATTACATTTTCAAGCCAACATATAATTAAAATGAATGCACTATGTTTGCAACCGCTACACTTCACATTGCTTTAAAACCTAAAACTTTAGAAATTCCTACTGAAGAATTGCAAGGAAGCCGAATGTTGTCGTATATAGGTTCCACTCAAAGAGATGCCAAAGAAGGAAAATGTCAATATTTTTCTTTAAAATTTGTACTCTCGTGGTCATCTCTTACAAGATTGCGTTTATGGTAAAAACCTTGGAAAAGGGAAGAGAACTCATGCCCATATGATTAAAACTAGTTTTGAACCAAACCATTTTCTGAACACCAAGCTTGTCATTTTTTATGTTAAGTGTGGAAGTTTAAAAGATGCACGCTAAGTTTTTGACAATGTGCCTGTACCAAGTTTGGTGTCGTGGGCAGGGTTTTGAGGAAGATACATTAAGTCTTTTCAGACAACTAGGAGAAGTGGATGGGAAGGCAGATGAGTTTTCTTTTGTTAGCGTTTTGAAGGCATGTGCTAGTTTGAGAGAGATACGGTCTGGGAAGCAAGTTCATGGTCACATAGTGAGAAGTAGGCTTGTATCCAATTCCATTCTGATGACAACCCTTGGTGACTTCTATTCCAAATGCTGGTGTTTGGCCGATGCATGTCAAGTGTTCGATGAAATTTCTCTAGGATATGTAGTTTCATGGACTGCTATAATTTTAGGATATGTATGGCAAGGTCATTTTCAAAAAGCATTGGCTCATTTCAGTGAAATGCCATAAGTTGGCAGACAACCAAATATACACACCTTTCACAGTTTATTTAAGGCATGTGCTAGTTTGAAAGCTCTGGAATAGGGCAAACAAATTCAAGCTCAGATGGTGAAAAATGGATTTAAATTGCATTTGACCTTGGGAAATGGCCTTACCGACATGTATGCAAAATGTGGATGTTTAGAAAATGTGTGTGTTGTGTACGACAAGATGCCTGAAAGGGACGTGGTCTCATTTAATACAATGATCTTAGCATACACTCTACAAGGGCATGGTGAGGAAGCATTTAAGCTATTTTCTTAGATGCAACAGATAGGAACTAGGACAGATGAGTTCACACTTGCCGGTGCTCTTGGTGCATGTGCTAATCTGTAGTGCCTGCCCCTAAGTTACATTTTTGCTATCATTGCCAACCTCTTTTAGGCCAGTTTTATGTTTGATGATTAGCACTATTATTTTGGAGATTATTAGATATTCTTTTACCCTCAGTTTATTATATGATGAGATTACTTGGTACTCTATATTTCATGTATGTATGATGATTATTCAATGTTTTCAGTTATCAATGATGATTAGTTAGATGGTTTATTATCACATGTGTTTTCTTATGGATACTTACCCCATACTGCATGTATATGGTGCGCGTGTTTGGTTTCTTTATGTATGGCGTTTCTAATGTGGTTAAAGAAGGGAGTCGTAGTCACCTGCTAGTCGGGATCTACACAATGCACCACTTCCTGCCATTGTTTTTTTAGCTTAGAATATTGTGTATGCACATGTGTGGATTTTATGCAGGTTGCAGGTACCAGGTATCAACTTCCCTGAATTGCCAAGATGAGCGTACCCTATCGCATTATCTCAATGGTAAGAGAGGGGAGATAAATCTTAAATCCAAATCCTAAACCCTTTAGCCATTTGCCCTAATTGATAAATAGGAAAAGTATCCGAGTTGAGAACCCTCCAAATGCGTTGAATGACGTTAATTCGTGATTATAACCCTTTAGTTTGATTTTGTATTTGTCCTTCTATGTTGGGTTTTCGTACATTGTTTATGGGTCCTTAATGATTTTCTATTAATTAAGTCTAACTAAAAGATTAAATTAATAATTTAATTTAATGGAAAATTAATATGATATCTCTAATATTTAATTAATTTAGAAATTAATTAAATAAAAAGAATTAAATTTGGAGATAAAAGTTATTAGTATAAATTTAGAACGTGATAAGATTTAGTTAATTTAATAATAATATATTTAAAGTTCATTTTTAAATAAATGATAAATATTATTATTAATTGAATTAATAAATATTTTATCAATTAAGTTTCTAAAATGAATTAAGAAGTGAAAAGATATTAAATTATTAAAAGATTCTAGGTCGCATGATGCCTGCATGAGTTGAAAATAAAAGAAATTAATTAAAAAGATAAAATAAGTGAAAATAATAATGTTATTTTAATTTCATAAAGTGCAGATGGGATTAAAAGTAATAAATTAATTAAAAATAGAAGTCAAGTGAAAAATTAAATAAAGTTATTTAATAATTCAGTTAACGTGCATGAAAAGATTAATCAAAGTTAATTTTGAGTTTGAGTCTTGTGAACAAGGAGTCCTCTCGGGTGAATGCACAATTAGTGCCCCAGTTTGAGGAGAAAACTCCTAATCACAACTTTGGGGTTCATTTTTGAGGGACCACAAATTTTGAGAGACGAATCTTTGGAGAGGAATCTTGGGAGATGAATTTTGGATGCGAAATTTGGGAGCGAATTTCAGAAGGAGAATTTTGAGAGAATTTTCAAAGAAAGGCTCTTGAAGAGGAGCAAATTCTCTCACAATTTTTTTTGGGGATTGCATATTAGCATCAGGCTCAGGTAGGGTCTTGTGTTTTGATCACTGATTTATTATGCAATTATCCTTTCCTATCTTCTTTGTTTTTGTGGATTGTAAATCTAAATTCTCTGTGATGAAAGCTTAAACATTTCAATATTGTGAATTATTAAATGCTTGTCATCAAAAACCCTTATTTTCTAGATTAAAGAAAATAGGAGTTAATTGGAAAGGGGTCGAATTTAAAGATGAAATTCTAAATTAAAAATTTTGGATGGTTGATAATATTTCCTCTATTAGAGTAATGTGGAAATCAAATATATATATATATATATATATATATATATATATATATATATATATTTTTTTTTTTTTTTTTTTTTTTTTTTTTTTTTTTTTTTTTTTTAATGTGGGAAGAGTATTTAATTGGATTAAACTTTATTTAATTTATAAAATATTAATTTTTTAAAAAATACATAATAATTAAATTTAAAAAAATTATATATTTTTTTTTAAATGAAATTGTTAAAACAATTTTTTTTTTTATAAAATTTAATATAATTAAAAGTATAAATTTTAAATTAAAAAAATAATAATAAATATCAAAAGTGGGGCAGGGCCACCACTTCCCACACCCCACCACCACACTATCGCGGCAGGTGGTACTGCTACAGTAACACCTGCGACTGTAGAGCAGTGCAGGCTGGTGGGCCTTTAAACACGCTTTTTAATATGTATACTTTTTTTTTTTAATTGTTTTAATTTTTTTATTATTATTATTTTATTTAAATTTTGTAATATGTGACATTTTAAATAAAATAAAATGTATTTATTAATAATTTTGAAATATAGTTTTATAAATTAATAAATGATTTTTAATTATTAAAAATTAATTCAAAAATAGTTATATATATATATATATATATATATATATATATATATATATATATATCTTTAATAATTTAATTAAGTGACTCATATATATATATAAAGTTTTAATTAACGTATTATTAAAATGATTTGGGATTGTAGACTATGAAGTATATATTTTATTGATTGATTTAATTAAGCATGAATTAATTAAGCTTAATTAATAAAGGAAATAGTCAATTTAAGTATTAAAATTATTAAATTATTATTATATTGACTTGATAAATTCATAGATTAATTTCTTTGAAACTCCACAAGAATTATTTTAATAATTTAAATGAATATAATTTACCCTTGGAATATCTTAGGAAAAATTGGTCTAATGTATAACGGGGGTAGTTCTATTTTTTGGTTCAAATAAGTAAGTGGGTTGACTTGTAGATTAAATGTGAAATCTTATACATTTGAACATATATGAAACTAGAATTTAAACCTTTCTGTAAACTGAAACTATGTATTTTTTTTCAAATCAAACTTACTGTGAAACTATGATGTTTTCTATGTACTGGTTGTATTTGGGGTTTGGGTGGTCCTACAGTGTTGATCAGTTTAGGACATTTACCAAAAGCTCAGGGGTTATGTGATTGTGATATTATGATGATTTGTTCTCAATTTTTCTAAACCCAACAATGGTGTTGTGTTGATATGCTCTATGATGGATGTATTTATTGGTTGTTATTGCTTTCCAATTTCCTTGGGTGAAACTGAGGTGTATGTATTTGAGATACCTGACTTAACCATTTTTGAGTCATCAATCAGTCATATTTGATTTGTTTTCCAGTTGCTTTGAGAGGACTGAAGTATTGCTATGTTCTAGATGATGTCATGTTTTGACTTGACCCTTTTGGGAGTATTCGATCAGTACTATGATTTATTTTGGGATATTTTCTAATTGCTCATTGAGAGCCATTGGACATTATGAATTATCATTAATGCCTTCATTTGATGATAGAGAGCTATTGTGATTATTATGATTATCATCTGATGCTTATCAGTTGCTCATGGAGAATTGATGTGATTATTGTAGCTTATCTTTTGATGCTTTCCAATAACTTGTTTAGGGCCGAGGTGATTTTGTGATTTGTGATTTCTTGAGCCTAGGGTAGGTTATCTATGTGTAGTGTCAGGAAGTGGCTTGCAATAGGGGAGGGGAGACCCTAAGTGGCTCTAGGGATGACTCATTGTAAGTTGGGTTTAATAAGTGATAACATTACACTAAATACTGACTTAAATGAACCTAATAAGATTAATTGTATGTTCTCACCCGTGCCTTGAGTGCTAGTACAAACTAGAATGGGAGTTGAGAGAATGCTTGGTTACGACCTTGCATTCCATAGTATGCCTCGTCAATACGAGAGGATACTAGTGGCTGCAGGATCACTGGAGACCCGAGATTCCTAAGGGATTGTTCGAGGAACTTCCAACATGATTCATGTGATGACACTTTCCTGCTTGCATAGTAGGTTTCCTACGTGTCTTGTGTGCCTCTGGGTTTAGATGTCAATCTATGTGTTGGAACCTTTGAGTTAGTATACTTTTAGGATTTCTTGGACTTAGAGATTTCTTGTGCTTTGTGTTTTGATATCCTGTTTGGGACTTGAGACTATCTCCTCAGCGTGGTGGGAGTGGGTCATTTAGGTTCCACACAGTCAGGTGGTAGTGCTTTTTCACTCTTACCATTGAGATCCGTTCGTAGTCACCGTGACTAGAGCATTCTTTGTTGGCATTTACCTTCATTCTATTCATGGATCATTATGATGGATGGTTATATTTTATGATGGATGTTATATCTTTTTGATGTATGGATGTGTCATGCATGGTGGATAATTTCATTTATTTTATTGTATTGTACGTATCATGGATCCAAAGAGGATGATGTATTTCTACTTTTACACATGTATATTCTTTTAAGCCTTTCATACCCTGTGACATGTACAGTGGATGATTGAGCATTCCGAATTAATTTTCCAAGAGGCATTCGAAACATATGTATATTATGGACATTAGACTTTCTAATTATTCTGTCATGTGGATATGGTAGTTGATAGACTTAGAATTAATTAAATTTAAATGTGACTCAACATCTTGGGATCCTTAAGGAATGTAACCTATTATGTATGTTGGTTGATGATTACATGTTATTACTTCTATGACTTATTATTAATATAACAAATACATAACAACATTCTATTATTATAGTGCATCTATGTTATGCCTAGGGTTTTCTTCATACATTTTCCATAAGAAATAGGATTTTTATTCATTTTAATTGCTTTTGAAGCCATATTTGGAGATTTTGTTTCTATTTATATACATTGCAAATGCTTATCAATTTGTTTTCAAGAGGTCCTAGGAGAAATTTATGTAAAAATTCCATATTCACAATACAATTATGACCATGGAAAAAACATTATTCAAATTTGGTTTAAACCAATAACAAATTTCTTTCCAATGAAGTCCTTTTAACTTACTTTGATGATGAAAAATACTTTCAAATACATATGCCACTATTTCTAGAAAAATGCCATTTATGAGAGCTCCCAATCAATTTACATCCATATCATGTACCCTTACATGCATGCCTACACTTTGAGAAACCAGAAATGCCCCTTCTTTTGAGGGGATAAGAATTTACAACAATTTTTGAAAACCTTGCATAGATGTATCTTGGCAAAAATCAGCATGCCCATACCCATCTTGAATGATGTTATGTAATGATGTCCCCAAGTCAATTTTTTTCAATCGAAATTGTAAAATAATATGTACATGGAACCTTTCACAAAGCTTAGAAGTTTGGAACTTCCCATACCCAACATATTTCAGTATATGTCATTCTACAAGCAATGCTAAATGTAATCACCTCAAAAATCCCCAATTACATTTGTTTTAACTTTCAATGCTACTTGGTTACCATATTTGAATTTTTAGCACCTATAACATGCTTTGTTGCATGTAATCAAATACACAGTCACCTCAAAAATTTCTGACAAAAGTTTGTTCCAAATCCACTATAATTCCAAAATTGGGATCTTTGAGACCCATTACATGCATTGTTACATGTAATCAAAGGTGCAATTACACCAAAAATCTCTGTAGTTAGGGTCCGTTTGTTTCATAGAATTAAATAATACTTGAATTGTCAAATTCTAGTATTTGACAATTCAAGAAGTTTTAAATTCAAAAAAATGTTATTGGAATAAGGCTGAAACCATTTGGTTCATCTAGAAGATGAGTTAGAAGATGCATTTTTTAACGTTTGGTTCCATAAATATGGACAGTAAAGACATGCGATCTTACATAAAACAGAAAAGCCTACTAATTTATGGACAGTAAAGACATGCAATCTTTAATTTGACAAAAAAATTTATTATGGTGTTACTAGAAACTGTAAAGGAGTTGATTAAGGTGAGACATGGGTTGGTCAGAAAAGTGGACAAGCAAGGAAGTAATCTGTTGCATTTAGCCGCCCCACATGACCATTCAAAATCATGAGGGTTTCTCATTCCAGACTCAGCAAATCCAACTTGCATTGCACAAATATACACAAAGATATGCCCAAATGAGAATTCAAATTTTTGGGACATTATTCAACTTCACCTTTCCTTTAAAGCTATTTTACATTACTCTCTCTAATAACATTGTTTGGAAGCGAAACATTGTCAATATATGTTTGACTGTATGAAAATTTCAAAAGAAAATCACAAATATGATTATTGCAAGCTTGGGGTTGGATGCCAATGCTTTCTTCTATTCTCACTTTGAAAAATGCACGTCAGTATTTTGTATAAATGACTACCTTCCAGAGAAAATGTTTATTGAAAAGGAGACACTCATTACCCATAGAGACTTGGGCTCTACAAGTTGGCTTTGCATATCACCACCACGAGAGGATGCCTTCTTCGAAAGGATTCAATGTGAATTGGTTTTCCAATTCTAAGTTTTTAGGTGGAAATTCCTTATGCTTGTTTTAAATTAGAATTAGAATTAAAAAAATCTTTATATATATACATATATATTTTTTAAAATTCCGATTACAACTCAGTTCTATTGGTTCTCAAAATCGTACATTAGAATCCTACGAGCCTTGCTTGCTCGATGCTGGGATATCTAATCGATTTGTGGCCAACTTGACAAGATCAATCAATTTGATTTAGATCCTTTGCACTTTTGGTTCTGCAAAACCAAGGCCGGTGCACTTGAATCCTAGATAACAAACTTGGATCCAAGATGTTTATAGCAAAAAGATTTAATGCAAAGACAGTTTCCTGAAATGACAAGAGGTTAGGGAAACTTCTGGATTGCTAATAGTGAGTATTAATCTTCGAAAATACGATTACTTTAATAAACTTGTGAATGCTGAAATAAGATCAAAAGTGAATAATTAAAACAAATAGATATCAAACCCTTAAAAGAAAGAGATTAGAATATTGCCAGCATATAGATTGAAAACCGTGAGTGAATTAATGATCAGTGCTGAAATTTAAAAGGGCGATAGAGTCAAAACTATATGTTTTCACATACAGCTCTAAGATATTATGTATATTAAATCTAAAAAACAATTTGGCTATTAAATCTAAAAAACAATTTGGCTATGAGGATGTGTCAAATTATTTCGTACTTATGCATATTTAAACCAGTCTATAATGTTTTAACCCTTAAAGAAACAAAATAGATACGAATAAAGAAACAATTACAATATTTCACAATATTTGTATTTATTGGGTTTAAATAGCAACGAATAATTTGATCCACTTATCCTAATAACAAATTATTAATAGAAAATAAAGATTATCATTAAAGACGAACTATATAATAATTTAACTCTAAAGCGAATAAAAATCTTACTGATTAAATTTTAGAAAAAATCGCATTGAAGACACTCAAATTCTGATGCTCCACTCAACACAATTTTATCACACACAATATCAAAATATATGCCCAATCATTCAATATCTAGGAGCTTGGTTCAAAATTCATCTTCTTACCAAGGAAGGAATCTTGATAACTTATATACTTAAAAAAATGCAGAGAATTTCTTGTATATCTGAACGATGGTCTGTTTGATTTTACATGTCATATATTTGTAGAGCGCTGAAGGGTGTTGGTTGCTTCTCAAGCACCACCCTTTTCATAATAAAAAACTAACATCAAACATCAAATTTGGTTAATTATACCCCAATATAACTGATGATCAGATAATTTCCAAAGCTTATAAAATTGGGTGCCATTTCCTTTGTTCCCGTGGATGCTTCTGTCGATGGAATACAACATTCATTCATGATCGTATTGGTTCCAGTCTCATTAAAAAAGATTTCCCTCTGCAATAACAAGAGAAACTTCGAATTGGACGCTTCATTCATCCGTAAAAGCTGGCTCTTCACTCCGTTTAAGCCTCATCGGGATTTCCAGGTTTAAATGGCCTTTCCATCATATGAACTTTAGTCGCATCATTCCAAACGGCTCCTGTCATATTATCTCTTTAGTATCACCGTCTGTGAAACTTTTTAGCAGGTCCATTCTCTTTGTATGGGCATCATTTTTTGCTTTCTTCGCTGATTTCTTTTCCATGGATGAGGTTGAAGCGGGCATTCCAAGTATCCGTATCTTTTTCTCTGAGAAATTAAATGTAGAGGATCAGTGCGGCTCTTATTATTCCTTCATTCACATGCCTTCAATATTGAATAAAAACACTTGTCTGATGGTTCCGCTCTGAATAATAGCGAACGCATACAACATCCTCACTGCTGTCGCTATTCCTTATATGACATTTTATCCACTATTGGATGCATCAAGTCTGCTTAAGTACAACATCATGTAGCCATAAATCTTTGTATGTTTGATATAAAGAGCAAATTTCAGTGTCACTCTTTATCTACAGAATGGGGGAACACACATTTATTATAACGACCACATTAAAAGCTCACAACTTTCCAGAATAGGATGTGATGCCAATATTCATCAGTCCTTCCCATATACTGCGTATAATCCCATTTTACTTATATGATTGTTCCTTCGGATGTCACATGCCATGTAGTTCAATATTAATGACTACACCACTGAGTCACCAGCATTATCTCTCAAATGGAGGCCCAAAACTTTTGAGCTCCATCAAGTTCCACTGCTTAAAAATCGGATGCTAATAGTTAGAGTGAGGAAACAACTTTTTGACGCGAGTGGGCATCTCTTCATACAAGATTTTAAAATGCAATTGTAAAAAATCCATCCAATGTCTGTAATATGAGTCTAATATCAAAATTAAAAAAATTCTAAATTGTACTGATAATTTTTTAAGTTTTATATGCCACGTGAATTGAGGAAGATATAGGGTATCCCTTCTGTACCGAGTGAAGAAATTCTCTCAGAAAATAAATAGACTGCGTCATGTCAAAAGATGTATAGAAAAGTCAACAGAAAGCTTAACTACAATTAATGAAGGGAAATGTAGTTCAGTTGGACGAGGTTGACAGAGCAGAGCAAAATTATGAAAACCGGAGTGGCTTCCAGTGTACACGAGTCAGGAAGGTTATCCAGATATGTGATATTGCGCAACGTCAGAATATTTTAGCACTGCAAGAATGTTGTTTTTTGGCACTTTTACATTTGTAAGCGTAGATTCCAATTACCAATGACAGGATATCAACATCTACATTATTTATATGACATCAGAAAAACAAAAATTACTTACATTTTCAAGCCAACCTATAATAAAAATGAATGCACTGCGTTTGCAACTGCTGCACTTTGAATTGCTTTAAAGCCCGAACTTCAGAAATTCTCATTGAAGAATTGCAGGGAAGCCATGAATTTTGTTGCATACAGGTTCCACTCGAAGAGATGCAAAAGAAGGAAAATGTAAATATTTTTATTAAAAAATCATACTCTCATGGTCATTAAAAACCTTGGAAAAGGGAAGAGAACTCATACCCATATGATTAAAACTGGTTTCGAAGCAGACCATTTCTGATCACCAGGGTTGTCATTTTTAAGGCTAAGCGTCGAAGTTTAGAAGATGCATGCCAAGTGTTTGACAAAGTGCCTGTACCAAGTTTGGTGTCGTGGAACACATTGCTTGCAGAATACTCTCGGCAGGGCTTTGAGGAAGATACATTAAGTCTTTTCAGACAACTAGAAGAAGTGGATGTGAAGGCAGATGAGTTTTCTTTTGTTAGCGTCTTAAAGGCGTGTACTGGTTTGTGAGAGATTCGATCCGGGAAGCAAGTTCATGGTCACATAGTGAGAAGTGGGCTTATATCCAATTCCATTTTGATGGCAACCCTTGGTGACTTCTGTTCCAAATGCTGGTGTTTGGAAGATGCATGCTAAGTGTTCGATGAAATTTCTCCAGGAGATTTAGTTTCATGGACTGCTATAATTTGAGGATATGTATGGCAAGGTAATTTTCAAAAAGCATTAGCTCATTTCAGCGAAATGCCACAAGCTGGCATAAAACCAAATATACATACCTTTCGCAGTCTATTTAAGGCATGTCCTGGTTTGAAAGCCCTGGAACAGGGCAAATAGATTCATGCTCAGATGGTGATAAATGGATTAAAATTGCATTTGACCTTGCTGACATGTATGCAAAATGTGAAAGCTTAGAAAATGCGCTCATTGTGTACGAGAAGATGACTGAAAGGGACGTGGTTTCATTTAATACAATGATCTCAGCATACACTCTACAAGGGCATAGTGCGGAAGCATTTAAGCTATTTTCTCAGATGCAACAGACAGGAATCAAGACAGATGAGTTCACACTTGCCATGCTCTTGGTGCATTTGCTACTCTGGCATCCATGCAACATGGAAAGCAGGTCTGCGCTTGCATAATTTAAAAAGGATTTGAGTCGGATATTGTATTAAAGTGCACCCTTGTTGATACAAATGCAAAATGCGGTAGTATAGACAAAGCCCAACAAGTATTTGATTTAGTTCGTCAAAAAGATGTGATATTATGGACTGTAATTGTCGCTGCATATGCGAAACATGGATTCGGAGAAGAAGTTATTGGACTCTTTGAAGAAATGAAACGATGAGGGATGAAACCTGATCATGTCACCTTCTTGGCTGTTCTGACAGCTTGCAACCATGCAGGCTTAGTCGATGAAGGTTGGCACTATTTTCATGCTATGACTCAAGAACACTATATTGTGCCAAGGGCAGGTCATTATTCCTGTACGGTTGATCTCCTTTGCCGCAGTGGGTGTTTGAATGAGGCACATGATTTCATCCAAAAGATGCCAGTTAAACCTAATGTTACTGTTTGGGGGGCTTTATTGCGAGCTTGCCAAGACCATGGCAATACAGAACTAGGAAAACCTGCAGCAGAACAACTGTTAGAATTGGATCCCCAAAATATTGGTTGCTATGTGGTATTGTCAAATATTTATGCAAATGTTGGCAAGTGGGGAGATATAATTAATATAAGGAAGACAATGAAAGATGCATGTACAAAAAAGGAACCTGGATGCAGTTGTATTGAAGTCAAGAATAGTGTGCATGTATTTTCTGTGGGATGTAGTTCACATCCACAAATAGAGGAGATCTATGCCATGTTGCAGAAGTTAGCCGGGCAAATGAAAGAAGCTGGCTATGTTCCGAATACAAAGATGAAATTGAGTGATATGGAGGAACATTAGAATCACATACAATCCTACACCTGGAAGATGCTGGCATTTGAGGTTATTACTAGCTTACATCCATCTAATAACCCCAAATGGTGAAGAAACATCATTGACTTGTGATGACTGGCAGGGATGCTGGCACCAAAAATAATGATGATTTCTGTCCTCTATGTAGGCTGGGAATCCCAGGCACCAGAGGAACACGTCACAATTGTTAACATTTCTATTTTTGCTATGTTGGAAATGTTAAGGATTTGAGTTGATTCTAACATTGCAATGCAGACGGTTTCTTTCAGATATTTGTTACTGATATATCATTATAAATGAAGTATTGAAGGGAAATGATTGAGAGCTTCACATGGACCTTGTATCTGCTCCGATGTGATATTTGCATGACCCTTGTTACAAGGTAATTGTGCAGTTCTCTGATTATGAATAGACTGTTGTTTACTATTTGGTCCTGATTGAAACATTCAATGCAAGAAGTCTGCAGATTCAACTTCTCACAGAAATGTTCCCTTCCAGCTTTAGCATTCAAATCTCTTAGAATAATCTCCGAGAAAAAATGGCAGGATGCCCTGTGAATAATGGTGCCTTCTCTACAGGTTGTAAGCTATTACTATAGACAAAGTTCTAGAATCTCGAGTTTATAAATATCAATTTCTGTCAGAAAAGAAGAATTTTTGCTGAATCTTATATCAGCATAAAAGTAACATACTATAACCTGACTTTGAAGTTGGTAGCATTTGCAAGAGAAAAAGATGAAAATTATGGTCAAAACCTTTCAAATATCAGGGTGTGATTACAATGCGGAATGCTTTTGAAGTATCATGTCCTGAGTTTGGCGAGCAGATACTGAAAGGTACCTTTTAACACCATATGATTAATAAATATATAAAATATAAATATAACTGAAATAATATTAATAAAACATGAATTTGACATCAGGGCATCCAGTTTAGGCCCTAGTGCCTTATCTCTAATTGATATATATTTTGTTTTGGATGTTAGGAATTGTTATTTGGAAGTTTTTGACATGATTTTGGAATTTTCGCAAGACTGTGTTGTTAGGATGCAAACCATAGCAGACATCAAGGTTTGGACAAGAGCCCTGCTGGCCTTATCCTATCAATTCTTCTTACTGAAGTTACATTTTCTGATTGCAAAGTTTAATCTTGTTAGCCTAATAAAGCATCTGATATGTCCTGGTTGCCATTGCTAGGACACCTAGTTATTCTAAACACCAATGTAATAGTTCCGTTGAATTGTAGGGATGATCCGGGTTGCATTTGAAGGTGGGATTTCTGAGGGCCATTGCTGGAGCTGCAAATTAGGGTCTGATTGCTATTTTTGACTTGGTGATTAGTGTTTGGAAGGTTAATTGCCAGGGTTGGAGAGATTGTACCATAGTTTTCAATGGAAAGCAGTGAAATAATGGTACGATGCCCTGTGAATAATGGTGCCTTCTCTACAGGTTGTAAGCTATTACTATAGAAAAAGTTCTAGAATCTTGAGTTTATAAATATCAATTTCCATCAGAAAATAAGAATTTTTGCTGAATCTTATATCAGCATAAAAGTAACATACTGTAACCTGACTTTGAAGTTGGTAGCATTTGCAAGAGAAAAAGATGAAAATTATGGTCAAAACCTTTCAAATATCAGGGTGTGATTACAATGCGGAATGCTTTTGAAGTATCATGTCCTGAGTTTGGCGAGCAGATACTGAAAGGTACCTTTTAACACCATATGATTAATAAATATTTAAAAATATAAATATAACTTAAATAATATAAATAAAATAAAACAAATTAAAATATGAATTTGACATCAGGGCATCCAGTTTAGGCCCTAGTGCCTTATCTCTAATTGATATATATTTTGTTTTGGATGTTAGGAATTGTTATCTGGAAGTTTTTGACATGATCTTGGAATTTTCGCAAGACTCTGTTGTTAGGATGCAAAAACCATAGCAGACATCAAGGTTTGGACAAAAGCCCTGCTGACCTTATCCTATCAATTCTTCTTACTGAAGTTACATTTTCTGATTGCAAAGTTTATTCTTGTTAGCCTAATAAAGAATATGATATGTGCTGCTTGCCATTGCTAGGACACCTAGTTATTCTAAACATCAACGCAATAGTTCTATTGAATTGTAGGGATGATCCGGGGGTTGCATTTGAAGGTGGGAGGTCTGAAGACCATTGCTGGAGCTGCAAATTGGGGTCTGATTGCTATTTTTGACTTCGTGATTGGTGTTTGGAAGGTTAATTGCCAGGGTTGGAGAGATTGTACCATAGTTTTCAATGGAAAGCAGTGAAATATGCAACAATACCACTTCATTGTGCTTCACTAGAGGTGGTAATAGGATCCAAATAAGTTGCGCATGTATAAACTGTTTCCAGTCAGTCAATCCTACACTCAGTAGGCACCTGTAGTGATTATCAACGGAAGACATATATGATTTTCAAAATGATTGCAGGTCATTTCTAAATAAGTTGCACATGTATAAACCGTTTCCAATCAGTCAGTCCTACACTTGGTACCTGTAGTGATAGACCTCTCAACAGAAGACATATGATTTTTGAAACGATTGCAGGTCATTAAGGATTGTATGTGAACATTTATGAAATCAATAAAAGACTGTTGATGCTATAAATTCTGAGCTGCATCGCTTTGTTGTGCATTTGCATTCGATTCTCAGTTTCTGTTGAAGAAATGGTAGCTTCGGTCAGATATTGAAATGACCATTGATTTCATGATGTATATATATGTGTATGTGTGTCAACCTCTGTATGCTCCGATATACATACACACATGCATGTTTGTATTGCATTCAGTCATATCATTACTTCATTTATTTTTGGAAATCCAATCATCATATTTGTATCTGATTGAAGAACCATAGATTCTAGGTATATGATCGATCTGCATTTAGAGACTAGTAAATTGCGGATTATAGTCAATTGATGTTTCATATCCAATCCGGATTGAGCATCATGATTGGCAATTAGAAACAGATCGGACATTTAATATGTTTGAGCAAGGTTACTTTCAATCTTGGTTAAGGAAATCATTTGCAGTTGTTAATGGTTGAAACCCAATTAGAGATTGGGCATGAAGAGGCACCTCTTCATGAGGCATACCCTTGAACACATGTCTGCTCATGGATATGTTTCCTCGCACCTTATATAATAAAGATCCAATACCAAGGAAAGACATTGAAATTAATATATGTTCTGCCCTTTGGAATTTGGTGACTGCAAATATCAGATTCAGAATTACAAATTAATATTCAGTATTTATCAATATCGACTTGTCATTTGCATACACATTTTACAAAGATCGAATTCTGATTACATCCTGCGAAATAGATTAGAGATATTGTAATTATAATATTCTGATAATTGAAAAGACATACAGCACAAATGTGTAAGAAATCTAATCTCCACTTTCAGTTTCAAAGCTACAAATTTGTTTATAAAATGATCATGTTTACCAGTCAATAGGGGTGGTACAACAACATGCCCGTAATTAATAACTGTTAAAGTTGTAGCTTCAGTTGGATTGATTCGATCTGATATACATTATTGTTTGGGTAAATCATCATTTTCTATATATACTTATCTATGTGAAATAATATATATTATTGTATTTCATACATATACATACATACATACATACATACATATTGTTGTAAATATTATTATTTAGGTTAATATAATATTATTAAGTGATGATTGCACCATAGGGACATGTTTCTTCATAAGACATGTCTCCTCCTCTCTTATTTATATGAGATCGAAATCTGCATTTCAAACATATCAATTACAATGGCCATGTTAGTACATTTGTAGAAGTGATCCTTGTTACTCAATATGGTATCAGAGCTAAGCTGCAAATGTAAATCAAATAACAGATGCACAAAAGGGAGGTTATCAACACATGGCGCGAGCAGAGAAGCACATTTATATGGTTGAGTCCATTGGAAGAAAGGGCTTGTTGGCACTTGGGTTATGAAGAGATCTGCGTGGCTTAGAGCACTACAAGCCTTTGCGAGAATTCACTAGTTCTTTCCAATGAAAATCTAGTATGCATGATGGGGGCACAATTTCATATTGGGACACATTCACCTTTTCCTCCTCGTGTTCTAATGTGATCAAATGTAGCACTCAGGATAGCTTCAGATACTACTGGGGAAATAATATTGAGACTCAAATACATGAAATAATGTATATATCTGAGTGCTACATATAAAAGACACTTGGAAGTAATAAAAGATATTTAAAGAGAAAGTAGAAAGCACCAAGTGCCATAGACAAGTATAATCATTAATAAAGACATTTCCTGATTACGCATATCGGGCCACATCACTATACGGTGGGTAATAAGGATAATTGTGCCAGGTCGGTATGTATCGGAGACCACTGTCATTACTTAAAGTTTGTAAATATATGCATTAGGATATTGACACCATTATGAAGGTATGAATATGAATATATGCTAATGTTTTATGAAAGTAATAACATGAAATGTATGATTTAGGTAGAGAAACATAGCTATCACCCACCAATACGGGGATGCCATCGAAGGTGCGACTATTGCAGAGATGAAAGCTTCCATAAAAAATAATGGAAAAAAATAAATTTTCAAAAATTATTGTTTGAATCTATGTTCTGTGTACAATATTTGCATCATCTAAATATGGTTGTTTTCATCAATAATTCTTGCTAGTGATCTTGATTTGAAATATAACATTTTATTTTGTTAAACATCTATCTAAAATATTTTAATGCTAACTCAAATCCAGGAGCGAAAGAGCATTGTGTGGATGGAGGGACCCTTGGGGTGGATTGCTTGGGTTGAGAGGGCAGCTGCAGTGGGAGGAGGAGGAGGCAGATCATCCGTAGGCAAGGTAGATAATGCTAGGTTGGCAGGGAGGTATGCATCTCTTCAGCAGGCACACAAGACCACGAGTCAGCTGTTGCAAAAACATAGCAAGGGAGGGATCAGCTCAAGATAGAGTGGGATTAGTTCTGACAGGAGCACAATGTGGCTCAGGGATAGGCCAACTGAGAAGAGGTTGAGTTGGGTACATTGGGGACGGAGTCGGGTTAGTTAGAGGGGAGGTTGGAGATGATGGCATTGGAGAGGCAGAGGCTGTAGGGGAGGATGGACATAGTGCAGGAGGAGAGGGATAGGTTGGTGGTGGAGGTGGCCATGCTGAGGGGGCACATATGGTGGTTGGGGATGGTTGGAGGAGCTAAGGCGACTAAGGGGGGAGGTGGAGGACCTTTGGGAGAGCTAAATTTTATAGAGGGAGATATCATGCAGTAGTGCCAACAGATCAGATAGAGCATTATAGATGACTGACACGGTCGGGTACCACTGGCACACATATAGTCATGCATGGAGGGGGAGAAAGTGGATGGAGCACTGGGGGCTCATAGAGGACTGGTAGGTCTCAACATATAAGACAGAGTCACAGGTTCGAACAGCGCCAGAGATGAGATAGGGGAATGGGTGGGAGGAGAGATGAGGCAAAGAGCTTAGGTATGGGAGGAGGATAGATGAGGCCACTAGAGGCAACGCAAGGTGCGGAGAGGGACCCTTATGTTTCTCATGAGGATGATGCAATGGATGAGGATGAGGAGGAGCAGTGATATGTTGCATTTTTTATGATGTACAATGTTTTTTGGATGTATTTGTGCAGGCACAAACCCGATGTATTTGTATGGATATTTGTACTATGTGGACACTGGATTGGACTATGATGGACTTTTGTATTCTGTCAAGGATGGGTGATGCATTCTTTATTCTTTGAGGATGTGGGATATATATATGAGCATTCTTTGGGGTGAGAGATGTGTGTACTGAGTATTGTGCCATGGGATGTTTTGATGTGGATATTTTATGTGATGCATGTGGATAGATGTAGGAGATGGATTGACATGGTTTATGCAGGATGTGATTTTTGGATGATATGTTGTGCATGGGCTTATTGACGTTTTATGATGCAGGATGTGATGTTGTTATGAGATGGACTGACATGTGTTATGCATGATGTGATGTTTTGTGTATGACATGCATGATGTGACTGACACTTTGTGATGTTGTTATGAAATGGACTATGATACTGACGTGTTAGATGCAGGATGTGATGTTTTCTTGTACAAAATGTTTAATGCTACTGACACTTGATGATGCAATGTGATGTTTTTTTATGAGATGGACTAGGATACCAATGTGCTATGATGTGTTTGATGAGTTGTATGATGTAAAAATTGTTGAAAATTGTGTCTCAACCTTGCAAGGTTTTTCTAGAAAATTCTAAGATTTGTTTGTGGTAGTTTTCCACATGTTTATGAGTTGAAAAAAGATGTACGATTTGTTAAAAATGTGTCTTGACCCTAGTACAATACAAGAGGGCTATTTTGAGAGTATAAACAACTCATTATATGACTTTTATGGGGGTCTAAACTAGAGGACAAAATTATGGACGAAAATGTTATTCTTGAAGTTACAAATGACAAGTGGGTAACATGTGGCATGGTTGTTTTCCCTATGGTTTTGGCCCATGGTTTTGTAAGACCACAAATGGTTTTCAAGTTGTAAATCATTATAAAAGGAGGGCTTGGGGAGGTGTTTGAATAATTGAGTTCTTTTTGCAAGACTACATGCTAGAAGAAGTCTCTCTGAGTCCGAGTCTAAGTTCGAGTTGTGGTGATGCACTCATGTAAGAACTTGCATTGCAAGTGTATTATAATCTTCTTGATTTGAGAATACATTATGCAAGTTTTGGAGGGTGGAGTTTTTCTCTTAGAAGGGTTTCCCCATGGTAATCATTATGTTATGCATTCATTGTTATTTTGATTATATTATTATGCATTTCTTGAGATCCCTGCATTAGTTAGTTGAATTTGCATAATCATCCTCTCAAAATTAGTGTAGGAAGTGATTTCATGCACATTTGCTTCCTTACAAGTGGTATCAGAGTCTGGCCAGTTTTGGTTCTATTTGTTGGGTACATGGTTTTTTGAGCTAATTAAGGTTTGAGTGGGAGCTTGTGCAGAGGTTTTCATTTCTTTGTTGCAAGATTGCAAAGATGGAAAGCATATCAGGGAGGATTGATGTAGAGAAGTTTTTTGGCACAAACTTTGAGATGTGGAAGCTAAAGATGGAAGATCTATTGATTGATCAGGATCTATAGGATGTGATTGATGAGAATAAGATGATGCCCACGGATCTCTAACTTTAGCTGCACAATATGTTGTGACAAACATAAAAGCTAAAGGTCTCATCAGATTGTGTCTTGTAGACTCAATTTTAATTAATGTCCATGAAGAACCTATTGCGAAGAAGCTTTGGAAGAAGCTATGTGAGATCTATCAAGGGAAATCACTTGTGAACAAGGTTTTCTTGAGGAAGAAGTTGTATTCCTTGAGAATGGAAGGTGGACAGATTTTTGAGCATCTTGAAAGTTTTAATATGTTGGTGACTTAGTTGACCTCTGTTGGGGTGTTGATGGATGAAGAAGAAAGGTGTCAAATCTTGCTATGTTTGTTGCCAAACTCATGGGACAACCTTGTCATAGCCATAGGGAGCACTTCAGTTATCTTGAAGATTGAGGATGTTGTTGGTTCTTTACTTTATGAGGAGATGAGAAGGAGGGTCTCTCTGAATGCCAAAGAGGCTTTGAGTGTTCAAGAAAGACCAAAAGAAAGAGGCAAGAACAAAAAGCGGCATGGCCGTTCTAAGTCCAAGAATAAGGGGAGATCAAAATCTCCTGGTAAGTCCAAGGTGATCTGCTGGAATTGTGGCAAACCTGGACACTTCTGAAAGGATTGCAAAGAGGAGAAGAAGAAACAAGATTATAATTATAAGTCTAAGAGGGAAGATGGAGATGTTTTCATTGCAGCCTTGGCCAATCATGCAGGTGACAATGCATGGTTGATAGACTCAGGTGCATCTTTTCACATGACTCCTAATAGAAATTGGTTTAGTAATTATGAAAATTTTGATGGCGGTAAGGTGTATTTGGGTGATAACTCAGTTCTTAATGTTGTTGGTCATGGAAGTATTCATGTGAAATTTTCTAATG
This sequence comes from Cupressus sempervirens, assembly GCA_028749045.1. Lineage (NCBI taxonomy): Eukaryota > Viridiplantae > Streptophyta > Pinopsida > Cupressales > Cupressaceae > Cupressus > Cupressus sempervirens. Next base: position 502,765,637 of record CM053793.1, on the reverse strand, counting down.
GTAGAATTAGAAAATTTAATGGTGTCTTGCATATCCTAAGACTAGCGAGGAATTCGTTATCTGTTAGCAAACTAATAGATGCGAGTGTGCATGTACAATTTTCTAAAGCATGTGTGAAAATGGTGAGAGGTGCTATGGTAATAGAAAAAGGAAGCAGATTCGGTACATTGTACTAGCTTGATACATGCATGATTGAGTGCAATAGTACTTTTGATAAGATTATGAAGAGGACTCCTTTGTTGGAGAAGGAGATGGTTTCTCTTTCAATAGATGGCCATGGTTTTTGGGTACCCAAGGGTGTTCTATCTACTAAATCAAATCTGCCTGCAGAGAATATGTTATGGCACCAAAGACTCAACCACATAGGTGAGAAGGGTCTACAAACCATAAAAAATAAAAACCTTGTTGATGGGTTGAATGACTAAAATCCTGAGTTTGATGTTTATGAGCATTGTATCTATGGTAAACAAAACCACATTTAGTTTTACTCAAGTTCTCATAAGTCCTCATGTATTTTGAATCTAATCCATTTGGATGTATTTGGTCCAGTTGATGTTCCTTCTATTGGTAGATCATTTATTATTATTTTTTCATTGATGATTTCAATAGAAGAACATGTATTTATTTCCTTAGGAGTAAAGCTGAAGTTTTCAGTCGTTTCAAAGAATTTAAAGCAATGGTTGAGTTGCAGACTAGAAAGAAGATAAAATGTTTGAGAACTGATAATGGTAGTGAATATTGCTCTAGGGACTTTGACACATTTTGTAAAGATTGTGATATTAAGAGAGAGAAGACAACTTTTTATTCTCCACAGCAGAATAGAGTTGCAGAAAGAATGAATAGGACCTTGATGGAGAAGGCTAGAAGTATGTTGAGTGGAGTTGGATTGGAACAAAAGTTATGGACTGAAGTTGTAGTCACTGCCTGCTACTTGATAAATAGGTCTCCTACATCAAATTTTGTTGATAAGATACCAATGGAAGCATGTTCAAGCCACAAGCCTTCACTTATAAATCTAAGAGTTTTTGGTTGTGAGGCATATGCTCATGTGCCAAAGGAGAAGCAGACAAAATTGGACAACAAAGTTGTCAAATGTATCTTCATCAGATATAGTTATGGTGTGAAAGGATACAAGCTTTGGGATCCTATTGCCAAAAGGTATTTTATTCCAAAAGTGTTATTTTTAGAGAAACTAAGCCTTCTTTGGTTACAATACAGCTAGAACAAATAAAAAAAAAGAAAGATGTGATTCAACTTCCTGGTACACCTGAGAAAGTTGAAATGAGGCCCATAGAAAGACGAGATGTTGAAGAGAGCTCTACAAGTTTTGAATCATCAGAGGAAGAGGGAGAACCTAATCATGAACCTGACCATGAACCTAAACCTGATCTTGTTCGAAGGTCTAGTAGATAGAGGAAAGCACCAGAAAGGTATGAATATTCTCCTGATGATTGGAGGTGTGTATCTTCTTTGAATGCTAATATTGATGAACCAAAATCTGTAGAAGAGGCTCTTGGTATGAATGATTCAAAGTCTTGGAAAATAGCCATGGAAGAAGAGATGATAGCTCTTAAGAGGAATGACAGGTGGGACCTTGTACCATTGCTTAAAGGACATAATCCTTTTGGTTGTAAATGGGTGTTCAAAAGAAAGATGGGTTTAGATGGAAGCATTGAGAAGTATAAAGCACGATTGGTTACAAAAGGTTACTCTCGAGTTGCAGGAATTGATTATGGTGAAATTTTTTCTCTTGTAGCAAAATGGCATACATTTGATTTTCACTTTTTATTACAACACCTTATGATCTAAAAGTTGAGCAGATGGATGTGAAGACAACTTTCCTTCATGGATATTTGGAGGAAGACATTTATATGACACAACCAGAGCACTTTGTAGTGAAAGGTAAAAGTCATTTGGTTTGTAAATTGAAGAAATCCTTGTATGGTTTAAAACAAAGTCCTAGGATGTGGCACCAAAAGTTTGATACATATGTATTAAGTTTGGAATTTGTGCGATCCAAATCTAATCACTGTATATATTACAAGTCCGATGGTGACAATTTCCTATTTATTGCCTTTTATATTGATGACATGTTGTTTATTAGCAAAGGAAAAGGTTTGATTGTAGAATTAAAATATCATCTCTTAACAAAGTTTGAAATGAAAGATCTTGGTGCACCAAGGCACATTCTAGGAATGAAGATTATAAGAGATAGACAAAATAGAAAGCTTTGGCTAGGCCAAAGTAAGTATGTTGGTACTATTTTGAAAAGATTCAATATACAGGATTTTAGACCATTGAGTGTTCCTGTAACTATGGGGACAAATCTTTCTAGCTCACAGTGTCCTTCATCCCCATTGGAGATGGAAGAGATGAGTCAAGTACCATATCAGAGTGTTGTTGGAAGTTTGATGTGTACAAGACTAGACATTACTCAAGCAGTGGGAGTTCTTTCCCGTTACATGTCTAATCAAGGAAGAGCACATTGGGATGTAGTGAAAAGAGTTTTCAAATACTTGAGGAGTACCTCAAAGTACTCTATATGTTTCCATGGAACAATAAATGAGCATTCCTTGGATATTCCAAGCTATGTGGATTTAGATTGGCTAGTGATGTTGATAGAAGAAGATCCACCAGTACATATGTGTTTACATTATTTGGTGGTGCAATAAGTTGGATGAGCAAGCGACAAGCTATGGTCACTTTGTCCACTACAGAGGTAGAGTATATGGCAACTACTTATGCTTGCAAGGAAGCTATCTGGCTTAAGAGACTGTGTTCAGATATAGAGTTCAAACAAGGTGTAGTGACAATTTATAGTGAGAGTCAGAGTGCAATCTGCCTAGCAAAGAACCCAACATTTCATGCCAGGACCAAGCACATTGATGTACAATATCATTTTGTGAGAGATATGGTTGAGGACGACAAGGTGAAGCTAGAGAAGGTGGAGAGTTTGGTGAATGTTGTTGATGCATTAAGTAAGCCCGTGAGCACAGAGAAGTTCATATGGTGTTTGAAGTCTATGGGCCTCTTGGCCTCTAGCAATTAAGTTTATCACACTTTGGATCCCCTGACTCTTGCAAGGTGTTCAATAAGTGGGAGAATGTTGAGAATTGTGTCTCAACCTTGCAAGCTTTTTCTAAAAAAATTTAAATTTGTTTGTGCTAGTTTTCCACATGTTTATGAGTTGGAAAAAGGTGTATGAGTTGTTAAAAATGTGTCTTGTCCCTAGTACTATAGGAGAGCTATTTCTAGAGTATAAACAACTCATTATATGACTTTTATGAAGGTCTAAACTAGAGGACAAAATTATGGACGAAAATGTTATTCTTGGAGTTACAAATGACAAGTGGGTAACATGTGGCATGGTTGTTTTACCCATGGTTTTGTAAGACCAAAAATGGTTTCCAATTTGTAAATCACTATAAAAGGAGGGCTCGGGGAGGTGTTTGAATCATTAAGTTATGTTTGCAAGACTACATGCTAGAAGGAGTCTCTCTGAGTCCGAGTCTGAGTTCGAGTTGTGGTGATGCGCTCCTATAAGAACTTGTATTCCAAGTGTATTGTAATCTTCTTGATTTGAGAATACATTGTGCGAGTTTTGGAGGGTGGGGTTTTTCTCCCGGAAGGGTTTCCCCATGGTAACCATTGTGTTATGCGTTCATTATTATTTTGATTATATTATTACGCATTTCTTGAGATCTCTGCAATAGTTAGTTGAATTTGCATAATCATCCTCTCAAGATTAGTTTAGGAAGCAATTTCACACACCTTTGCTTCCTTACAAAAATGAGAACTAAAATGATCCTGGAAATTTAGGATGATGCGAATGGACAACTTTTAAAAAATGAACCTAAAAACTATGGTGATGAAAAATAGACAACTAAAAGTGAATGATAATGATAATGAATGTAAGATTACGATAGTGAAAATGAACCTAAGATTGTGATAATGAAAATGGTTGTAAACTATGATAATGAAAATGGATCAAAAACTATGATAATGAAAGTTGGATTAAAAACTAGGATAATGGAAATGGATCTAGAACTAGATAATGAATAATGGATCAAAAACTAGGATAATAAAATAATGGATCTAAAACAATGATAATGAATGAATCTAAACCTATGATAATGAATAAGGGATATAACAATATGATAATGAAATGAAGGATCTAAAACTATGAAATGAATCTAAAACTATGATAATGAATGAATCTAAAACTATGATTATGAATGAATCTAAAACTATGGTGATGAATAAGGGATCTAAAACTATGATAATGAATAAGGGATCTAAAACTATGATAATGAAATGAATCTAAAACTATGATGATGAATAAGGGATCTAAAACTATGATAATGAAATGAATCTATACATATGAGAATGAAATGAATCTAAAACTATGATAATGAGATGAATCTAAAACTATGCTAATGAGATGAATCTAAAACTATGATAAGGAAAGGATTCTAAAACTATGATAATGAAAATGGATCAAAACTATGATAAGGAAAGGATTCTAAAAATATGATAATGAAAATGGATAGAAACTATGAGAAGGAAAGGATTCTAAAACTATGATAATGAAAATGGATCAAAACTATGATAATGAAATGATGAGGTAAAATGAATCATAAAGATTATGATGATGGAAATGATAAGTAATGGGAGATATAAAGAATTATGATGATGCAAATGATGACCTAAAAAATGAAAAAGATCATGGGAATGCAACGAGAGATGAGTAGAGATGATATGAAATGCAAGTAGAATGATAGGGACATGTATGTAGGAGTAGGAGGGTGGATAGGATGTAACTATAGCATATTACTGATCGACTTGTAGCCTTGGTTGGGGGGAAATAATGTGCACAACTTTAACCATAATATGTGTGGGATGGGAGATCTAGGGAGATGTGATGGGTTAGGAGATCAGAAAGAATAGGAAAAAGGGGATAGGTTGTTAGAGTGGATCTGAGGTGATAGGGTGGAACGTGGATAGGATGATAGGAGATGTAGGAATGCTTTTAGAAATGGAAATTGGGTAGGAAGGTAGGATAGATAAGAACATGTAGGGATTTGGTAGTATGGATATGGTAAAGAGGAGATGAATGAGATTTTCTTATTATGGAACAAAGGGATGGGATGATGGAATTATGCTTGAAGCTTGAGGGTGGGGTACTTCATTGAGAAGTACCACCATGTAGTTTGAGCACTTAATTTGATATAGGAATATTGGGTATATGCCAAGGTTGCTAAGAACATCAAGGCCTTTACCCCAACATTACATAGGACTGACTCAAACAAGCACACAAGGATTGCCCCAGTATCATACATAAATCTTGGAGGAATCAGAGTGGAAACGATACTGGGTAGTCCACAAGAAAATGATATTTCCCAATTGCACCATGTGATCATGAATGAGTACATGTTTGGAACATGCAAGGGTCATATCCGACTAACTCACAAGCATAAAAGACTTGATCAAAACCTTTCTCTCGAATTACCCCATTCACAATGCACCATAATATAATATATTGTGGCGACCTTGAGGAGGGAATAACCAAATTGCTTGGAAAAGATACTTTGAAGAACAAAAAAGTGAAATCCAATATCAAGAGAAAGAGTAAATCCATAAAAAGTAACCTTTTCCTAAAGAGATCAGTAGGACTGGATATTGATAGGCCAAGGTTAGACATGAGGAAGGATGCTTCCTAAGGAACCTATCGGTAGTATTGGAGACCATGAAAAAATTGGAAACCATAACTTTCTGAGGATAACTCTATGACGGGATCACGTTAGAGGTTTCTAAAGATGACTTGATTAGGAGAAACGTGACCTTTGATCCATGAGGTATGTGCAAAGAGACTAGGCTAAGAAGGACCGAGACAAAATGTACAACAAACTAATCAAGATATGTTTAAGGATTTGTGCAAAATCTTAGAGTAAAAGACTAGTGATTTATATTGACAACAAGAAAAAGATTGGGATGAGGAGGTAGCATGACGTGATCTGATATAGTACACTATTTTACAAGGGTATGATACATGGATATGGTACAAAAAATAAGGTACAATTGATATAATACATATGGTAAGGTACAGGGCATGATACACTACTCTGATTGGTCCAAGCTTAGGGATGGAGATAGTATGCTATGGTAATGATAGTACGATGATGGAATTTTTTAGGAACACCTTGGGGAAATGGGAAGATGGGTGATAAGACACGGAAGATGGTGTGGAAGGTATGGATTGTTGATAGATAATGAAAAGGTCAAGTACCTATGGCCCCTATTTGCTAGGTTTTCACCAAGTTACCTATCCAAGGCTCTTGAATTGTCAAGTTTTCACCATTGGACGCTTATTTTTCTTTACTTTTTTTTTTCTTTTTTGAACCTTAGTTTTTCTTTTCTCAATAGAATTAACATGATACACTAAGGATTTTAAGCATAGAATTTCTTGGGTGAATGATGTTGGTGGGATCATTCAATGTTTCACCCTCAAGCATTGATAGCTAATAAGCTCTAGAGCCAAAAGATGTGAGAACATATTGACCAAGCCATGTGGGCTCAAACTTACCCTTCTTTTCTTAGTCTTCTTAGACCTTCATATTTTCCTTGAGCACCATCTTACCTACTTGAAATTGGCATGGATGAACCTTCATGATGAAGTTGCGCTTTAGGCGATTTGTATAGACTGTGAAATGGTCATGGGCCTGTTTCCTTTTTTCACCAAGTAGATCTAGCTAGGTGAGTCTGGCTACTCTGTAATCCTTATTTGTTATTTGACCTCAGAAATAAATGCGCAAGGATGGGAGTTCAACCTCAATAGGTAGTACTGCTTCGACACCATAGACCAGCAAGTATGGATTTGTGGCTATGGATGTATGGAATAAGGTGTGGTAAGCCTATAAGGTGGGGTTGATTTGTAAATTCCAATCACAGTCGGAATCATTAACAACTTTCTTTAGGATTTCAAGTAAGGTTTTATTAGTTGCTTCAACCCGAGCATTATCCTGTGGGAAGTAGGGGCTAGAAAAATGATGATGGATGTGAAGGGACGTGCATAAATCTTCAATATTGAGGTTTTCAGAGTTGCCTCCATGGCTAGTGAAACTGATAGCTGGGATGATGAAGCAACATATGATATGATAGAGGATAAACTTGGAAACTTGAACTCTCATGGTGGTGATAAGTGGGACTGCTTCTACCCACTTAGTGAGATAATCAGTGGTAGTGATTATCCACTTGTGTTCTTCTAAAGAAAGAAGTTCTATAACACAAACAAGTCAAACCCCCAACATGTAAACAACCATGGCCGTGCAATATGTTAAAGATTTTGATCTGGGTCTCTTATAATATTTGTATGTTGCTAACAGGATAGACACCTTTTGACAAAGTCCTAGGCATCATGCTCTAGAGTAGGCCAATAATATCCAGCTCTAAGTATTTGCTTAGCTAGGACTACATCACTCATGTGAGCACCACAAAGTCTAGCATGTACCTCTTTGAGAGCCATTGCAGCTTTATTTTGGGCTAAACACTAAGAGAGATTTTCATGATAACCATGATGATATAGGCTGTTAGCTACAATAGTTTAGCGGGATGTTCTATGAATGAGGTTCTGGAATTGGGTTTGCGTGAGATGGGGAGATATGATACCATTTAGTAGGTAAGCATGAATTTCATGATAACATGGGGATTGGGGACCAACCAAGATGCATACCCATGTTGAATCATCGTTCTCGTATACAAGCTCGTGTAGTTGCTCAACTAAGAATTTATAGTGTAGCTTCTCAAGGGATCTCTAAGAGTGACCCTATAGTAGCCATGGCATCTGCTACTTTGTTTTATAATTTGGGCACTTGTGTGAATTGAATTTGAGTAAAGTGTTTCTTCAGCTAGTCTACCAATTCTTTGTAGGGATGGAGTTTATCATCCTTGGTTTAATACTTGTCAAGGACTTGCTTGATAATCAACTATGAATCTCCAATAACATGTAACTCTGTGATGTTCCACTCAACTTCTATTTTGAGCCTTGCAATAAGAGCTCCATACTCTAAGATCTTGTTGGTGCACTAGAACTGGAGTTTGAAAGACTTAGGAATGTAATCACCTTGAGGAGTGACCAACATTATGTCGACTTCAGAACAATGGGAAGTGTATGATCCATCAAAGTATAATTTCTAGGATGGTTGTTCTTCTATTAGGCAAAGATGTTCATTTGGGAATTCCATAATGAGAGGGTGATCATCAACCAAGGGTGCATCGACCAAGTGATTTGCTATAGCTTGACCTTTGATGGCTTTTCTGTCAACATATTGGATGTCAAATTCACTGATAAGCATGACTCGTTTAGCTAGGTGTCCCATGAGTATTGTGTGTGATAGCATATATATTAAAGGATCAATTTTGGATATCAATTGCATAGTGTGAATCAATATGTAATGACACAACTTCTGAGTGGTGAAAACCATGGGTAAACAAAACTTTTCTATTGGCATGTAATTAAGCTCATACCCAACTAGAGTGTAGCTCATGTAATAAATAGCCCTCTCTTTTCCTTTGTCGTCAAGTTGTGCTAGAAGCACACCTAGTGCTATTGGGGTAGTTGTGATGTATAATATTAATGGTCTTCCTAAAATTGACAGACCCAGGATAAGTGGATTAGCCAAGTATTGCTTGATTAGTTCAAAGTTGCATTGGAAAATAGGATCCCACCTGAATTTTTGGTCCTTTTTGAGAAAGTGTGTAAATGGTTGACACTTATCTGCTAGCTATGAGATGAATCTTCTGGCTGATTGTAATTTTCCTTGGAGAGAGTGAAGTTGTCTGAGTGTCTTGGGAGGAGACATATCCATAATGACCTTGACCTTCTTAGGATCGATCTCAATGTCATGCCTTGATAAAATGAACCCTAGGATCTTTCCAAATTTGACACCAAAGACACATCTCTTGGGGTTAAGCATGAGATGATACTTAGCTAGCCAATCAAACACTTCCCTAAGGTGAGATAAGTGATTAAGGGCATTAAGAGACTTGACTAGAATTCCATCCACATAATCCTCGAGAGTTTAATGGACAAGGTCATGAAAGATGATTATCATGGCTCGCTGATAGGTTGCCCTGACATTTTCAACTTGAACGACATCATGTTGTAACAGAAGGTCCCTTAAGGGGTGGTAAATATTATCTTATGATGATCTACTTTTGTTGTCTAAATCTTATTGTACCCTGAGAAACCATCCATGAGTGATAAGAGCTCATGGCTTGTGGTGAGATCAACAATCATGTCTATATTTGCCAATGGGAAATCATCCTTTGGACAAGCCTTGTTGAGGTCTTTGAGGCCTGTGCAAATCTTGATATCACCAAAAGGCTTTGTAACAGGTACCATGTTAGAGATCCAATCAGAATAGTCAATTGGGAAAATGATCTTCGCATCTAGCAATTTTTCTAACTCCACCTTGACCAATAAAGCAACTTTGGGATGTATCCTGCAGAGTTTTTTCTTAGTTGGTTTAACCTTTGGATCCATAGCTAGATTGTGTACCACTAACTTAGGATCTAGTCCTGGCATGTCTTGATTGGACCATGCAAAGCGACTAATATTTTCCTGAAGCACCTCAATGAGAAGGTTCGCTTGTTCAAGTGGTAAAGATGTTGGTATGTGTGTGATCCTCAGTATATCTATTAAGCTGATGTTGGCTAGTCTAATTCCCTCTGTTAGGATTAATGACACTGGAGAGCTATGATCTTGTGGGGGAAGGATGAAATCTCACTCCTCAAGTGCCTCAAAAAGGTTTTCACCATTGGATACATCCTTTATTTTCATTTCATTTTTTGAGTGATTTGGTGGTGCTCTAGAAGAGTTTTCATCAAGGGATACTTTTCTTTTTCTTTTTTTCTTTTTCTTTTATTTTCTCTATCCATTTTTGCTACTAGAGATTTCCTCCTCCCCGAAGTAACCTTTTGGATCCAACTTGTAAACATAAGTTGAGTGTGGAGGTTTTTTCTTGTGTGGTTTTTCAGCTCCCATAAATCTAAGGAGTTTATGCTTCATGGAGAATTCATCAACACAGATAACACTTGGTTGGTCCTAATCAATGATTTTGAGATGAGCGAGGGGTAAGCCTATAAGATTAATGGATAGTTGGTAGAGAAAAGAGGCTCCTAAGATAAGTCCATCAAGGAAAATATCATCATAGGCTTTCTTTTCAACTTCCTCAGGGATGTCTTTAACCTCAACAAGAGTGCTTTGAATGTTTGTAAAGGCATGACCATTTTTTGTGGTACCCCCAATTGTGGGGAGCCTGTAACCTAGGCCTTTCTTTGTTTCTTCCTTATATGCTTCTACATGTTATCTAAAGCCTGATTTTTCATAGCCTAGACCACCTCCTTGATAATCCCATTGTTCGGTAGCAAGGTGATGTGACTATCGATATTTCTTTCTCTTCACATTTTGGAGATGCCTCTTTGTATAACCAAATGCTAATATCGAGAGTTGTTTCCTCTCCATCGAAGATCTCATTAGCAAAAAATATGGTGTTCCCAAGTTTTGTGAGTTGAGGGGTTGTGTCTAGTTTTGGGCCCTGATAAGTCGGGTGTCCTCTAGTATGTGGATCAAGTGGTAGAGCATCAACAACAAAAGCATCTAAAAGAATGTATTCTCTACAACCTTGGTAGTTGATCTTAACTATGGAAAGGGTGCATTGGCTCCCAATTTAACATAATTTGAATAACCAAGTATGCAAGGCAAAATTACATCTATGGGTAGCTATCTCCAATAATGGACACAATTCACCAAGAACCTGGGCCAACTATAAGGCTACACACCTTCTACACTTCATGCTCTGCAAAACCTAGGCAGGTGAACCTCTTAGGATCCAATTATGTGACCAGTGCAATGAGCATAATCAGAATCCAGAATAACAGATAAAACCCCTGAATCTTCTATACTTAACCAGGAAATCACAAGCATGAAACAACTAATAACATGACTCATGAAACTGGCAAGCTAAGTGCAGATTAACATTGAATAACTTTCAACATGAAAGGGGAAATGTTTGATTAATGATGTTGATTCAACACAATCTCAAATATGCAGAAGTATAACAAGTGATCCTATGACTGATTAGTGCCTAATCCATTGGGTGATTCTATGAATTCAAAACATACATCTGTGTCATCAGGACATATTTCATATACCCAGACATCAGATCTATCTAATCACCTTGTGATTCAGACATCAGTGTTCATTCAGATCTCATTCTCACAAAATATCCTTCTCAAGTAACCAGTAACCTTGTTAAACATATCAAGCATTTACTTGGGCCTTTGGTCCAATAGCAAAATACATCAAACATACAACCTGAAGGGGATGCAAATGGATTTTAGATCTTTGTTCCAAGACCACATAAGACTTACAAATTGCTAAGACAAGAGACAAGAACCAGAATGAAACTAGTGAAATTATTGCTCATATGTATTGATTTCCTTGAAACTATACATTCAGATGCACAAAATTAAAACATGAAAACACCTAACATATCAGAACTTGTTGTATTATCTGCACTACTGCTGTTCACATGAGAGAATTATGTTGAAGAATGGTGTCTCAGTATTTGGAATGCATCAAAACTGGAATCAAAACATGGTATCACAGCAGTGAGTCCATTTTCTCCAAAAGATTGGAACCCGTACAATGAGAAAGAAAGGGAATGATATAGGAAGAAGGAATTCTCGAATTTTCTCTACATCCGACATCAGTCCAATTGAAATTCCCTCCCAAGAAGATGAAAAAACCTCTTTCTACCCTCTCTCTTCAACTGCCTATCAAATCCCATGATTTGGCCTCTACTAGGCAGAAATATCTCAGAAGTCTCATGATAAAAGAATGCAACTGATTCTGATGTTAAAATGAATTCACAGTAAAAAGTGAAAATTAGTTAAATGTAACCTTCAAAATGCAATATATTCTTTTCCAGCTTATTTTTACCACAATCAGGCTTCAAAAGGTCTTCAAACATGCTCTTTAACAAACTTTGACTTTCCATAATAAATTATGCCCCTTTTACTGAGAATGCCCCTAAAATTGCAAATCTGCTTACAAAGCGTACCGATGAAGTCCTGTGTAAAAACTGACCTTAAAAATGGAAAATTTGGATTCTCTTGGTTCTAGTGGTATATTGGAGTGCCAGTTCTCAACAAAAATTTCCCAGGTTATGGTCGTTTGAAAATCAGGCCTCTGTTCATTTTTTTCATGGCATTTTGCAAAAATTTATCCCTTTTATATAGTTTTAACTATATTAAAACTCCAACTTTAAAAAGGAATTGCACAACAATTTTTGGGGGGAAATTAATAGAATATTAAAATTTGAATCTTCCAACAATCTCCACCATTCTCTATTCGAGTCAAACCTATTGACTAGCTTGGTGACACATGTCACGATCTAATTGGTCTTCTGTTCTACCACCTCACTGTGCCATGTCACTACATTGTTGGTCCTGCTCACCGCCACGTCAACATGCCACATCATACTCGCTATGTCACTATACTAACGAGTGAGCAGCTTCCTCTTGGCGACATAGCGACGACCCTCTAATCTGCCACGTGGCACGATCTGGTGTGTCTCTGAGATTTGCTCACCACGTCATGACCTAACTCAGATTCCATGCCACATGGCACCTTCTGATTGGTTTGGATTTTGCCACATCATTGCTTAATCATTTTGTCAGCTGCCACTTGTTGCTACCCGATTTGCTGTCAAATCTGTAGCAAGACCCATGCTGCTTATTATCTCCTCGCTGAACTTGGAAGTTTTATGGCTAGTCACTATGTCGCTAGCCGAAATTTCTTGAATTTTTTGACTAGCAACATAGCAACTAGCCGGATTTTGGATTTTTCTGTGACCTCTATCTCATCTTTCTGGCAACATTAATTTTTATTTTATTTCAAAAAGTGTTTTATGGCACCAATTGGTTGGCCAGAATCATGGTCCCCATCAGCGCACACTTGGCCTTTTTAAAAGGACATGTCACTTAATACAAAACACATACTGTTTGTTTTTGTATTTAAACATAAAATCTCTGCCCACCCGCTCAATGTGGGATTAAAGCTTTAGATGTCATGACTCCTTTTACATTGCCCCCCCCTTCTATGCATTTGACAAGGTTCTTTTAGCGTGGATTCCTTTATGTTTTTTTTGTTGTGGATTTATCTTATCGTGGGTTGTTCCTCTGCAGATTCCATCTTATTTGACTGTGGCTCATAACCAAAAAAAATGCCTTCTCTACTTACATTTTTATCAAAGTCTCCCCTGCTGCAAGGTGTCACTCGTCTTCTATCTTGGCCCCTTTGGGCAAGGAAATCCATACATTGTCACTCTTGGGTTGTTTCCCACATGCAACCTGGACATCATCATCGTACTCTTGGCATTCTTGAATTTGTTGCAAAGAAGATGCAGATGGGGCTGAGGAAGAAGAGCATGCATTTGACAACATGATCCGAGCCTCTTGAAATTGCAATCCCCAGGCATACACTTCATCTGAGTATGCAATGGCTTCTTCCAATTGAAGTTGGTGGGCTTGACATCAGATTCTTCTTTTCATCATGCCGCCTCCTTGCATTATGCGGGTTCCTCTATGTTTGTGGGTGATCTTCCAACAAATCCGTAAATCTATTGGCGTTGTGTGGTATTCCTCTTCTACACATGTGGAGCATCTTTTGTGATGTGTGAACTCTGTTTGTTCTTGGCATGAGCTTCTCTTTAACCTACGTGTAGGCCTTTCCTTCTATGCTCTGATTGGTGCTAGCGTGGATGTCTTTTTGAAAAAAATTGCAGGTTCCTCCTTTTAATGGTGCCCTGTTTCCCTTTTAACATGTGGCATGGTTTGCGTTGATCATGCGTGGGTGGCTTTGTTTGGATGCAGGTTTCCTTTTGATTGCGTTGGCGAGATGCTATGTATGTAGTGGCTTCTTAGCATGACACTCTGCCTCTTGGACCTGCATGACTGTTGTTCCTTGCTACTTCAAACTTGGTGTGATCCTTCTTACTGGCGTGGATTCTCTCTATTTAGTTGTCGCAGGCTTCATAACCTTGCCTCCCCTTTAGATGTGGACACCTTTGCCTTGATTGATCTCTGCCACCTCTTTGACTGCGTGGGATGCCAGCAATGTGGGGAAACTCCCTACTTATTGAGTGAAGATTGCTGAGAGGAGCTATAAGGGTTGGCAAAATGAAACCAAGTTCTCCTTTACTTACATCAAATTTCACATGAAAACCATTAGAATGAATCTCCAGTGCATCTGTCACATGAAATATTGATTTAAAGCCAATGCCTTTGTGTCCAATATAACTAGCACTAGAACTAAGATGGAGAAGCTGATAATGTACCCAATCTTGACAAGAATATCTGACCAGCAAAACTCCAAAACTCTGGAGGTAAATGAGCAAGGAAATTTAATATAAATCTGGCTGTGACCCTCATAACCTCACTTTTTTTAATACTTTGTGATTTCTCATAATATATTTTCTTGTGTTATTTTTGTAGGTATATGATAATTATGTAAAGCTTCAGTCTAACCAAAATCAAAGCTAAAGTTTCTCTCTCTGACCAAAACTTTTTTGCAATCAATGCAATAATTCATTTTTTCCCATATCTAGAATACCTGCATGTTCAAATTGCTCTACAAAATTCTTCACCAACACATCTACCCCCCTAACAGTGAGTGATTTCATCAGTGCAATAGGAGCATGTTGCATATCTCCAAAAAGAGCCACAATAGAAACAAATTGTATTGCAATTTCCTTTGCACAACCCTTTATTGCAGCTACAAGATTTGTGCCTTCAACTAATAGATTGTACTTTTCTTTCTCAATTGTGTGTTTCTTCCTTTGGCTCTCCAAGCACTTATGTTTTAACATAGGGACACCATTAAGAATAAATCACCCTTGCAATTCAACAATGCTTATGGCCCCTACTTGCATGAAAAGCCATATCTTGATCATAGGAGTTGGGTCACATGGTGGCCCGGCTAAAAAAAAAATTTGTTTCCAAGCGATTGACTTTTCAAGTTGATTCAATGAGCATCTAGCATTGATTAAACTCGAATTCGAGCACTAATTGATCATTAAAAATCATTTCAAATGTTATCTGCAAAGTGTGATTTTCTACTAACAGGACCTATCTACTAGCTTTAAAAAATGACCCAAACAGATAACCGGGCTTTGAAATCAAACACACTGATTCTCTGTCCCACACACTTGCACCCTGTCGAATCTTGTCTCATGAAATATTCAGGGTCAAAAGATATTCGCTGTCAAAGTTGACCTCTCAGAACTGCCTGCAAGAAAACATGTCAGAAAACAACAAACAAGGTTTGGATTTGGCTTTGAAAACTAGGCAAATGAGCAAATAGGGAGATGAAAACTAGGACATTCATTCTCTATCACGATGACAGTATGAGTCTGTGATTTGGACTCACAAAGAATCACGAGGCGCAAATGGCGAGCAGTCAAAGTGAGCTACTTGGATTTTGCAAACTAGAAACAATGACAAGAAATCAATTTTTGCAAATGGAATTGGCCTAAAAAAGTGTGCAAATGGATTCATCAACAATTAAAAATTGGCACACTTGAAGTATTTTCAGTGGACAACACAGTGGTACAATCCATTTGATCCTACCTATCTTGGATTAAGAGTTATAACATCACAAACAGGGGTCCTGACAAATCTGCACTTCTTGACACCAATAAAAAGTTATAAATTGCATTTGGAATTGCATTTGAAAACTAATCAAACAGATTAGTCATAAGCTGAAACTTGAAACATAACAAGTCTCTAACATTTATAATACAACAAAAAAGAAATTTTAGCATTATGGTCAACTGGGTCAAAATTACAACTCGTCAAACAGGGCTTCCCAGAATTCAGAATTAATTGTAAAAGCATGAAAACAGTAACTGACCAACTTTGAGGGATTCAAAACCTAGTCAAACAGATTCAAAATGACTCAAAATCTGAAACATAGGTTCTCAAGTATGGACATTAGATACTCCCAAAGTGGTAGATCATGAAACATTTCTGGGTGCAAGATATTCAAATGCAAACAAGGCCTCTTGTCATTGTTTGACACTTAGGGTAAAATGTAGAAATGACACTGGCTCAAAATAGGACTTCGCCAAACAGCTCGAAATGATGATTTAACTTCATGAAACAAGTAGGTGCACTAAAAGGAAGGTGTTAGATGCATTGAACACCTTAGGGGTCTCAAAGGTACAGCCAGGTACATAGGCATTTAAAAGCATTTATAGGGCTCAATTTTCTCAACAATGCTCAAAATTCGGGCTACAATTTTGAATGCCAATAGGGTTGAGGCTAAAATGGTATTTGGATCATGGCAAGTGATAGAGGAGCTAGCCATGGTGTTGCCAATCTCAATTCCACGACAATGATTGGTGTATGAGGCTTCTACCACATTGCAATAAGCAAAGGGTTTAGGATCAACATGGATGGTTATCTCAGTGCCATGATGTAGAAATTTGATGCATTGATGATATGTGGATGGAATTACCTTCATAGCATGAATCCATGGTTGACCGAGGAGGATATTGTATGAAAGTTTAAGATCAACTCACTAGTACATTTGACCCCGTTTTTTGACCAAAATTTTTGACCATCTATTAAAATGGGGTAAAATTGGTTGGAACATGCAAGGAAGAACATCTTTTTTATTAAATCCATGCCCATGTTGGTTGAAATTTTGACCAACATGAGCTTAACATGTTAATGAAAAAGGGTTTTGGGCTATTTCATTGTTATTTTTAACACGGAGCATGTGCAGGAGTTGCACAAGAACAAGAATTGGTGAATGATCAAAACATGGAGCGCACGCAGGATGTAGAGGGCATCTAGTTTCTCATCAACACTGAGCATCTGACTATAGATCAGGCAATTTTCAAGAACTTTAGTCCCTTTTGAATTAGCTTATGCTTGAAGTGTTTGATAATCTGAAAGCTTTTCATGACTGGTTTTCTAAACCCTTTCTAAAGGATGCGCCATCTCAGTCTTCTGAAGAGGATTGGCTTGAAACTACGAAAAAGGTTATTATAATACATAGGTTGCATCAGATGTTGGAGTCTTTCATGTTTTGGCGTCAAGTCAAAGATGTAGAAGGGTCTCTTCCGCTCAAGGTAATGTTGTTTAATCTTATTTTTGTTACTCACTGTGACTCTTTAATGTTGTAAATAGGTGGTCCCTAGTTCGAATCTAGGTGTGGTTTTGGTGCCTCCGATGAACCTAATATTGACAATAAGCTTGAGGGACAAGTTTTCCAAGATGCTAACTGGTCCTTGAGTAAGTGGAGTTTGTCAAACTTATATGTGCTATTCTTTACTAGAACTGGGCATGTGGTAGTTACATCTCTTATGTCTTTATCCCAGAGATAGATTTATGCTATGTGGCATGGTAGACGGCTTCAATTTTGTGGTTGAGTGAAACAAGAGAATAATTTTTATGATCGTTGGATAATGTGGGCAAGCTTTAGGGAGATGCAACCCATGCCATGACTTTCATGATGAATATATGCTTTGTTCCAGCAATCCTGTGATTGACTTCTGCAAAAAATGATATTACTTATTTTGTTTTCTTTTGTAGCCTATATCGTATTATTCTCTTGCTCAAGCATACTAAGCTTTTAACCCAAAAAAAATTGACCTACTAGCCTCTATTCTCGGTAGTTATTCAAATCAACTATATCCAACTTGAAACACTCCAATTAGGATGAATTTCTAAAAACATATATTATACAAGCTTCTCTGGTTCAAATCCGTGTGGACCCTAAATCATCTCAGATTTAGATTTTCAATTAGCAAAGTTGACAGTCTAATTTATTTGGGAATTTTGTCTTCTATTTTATTCATAACACACAAAAATGAATAGAAGAGAGTTCGTCAGAAATTAAGAACAATATTGTATTCTACAAGCTGCTTCTAGCTGTTGTCAATTCCGAATAGGGTTGAAATCTCAACATAATTTCTCTCTTATGTGCATCTCTCTTCACTTTTCTTGTTGTGGTTCTTGGAAATGGCTCTTTCTGTGGGAAGAACATCCTTGGTGACTTAAACCTTTTTATACAAAGCACAAACCATTTCTTTACATTTTTAAGGTGTGGGAAGACAATCCAATAATAAATTCTTGAAAATGATATGAAATATTAATTACAAAACATACACAGTTGATTCCAAATACAACCTTGTCGATTGTGTCTTCATTGAAGATTTTACAACATATAAGGCTATGTTACAAAGAATATAGCCACATAATCTACAATTTTTAAATAGTTTGATAAGAGAGGTGTACCCAGAAAGTCCTTGCTATTTACAAAAAAATTGTAGTAGCATTGGGGATAATTTTTTTGCTCATTCATAGCTACATTGTTCAGCATTACAAAATTCTAATGTTCCCAGTGCCAACTGTCCCTTAGCTAGATGCATGCAGTAACAATTTCAAAAAAACTTGGATCTAGGATTTTGATAATGATAGCTACCAAAATCTTTAGATGCTATAATAGGATCTTCTCTACCTGTTATGGTAGAAAATTATTTACTAGCATATATGAAATAGATGAGTATCATCTTGACCATCAATGTAAATTATGCTTAGCAACTAAAGTTGAAGTGCTTTTGTTTGAAACAACTTAAGTTTTTGTAGATGGGAGACTTTAAAAAGAACCAAAAAGTACCAAAAGTAATTGAGCAGAGGTGAACATATCCAGAACAATAACAGAATAAATTGCCACAATAGAACAAGATGATTTTATGGGTGCAATTTTACAACAGATGTTGTTATTATAAGTTGGCATTGAGCTAGAAGAGAAACACTCACCTCTAAAGGATAAAAAATTTCTCCACCACTTTTAATCATGTCTTTAGATCGGCCAAGAAACCATAATTTGCCCTCTTCATCAATCCATCCAAGATCCCTTGTATTTATTCATCCATTTTCACTCAATGCTACTATGGTTGAATCATTTTAGCCCCAATACTTTAGTATCACATGTGAGCCACTTTTCATTATAGTCCCCACATTGAATAATTTGTTTCAAGACATTCATCACTATGTTCTATCTATATTTCCACATTAGGAGCAGGCTTTCCCAGAAAAACTCTTATTCAACAATCTTGAAAATTGTTCTGATCAGTTGGATCCACGAAATAATCTTGTATTTTGGTAAAACTGCCTTGTCAAATGATTGGATCATGGGCAAGAGTGAAATTCATTGAGGAATAGGCCTCTATCAAGCCTTTTTTTAAATAATAACAAACAAGAGTTTAGAAAAAGAAGTAGAATTAGTCTCCTTAGGAAGTAATATGAAAAAGGTAAATGAATGCAACCACATGAAAGAAAATAACATGACATAAAGGTTAATAGAAATCATTAAATGGGAGAGTTTTCAATGATTCTATCATCTCCCTTTCTTATTATTAAAACAGACTGTAAACTAACCATAAGCCGAAAAGATCTGAGCTCTTGGAAAAATTTCAATGACTTTCTTGATAAGTTGTGGTGACAGGCTTCTAGCTCCATTAAGTATCTTCTCAAGACTTGAAAAGCATAGTGTTGATTCTCCTTTCTTTCTTCTATTGCAAAAGCATAAGGGATAGACAATTAGCAGTGTCCAAATTAGATTTATTCCCGCAAGTTCATTTTTAACCTTTACAAACATTATAGTTTTACAAAAGCAGCAAACAGACAAAGAAATTTTTCAAGTACAAACATTATAGTGATATATGTGGTTAGTATTTGATCTTACTGTTGACAATATAGCTGAGATTTTTGTTTCATGGAAAAAATTTGCTCAGCAAATGTTCCTTCTGCTCAACACTTGGGTTTGGTTCTAACTTGTGTGCAGCCACATTTTCCAAAAGATTACCATGACTACATCTCTTCTTACTATGACTTTACTACATATTGATAAAACCTCTTATTTCTACTAGGTTTTGACAAACAAAAGAAACCATGTTTTTCCAAGAGAGTTTGAACTTTGGAATGGTCTGAATAAAACATTTTAATTTTTATGTTTTTAGTAAGAGAATTTAGTTACGCAAGTGAAAGTAATTATTAGCATACCTCGAATTGATGCAATATGTAACTATATTAGCAAGCATAGTTGGTTCAGTGATCATCGCTAATATAGAGTATCTTTGTATTTCAAATAGAGAAAAAGTTGCTTCAAACTTGGGTATAAAGATATGGCATCCTCCTGCCAGTACAATGGCCAATGCCGAAGAGATTCCACCAATGTGGCATAGTGGAGAAGTATGAAGATAAACCTATCAAACGTGATGAGGAAGAAAAAAATGAGAATTTTCTAGATTCTATAATTTGGAGCCATCTTGAAAATAATTCTTACATTATTTTCTATAGTTGATGGCTTAAACATCACACATTAAGGCTTGATTCCTAGGCTAAAGTGTTAAATAGTCAAAGTTGACTTACTTTTTCCAAGCCTAATGTTTCCTTAGTATGTGAAGTTTAAGGGTAGTTGTACTCTTTGTACTATTTTTTAAATTGACAAATTTCTAATTTGCTAAACTGGGACATGTGTTGTGAGAAGCATAATAACTGCAGAGTGCAGAGCTCTAACACACAATTCATAAGTTAACCATAAAATAATAAAAAACTACACAGTTAAATCCTGATAGCAATATCACAACACAAATCATAAGTTAAGTATAAATATTCAAGAGATTGATTACTTCATTATGATTGTAGCCTATAATGGCAATCTTTTCTTTTGACTGAACAATGTGTGCATCATGGTTGATTGCTACTCCCTTTGGGTTGGTTGTTGTGCCTACAAAATAAAAATTATAGAGCATTAACATTCTAAGCACATGGAGGAAAGCATCTCTGAAAGAGTGTAGAACACCTGATGTAAAGCAAATGAGAGTTACTGAATCTGGTGCCCAGCAAAAGTTGAGGTCATAGAACCCTCCTGCATATACTCCAATAGACTTTGTACTAGTCACTATCAAAAGTCTAGTTGAGTTCAGTATTTCTATCCGAACAAAATCAATCAAAAGTTAGAATGATTTTGCATGCATAAACTAGTAGCACTAACAAGTACGGTCTATTTAGTCATCTACCGAAGAAACTGATTAAAAAACTATTAGCACTAACAAGATGTTTGAATTGAACTTTGTCTTTGTGTTGCTGAGATTCAGAGTTCAAACACATTCCTCTGCATTTAATGCTCATTTTTTTGTGCTCTTTGATTGTAATCTCTTTTTAGTTTGAATAAGCTTTATCCCTCTTTTAATAAAAAATAAATGTTCAAGTTGTTTTGCAGGGAAATCTGCATACTATAGCTCGAATTGGTAGAAGTTCTTGCAACACTATTTTGATGGACAATCAAAGGCTTCCAATGCTCAAATGGTATACAACTAAGTCACTCATGTTGATATTGCATTTGTGTTTAACATATGAGTAAGACAATCAATCTGTTATTCCGCTCAACAATTGTATGGTTACCGAAGTAACAACATCATGAATGCAAAAGTAGGTCTCAACACCTCCATTGTTTGGTTGCCTCTTGTTCATAGAGATCACATGCTAGATTTGTATTAATCTAGCTTTAATTTGGAGTAAATGCACTAGTTTTCTAATATTTTGGCGGTAAGAAATTTTGATTCCACTTGAATTGGTGATGTTATGTATGGGGGATCTCACCCTAACCTGAATACTTAGTAATAGCATTCTAATATGAATTTGAATGACAATTCTACAATTTAATCATCAGATTATTGAAAAATATGCGCAAAAAAGATGCTAGATAGAAAAAAGTTTAAAGCAATAGATTACATTAAGTGTTACAATTCTACGAGAAAATATTTATAGGTTCTTGTGCGTTGGATTCCCTTTTCTTATTAGCAAGATATGGGAGAAAAAAAAGTAGCAAAGTGGTAGTACACAAGAACTAAAATATTTCTCTTGCTATACCCAATTATAGTAGTTTTATTTGCATTAATTCCATTATGAAATCTCTTCAACTAATTTGCATTAATTTCATTATGAATTGCATTAATTCCATAAAATTATTGTTTTTCTTGCTTTATGATTGCCATGAAATCTCTTCAACTGATTTGCATTAATTCCATTATGAATAGCATTAATTCTGTAAAATTATTATTTTTCTTGCTTTATGATAGGCATAATTTTTAATAAAAATTGTATTCTCCAATTCTGTTAATTACTACATCATTCATGGATATGGCCACTGAATGAATGACTCCACACTGATTATTTTTGTCCCTATGGATGACTGATTGTAATGCAAATTTGATATAGCATTTTATCTTGTGGGTGCTGGATATTCCTGTATCCATAAGCCATTGTCCTACATAGGGTTTCAAATATTATTCTAACTGACATGAAGTATCTATAATTCTCACTTCTTGATTCTTGAATATCCAATGAAACTAAACAAGACTATTGATTGCTTCCAACTATAAAAAGCCATGGTTAGCTTAACTTCTTTTTTCTTCCTTGCAAATAATGACTATGAATACTAGTTTACTCAACTTCAAAAACCTCTCTAGAAAAAAACTGTAGGAAGATAGATCGGGAGCAAAGCCTAATTTGGTTGATACACATTGAACAAGGATTTTGGAGTAAGGGACTATAAAATATTGCTTGCTTAAAGTGTGGTTTTAGAAATTGTGGTTTGAAAAGTGTTTCTTTGGATTCCCTTAAAATGTCTAATAATTTATCATTATAGAAACGAGAATCTCAGACAAAGAGTTCAAAAGTACTTGAATTATTTTCTCCTATTAGGGATCTTGAGAATTGAGGTTTGAGGTCACTAACATGAGCTTACCCTTAAAGGCTTGCATGTTTAGTAAAACTTTTATGGGGATTCCTAGGTCAAACCTTGGAATACCAAGAACCTTTGCTGCTTAGCTTTAAGAGGGTATGGGAACATGGGTTTTTTTGATAAAATTTTAAAGTTTTCCTTTTTGTCATGTTGAAAGTTGGCTACTGCAGAGGACTTTAGGACATCTCTAAGATAGCACGGGGATGTTGGGTATGGACTTGCATCCCCTTGGGATTTCCCAATGAGGAGGATTCCTAGGAGACATCCCAAGGGTAGGAAGGAGGATGTCCTACCCCTATCCCTAGAACATCCCCTTTCACTAGACACTGTATAAAACATTGGAAGGATCAACCTTAAGAAAAATTTCAAAATATTTCATGGGATACTCAAAGAAAAGTGTATCAGAAGATTCCTAACAATATGGCAACAACATAA
The DNA here is from genome assembly GCA_028749045.1 of Cupressus sempervirens. NCBI lineage: Eukaryota > Viridiplantae > Streptophyta > Pinopsida > Cupressales > Cupressaceae > Cupressus > Cupressus sempervirens. The sequence continues at coordinate 502,742,320 of CM053793.1, read as the reverse complement.
AGTGGTTAAAGATTGCTTTCAATATTCAGGTCCAATTTGTCTCTTCACCAATGATTTAGATTAAATCATTCTACAACTTTGCACCAGAGTCCAGACAACTTGCCTATAGTTATGAGTATATGAATACACCATATCTCCATTGCTCCAATCAAGGATTAATGTCTTGATTTAGCTACCATATTGAATGTGGCAAAATTATGAACATGATAGTCAACCAATCAGAACTATTAGCCCAGGGCTATTAGAAAAGGTCAAAATTAAAACACTATAACTATTGCCTCAATACATAATTAGGAATCAATAATGAATGATACCAAACATCTTCCATGAAGTTTCAATAAAGCTGCAACATACTTATCACCTAGCTGATTTGATAGTAGTGTGTGCTAAATGCTTCAATAGTGTTTCAAACTTCTTATTTGTACATGCAGCCAGAAGCATGATAGTCTTACATCTCCAGAGGATATATAAATAATAGTCTCAATTGATGACAATATTAAAAAGACACTAGATAATATATAAATGTACCAAATTCCTTCTTGTGAATTATCCATCAAGATAAACTTCCAAATTTATGATACTCTTGTTATCCAACATACACATTTTGCTTAGAATCAAAATAAATACTATTACAAAAGTCCTAGAAGTGGGGTCTAAAAAGCCAAAAAAATCACTTAATTAGAGGTTATAGAAATTTATTGACTGTAAACAGCAGGCATGTTCTGGACAACCTAGCTTTTCAATTGGGGACCTAGGTCCCTACCTAAACAGCTAGTATGATCAGGTTCCCATCACAAGATATTGGCTATATCGACTAGGCTGCAGACTCTTGTTTAATAGCAATATTGACTAGGTTACTTTGCAAGCACTTTAGCATTGTATAGGTTTTTGGAGTTCAGATTCCATTCTTCTATTATCTTGGCTTTCTTTATGTATGTTTTACAGTTGTAGTCACACCATACATGCACACACATATCACAAACATGGTTGTTACCACAAAGATAAACACTCTTGTTGATGACAATATGTCATGGGGTTCACTTGGATTCATACTGTATGACACATTTAGGCATAACACTATTATTGATGAACCACATTCATGGGTTCCTTGAGAGGGTTATTGTCCATGGGGGCTAACTTGTAGGCTCCTTACCTATAAGCAAAAGGTGAAAACATATGGCCCCAGCCAATTGGGTTGAATTTCCTTCTTTGACTAGGTGACACATTTACATTCATTTGGATTTGCAAAGAATGAGATTACCTACCTTACCTTCTAAGAAGCTCAAAGGCATAGAGTATGTTCATCCAACATTTTTAACTCATGCAAATAATTCAAACTATTAGTGTCATCACCAATCACTCCTTTAAGGGAGACACATAATGATGGTATCTCTAGTTTAGGGGCATGATAGCAATGTCTCTGTATACTAGGCTATAAGGAGTAGATCATGTATCTATAGAGACACTCGTGCAATAAGCCCAAAAAGTATAGGTTAATTGGGTATGCCAATCTCTCCCATTCTTAGTTACAAATGTTTGCAATATTTTCTCAATGGTCATGTGAGAGGCTTCTACCTAACTGTTGGATTGAAAATAATAAGCTATAGAGAAGTGATGTAGGACACAAAATATTTCTATAACTATTTTACCTCATTTTAAAAATATGTCCCATTATTTGAGACAATAGTGGAAGATAAACCAAAATGAAATTAGATATTGTCTAGTACGAATTGATAGATAATTTCAGTGATGGTAGACCTTAATGGGCCCTCTTCCACCCACTTACTAAAATACTATGAGGTTGTGATGATAAAAATATGGCCTTTAAATTGTGCCAGAGATATTTTTCCAATTATATCTAAACCCCATGTCTAGAAGGGCCACAAAGAGTTTTGAGCTTAGTGAGCATGTCCAAGAGCTTAACTCAAATTTCTATGTTGTTGGCATTGTGAGTACTCTTGATAAATGAAAAGGATTCTTTCTCCATAATTTTCTAATAGTATTGCACATGAATTACCTTTTGAACTAGGGCCTTACCACCTATATGAGCTATACATATTGGAAATAATGTAACAGAGAAACTATCGAAAATGTTGGATGGAAGGCGTGATAGAGAACAAATTGCCAAAATTTGTAGTGACATTCATGAATCCAATCATGCACTAAAAGCTTTCATTGAATCAAATAGAAATGGAGACTGCATAAATACAAGTGCCCTTCCTTGCTTATTAATGGAGCAACAAAGTGATGCATTAAAAGAAGTCATAAAAAAGGCAAAATTTCCAACAAGATTTGTTGCAAATATAAGCACTCTTCTATCAAAGAAAGGTGATTTTGGGCCAGGGTTGAAAACACATGATTGGCATACCTTCATCAAGGTAAGTCATGTTCTCTATTTACAGTATATTTGTAAGATTGAATGTACTACCAATTGCATTATTTAATAATATATTGAAATGATAATTTTTTAATGATTGTAGTTTGTCCTACCTCTATCCCTTCCACAACAGTTTGACAACAATATTAAATAAATTATATAGATCTTGGAAAATACATGAGGTTAGAAGTGTTTTTTCTCAGATTTGTAGTTTTTTATCTGAAATCTATTGTATAATTTTATCTGAAATCTCATTTATGTGTTATTGTGTGTTGAATCTCTTTTAGGTGGTTATCATCTAAAGAAATTGATAAAAAGGATATAAAATATTGGAAGAGAAAAATTTCACAACTTATGTGTGAAATGCAAAAGTGTTTACCTCCAACGTTACCTCATACATGAAGTTGAGGAGTTTGAATTGTGTGGACATGTACAAGCTAGATCAATGTGGATGGTTGAGAGGCACTTGAAATTTATGAAGGGCTTGGTTCAACAAAGATCATGTCTTAAGGGTTCTATGATAGAGAGATATATGATATACCAGACCATGGTGTACATTAGTGAATATCTTCCAAAGTTTGCGGTAGATATCCATGTAGATCGCATTCGGGATCCCAACTCTAATGACAAATTCAAAGGGGAGTACTTGACGGGGAAAGGTAGATTGAGGAGAGTGAGAGGTAATTCTAAGCTTTTTTTTGTAATTTAATAATTCTTATCCATCATCAATATATATATATAAGTTGTTGCTAACTAGTGTAATTGTCTTCTTTATAGTTGGTCATGAGTGGGATGCACTACACTTGTATATTGCAAACAATCTTGATTGGATGACAGTATGGATTGAACAGTCTCAAGAAAATAGTCACTCATTAACATGGAATGGTGTTGCATCATTGGTCAAAGAAGCTCATCGTAATGGAGATCCCAATGTTACGCCAATGGTACTTGATCTAATATATGGCTTAAGAGATACAAAGGTACGCATAAGATTACTAATCATGAGACATAAGTTTAATATCAACTCATAGATCAATGAGAATATTCTTGACATGTTTGAATAATTATAGGTTAAACACCACAAAGCTATGTACTATGATGGCTATAAATTTCAGACAAAAAAGTTAGATGAAACAAAGAAAACATGTGATTCTGGGATAAGTGTTGTCTTCGCGATCACCAATATTTCATCTAGAACTGACATACATCCTCAACAATCTGAAAATTGATACCATGGCATTTTGGATGATATACTTGAGTGTGACTTTAATTCATTCAAAATACTTCTATTTGTTGTCAAATGGTTCAGGTTACGACTGAATCGAAATGATCCTGATAGGACTGTTATTGAACACAATAGTGGATTTACTATGATTAATACAAGGTCATTTGAACTAGTCGGAGATGAGCCCTATGTTCTTCCAAGACAATGTGAGCAAGTGTTTTACTTTGGTGTTCCACACAAACTAGGTTGGTCATTTTTTGTTAGACATAACCCAAGAGGAAGGTCGGTAAAGTATAATGTGATCGAAGAAGAAGATATTGAAGAAGCACAAGAGGAAGTAAATGATTATCAGGAACGGCAGTTACCCAGTAATGAAGAAGAAGAAGATGGTGATGATTTTGGTCATGCTGATGATAATGGTGATAATGATGATGATGATGTAGATGACGATCATGATCATGGTGATGAAGATGGTGATGATCATGGAAATGATGGTCATGATGATGATGGTGATGAAGATGGTGGTGGTGACGACGATGATCAAAGTGACAAGTATGATGATGGTGATGATGATGATGATGATGAAATGGATGAAGATCATGATGATCAATGAAATGTCCAGGTAGGATCAATGTCAACTATGATGGGGTCTTGTGTGACCAAATTTTTCTTTCCAAACCATATGTGCACATATAAACATTAAGTAGAACATGTCAATATTTTTTTAGATATAAACATTAGTTACACTAAATTTTTAACTTAAGACAAATGATTTGCATATACAATCTACTTTATTATTAATATTTTTTTTGGTAAGTCTATTACTTTAATTTTGCTGCTGATTTCTATGACTTACTAATTTTTTTCATAGGGCGATATGGATGCACCATCTCAGACACCTTCAATAGAGGTAAACCTTAATTATTATAAATTTTAATGTTAATATTGAAACAAATGTCATATTATTATGTTCTTTTCTTTATGGCTTTGGAGTTATTTTGATGAAATTATACTAATATTTGATGTCACAAATGCTAGGAAAAAGCTAGAATGATCGTTGATCAAATGTGGTTTGAAATACGGGCGTCATATCTACATGACATCGCCCTTAGTACTAACCCTGTGTTCATCACCCAACAAATTAAGCAAAGATACACTAATGAACTTGTTAACATTATCATCGAGGGTGACAGAAGTGAGGAGAAAGAGGCACTAAGAACAAAATTGGATCGCATAATCCAACCTTTGAAGGTAAGCAGTAATTCGACTAAAGTAGTAATAGAAGTTCAATAGATATTAATATTTTATAGTATCTTATGGATCATGATCTCTAATTTTATGTTTTCTTGTATAGACATATGTGCCAGTTGCAACATCACATGGTGAACATGGTGAGGGTTGTTGCGCACAACCTTCGTGTAAGTAAAACTTTGTTTGTTTTGATCAACATTATAACACTTACCTTTTTTTTTGTGGATGTTTCTAGCTAGTATCCCATTTGATCTTTATCCATTGCAAATGTCTTTGCTAACAATATTCTATTCTTCAACTCATGATGAAGTGCGGACTCCTCCTTCGATTGGTGGTCCAGTATTGCTTGGTGCATTGTCGGCAACAAGGACCATGCAAACATCCTTGTCTATGCCCACTAGAATTGGTAAAACCTTGTTTTGCTATATTTTGTAATGTGCTATATTTTTTAATGTATTTCTACAAGTTAATGAACAATGAAGTAGCATATCAGTGCTTAAATGATGTCTATAGAATCTTGCATACACACACCATGCATACATACATACATACATACATATATACCCACACATAGAGAGACATGGAGATAGGCAGGGAGGTAGACTTTCAATTTTGTCTTGTATACCTTTTCCTCATGACTTCTCATCTGCACTTCTGACATTTTAGGGCTCATGACCCTTAACTATTTCTCCCTGTAATATGTTGGTACAAGAGCACACTTATATTTACTCATCCCAAACAGATGAGCTAGAATGCATATTATTATTTAGGTGATGTAACCTTCTGTTCCTATCTCTAGCTGTTGGTTTCACATGCAACATTTAATCTCTACATGACTTCTCATTTTATAATTTTGCTACTAACTTTGTGTTGAAATTACTAGTAAGAATAAAGCCTTGTGGTGTGTCATCCACACCACATTTAGTGTAGTTACAAACATTTGTGAAAATTTGTTTTTATCACCTTTTTCTAGCTACTTGAAGAGTGTTGAATAAATAAAATTAATAGCTTGAGGTCTATAAAAGTACCAAACTATTGGTTGCAAGTTGTGTTTGGTCTCCACTTATTTAAACCTGAAGCTACTGCACAACATTTGTTAACATCGGTAATGGCATATATAATTAATAAAATAATGACAGTTGTTGATGGAATTCTATATAAGTTAATGTAGGTCATATGCCTTGAATTCTTTGGCTTGTCAAATACTCTTGCTTCAAATATACTCCAAACTTATGGGTCATCTGGATGCTTTTGTGATGCATTTACTTGTTAGAATTGCCTTGAATAGCACAATCACTCATCTGTATTTTATTGAAAGCAAGAAGCTCAAGCACCTAAGGCATTTTCCTTCATACATCATCCTTACGCACAAGAGCTTTAAGCTTCAAAGTATGTTTGCCATTGTGTTGTAGATGATTATGTCATTAAAGCTTACAAGTAAAATACACTCTCAATTCTATAAGATTACAATTGTCAATTTGAACTACTTTACTAATGTTCTAGATTTTGTAGCCCATTGGTTATGCTTCTCTTTCATGCTAGGCTAGAAGTTTACTCCATTCATGATAATGAATATTCATTTTAGCAACTTTTAGTTTCTTTGTATTGTGAAGCTCTTAAAACACTGGAGACATTTTTTCTCATTTTAGCTGTTATTACTGTGAATTCAATTTGAGTTATAATGAGGTTACTAAAGCTCTTGAACTTTGAATGCCATCAATGGCAAGTAAGCTTTGTCATTAATCTCTTTCTGTAGTTTCTACATGCTATACAATGTGGCAATCTTGACATTGATTTTTTTTCCAGCTATTGTATCTTTTAGCAATTCTAGTTTGGTATGGTTGTTTGTAAGTGTTGATCAAGGAGATGTAGCCAATTTAAAGTAGCCAGTTGTCTAGCTAACCACTAGAGTAATTGTATTCCACCTTATCTCACTAAATGGAAAAATGTAATGATAAGTGACCTCCACTGAGAATTATTGAGATGCTACTAGAGCTATCAAACATTTTCTACTTCCCAAGGTACACAAAGACTAAATCTAGAAACCATCCAAATGTGTCTAGAAAAGAGTCACTTGCTTCTCTGCTACTATCAAGAATCAAGACCATTGATATCATACTAGCTACTATAGAGAATTGAGAATTTTTGTAGTGCACACAATTGAATATAAGTTTTTAATATCCTATGGGATAGAAGAACTATTATTTAAGCTTTCTATAGTGACGATTTCTCTCAAAGGTACAATTTTTACACTATGCATTGTCTAGCCTTTAAGGTTATTTGGATGTACTGAAAGTCTAGAACAATAAGAAAATTCTTAAGAGTGGATATATGACTTGCAGTCTCAAGAATAATATTGGTATTGAATAAAGAATGACCCAGATCAAGTAAAATCAAAAAGTCATACTTTTGTTAACTCAAGTTTAAGGGATAAAGCTAAGAAAGACAATTCAACTGGATTAGTGATAAAGAAATTCATTGACTAGCTAGGAATCAAACCTGGGACCATCTATTTGTTGTTGGGCTACTCTATCACTATACTACTAGGTCTCTTTTTTACTAGTCCATCTATGGTTCAGGTGTTTCCTACATTCCCTTTGATCCAAACTGCAAGTGCTTGGGGCTCCTATCCTGGCCCCGATCTACTTAACCTGGCTTTGATACCAGGGTAAACTTTTTTGTGGACCAGCCAGGAGTCGAATTGAGGACCACCAGTTTGATGTCGGGATGATCTACCACTGAGCTACAAGCCCTTTTGGTGACCAATCCATCTATGGTCACTAGAGGCTAAAGCTTCTAAATCTTCCACATTTTATTAAGATTTCATTTTTAGGACATATGTGTGAATGTAATGGTCTCATCTACCATAGATCTAGAATTTAGTATTTAAAGAAGAGAATTCCTTAGGAATAAAAAAATTACTAGAATTTTGATCACTTCATTGCACTTCCATCCCAAGGGATTATACAAAACAATTGCCTGAATACATAACAATGAAGAAACGTACAATTCAGTCAATCAATGTAATATGATTAGAATGAAAATCCATTGTAGATGAATTAAAACTATGTTAAATCAAAATATAAATGAAAACTACACCAGACTCCTCCCAGCATCCAATTTGGCTTCAGATTTGGGGTAGTAGCTGATATTCATAAGAGGGCACTGTGAAAGCAAGACATAAAAGTTATAGATTCCTAGTTTTAGAAGCATCATGTTACTACCAGAGAAGTAGAAAAACTATTCAAATAAGAATGTTATTTGTGTATGCTTATGAGAATTCAAACTAAAAGTATGAACTTCTATGTTCACTTCTTACTTTGAAATAGCAACCACTTCATGGAAACAGATCCTACACTATCTAGTCCAATATCAGACATCATGTTTTGGACAATGTAGCTATTCAAGTTCTATTTTATCTATTGAAATACTTTTTGAATCTATTTCCTCAAATAAATTTTCCTTTTTTGGTTCTGTCTGAGCTCTTGATTTTCCATTCATAAGGTAGACTAATGTTGAGTTGACTACAATCTCAGTCTACAAAGGAACATTAACCAAAAGTATACTTTAATGTCATGCTAAGAATGGATCGTTAATTGACAACTTGTCACTTGAATAGCCTACATGACTATTGTAACCAGAAAAAAATTGAACTTTGATAAAATTACATAAGTAGTGATAAGGACTTGAGATATTGTCCAACTTAAACCTCTAGGGAACCACGTGAAAGACATGCAGCATAATCATTGGCCACATGTTGTTTTGAAGTACCAGCTACTGCATCATGGTGTTGTGCAACTTCCATTGCTTCTTCCAAAGAATAGGTGTTAGGCTATCTCTTATTATTGACTGCACCTTTCATAGTCTCTGGTATTGTCTTCTTCTCTGGTAATATAATTTACATTGGTTTCTAAGTAGAAAATTAATTGGTCATATTAACAAAGTGTGACTGGTGGCATCTCTTTGTCATTCAATTCATTTGGTGTCTGCTTTAATTGTCATGATGTTTCAGTTGATAGACCAACAGAGAGTAGTACTACTGAAGCTGATCCATTTCCTAGAGTAGTTCGTGTGATTAGTACTAGTTCATATGAAGGGACATTGTTGTTGAATAAGAAAAAATAGTTATTATTTATTTAAAGTGTAAATTTAGTTTACTTTTACATTACTCATTTTGGACTGATAAATCCTTTATGTTTTTGTAGGTAATAATGCTTTCTTTGAACATCTTTTTCATATGACATTGAGACTATTTGGACCCACCATACATAAAAGGTACGTAGTTTCATATCATTGCTACATAATTTTTATTTTCTTCCATTTATTGTAATATATTAAAGTTATTGATCTAACAATCTATTTGTTTTTTAAAAGGTAGAATTTACATGGTGTGGAATTAAAAAATCAGCTGATTGCATCTTTTGAGGAGAAATTTGGAAAAAACATTTTTCACACTGGCCTACTTCTCAAAAGAGAAACAAAGCATATAAAGACTATGAGGGATCAATATAGAAGGGCTCTTAAGGATAACCCAAAGTACAACCATCCTCCTATGATTCCACTGATGGAATGGAATGAAATAATAGAAGACGCAAAGGAGAAAAGGCTATGTGAAGATAGATATAATGAAGCAGCACAAGGAAAAAAGAGGTATGTCATGATAGTATTATGTACATTGTAATCATGCACTAATTATTGATATTTGTAAATATATAATCTAAGATGTTTGAAATTGTTCATAGATTGCAGGACACATTCGTGGCTACAAAAGCGAGAATAGAAAAGTTTGGCCAACACAAACTTGGCTCTGGTGGCTATATGAATCTCCAGTCTTGACTTGTAAGTAGGAGCAATGAAATTCCATTTTATTTTTTTAATATAATATTGCAAATAGTTTTTTTTAATGAAACCATACATGGAAAACTGACGATATTAAGCAAAAAATATAGGGCATAGAATTCAATGTGGAGGTCACAGATGAAGATAGAAAAATTTTCTTAAAGGAAGGCTATAAAGTTGTGGCTACATGCCTATGCGAAGAATCTGTAAGCCTTGCCCAAGAATCAAGTGCACCAAATGATATCTCATAGATAAATTGGTCAGATGAAAATTAAATGAAATTGAATAGTTGAGAAGATTCTTTTTTGGTATTAGTTGTGAACGTAAATTGACTACATAACAATGTGCATAACATTTTACTGCAGCCTTCATATCCTACCATGGAACCTGCTCAGGACAAAGGCCATGATGTGCATTATAGTGGTGGAGGTATTAATTTTCTATTGGAAATTAATTATGCAATTATGAATAAAATTTAACATCTTCAATTGCAATTTCACATGTATCTTTTTTTTAAATATTTCAGAGCATGTTGAACATCATGCTAAAGGAGTGGACCATGTTCCAAGTGTTCAACATGTTGACATGGCGAAAAATCAAAATGTTAATGTACATGATGTGGCATTTTCAGGTAAGAAAAATGCATGTTATGTTGTACTCATACTTAATTACAGACTTGTAACAGTTAGAAAAAGGAAAAGAGTATGCCAATTTATCCCATTCACTTGTTCTTGCAACAAAGCCCCCTTTAGTGCAGCAGCCTCCTACTCTTCCAAAGAGAAGGAGCCATCGTAATTTGACATTACATGTGCCAAAAGAGGAGGAGAACGATGCAAATATGGATGCTTCTATGAGCTCTTTTCTTAAGAGAGCTCAGAAAAACAAAAAAAAAGAAATGATGTTTTAAAAATCTTCTTTGATAAACCTTGTTGGATAATGAAAGAACTTTGTTTTAAGTAATTATGTATGAATGATGCGTATTAATACAGATTTTTATTTTATGTTAATGAATATTGTTATGTGTTAATGAAGTCTTGATTAGTATTTTGTATTAATGAATTTTATATCATATTAATGAATGTAATGTGATTGTATTGATTGAATGTTATAGTTCATAAATGGATGAATGAATGAATGAAGTATGTAATTAGATGATAATGGGTACTTTAGATTGATGTTAGGGGGAGGAGGGTGAGGCTAGATGAGCTTCCACCTTCACGTGGTTTTCCTTGTTAAGTAGAGAATATTATAGCATTCTTGAAACCAAGTGAAGCTCAAACTAACATAAAATAGACACTTTGCATATGGTAGGTCTAAAATGATCCATGACTACTGCTGCCCATAACATAGAATGCAAATGTGATATGGGATTTATGCATGGCTACCTACAATGTTTGATATTTGATCATTTTTTTCCCTTTATATATTTACATTCTCAAGGTAGATTTGGCAAAGTCATTTTTGTCTAGCAATTTTAACTTTTGAGTCCTACTAAACTTGTTATTGTTGAATATGACTAATAGGTGATAGCTGCCCTGAGAGAATTTGGGCTCGAATCATCAAACTTGATTCTTGGAATTGACTTTACCAAGAGTAATGAGTGGACTGGTATCAAACTCCTCTCACATAGAAAGATTCATATTTGTTTAGTTTAACTAAACTAGGCATAGAAAGTTTCAGATTTGGTATCAAAATCCTCTCACATAGAAAGTTTTAGATTTTTTTGGTTTAATAAAGCTTTTGTTGAAACCTTACATGACCATGAGACTCTTCAATTGCTAATTGTTGGAATTTGAAAATAATCAATAGCTGTCCATTCATCTTTTGTTGAGAACTATTGGTTTTGACTTCAACGAAAAACACATCATGTGGTAAACACATTGTGTTTTCAACACCATTGACAACCATCCAATGATCCTGTCTTTCCATCATTATGTCACCATATTTTCATGAACAATATTGAAACATAATTTTCACATTGTCTCCATAGTGTCATGAATACATTTGAAACACACAAACACTGCCCAAGAGTTGTCATCCTTATAAGGTGGTATAGCTAGCTAGTGAAGGCATTCTGAACATCTCACAAACAACATTCTGAGATAGTACCTTTTGGCATCAATGAAAAACATGCCTAATCTAACAACATCAACATTATATCCTACATTGTTATTTCTTTTGATAAATTGAAACCGTTGATGCTGCCAAGCACAACCATATTGTGCCAAGTGCCTTTTTATCAAGGACCCTTCATCTATCATATTTGTCAGCTTTTTTTATTGTCCACCAATTGATAAGAAAAGATTATTCTAATCTAGATACTCTTCAAGGTACAAATTAGCATGGCTTTCTATTCTTCACTCTGACCTTTGGTAGGTCATGCCTCATCTTCAAGGCATCTTCTGTTGATAGATTACCAAGGGCTGGAAGCATAGGAGTATGTTGTGAAATTCCATACTCTTCCAATTGCTTGATCTAGCACAATTAAGGTATCATTCTCTGTTCCTTGCCTCATAGCCAGTTTCTTTGCCACCTTTGCAATATTGAGTGTTAAATCTGTTGATTCGACCACGATCATGTCTAATGATCTCCTTATTCGCAACTTTCCATACAATTATTCCTGCTCATGAATCATGGGTGGCTTTTACTCAATCAAGTAATACTCAATGGAAACTAAGACATCCTAAAACATTAAGTACAATGATATCATACAATGATTAAACCCGAAGCTGAAAAAATTATTGAATGAAAAATGGGGCTTCATCAAATTATATTCAATAGAAACTAGGATATCCTAAAATATTAGAAATAGGAGAATTCATAAAAGGTGATCAAGGAACATGAGGACTTCTCTAATAACATCTATCTCATCTAACTATTTAAAACATACCATATACTATACTTAGAATGTTCTATTTAAACTAAACCATTTTATAACTATTCTATTTTTCCCTCCATCTATAATGAAAGGATAAAGAAACTAGTCTTATTATTCCATTGGTAAATGTTTAACAACATCAGGCAACGAATGATGATAATGGAAATTTAAGTGCATCCATCAAGGACATGCTCGTTTAACATGCTCGTTTAATCATCTTAGTAAAAATTTAAGTGCATCATGGGTATTAATTTTTTTGTTAGAACTGTTTAAGGAAAAATATCATTTAAGAATACTATGGGGGTTGAAACATCCTCTGGTTTTATATGACAGGTTGCAGATCATCATAGTTTTGACACCAAAACTTTATATCAAAGTATTTGCAACTTGGTAGATGAAAAGGCTCTGGATGTAAAGACACTTAAATAGTGAGTATTGACCATACCTTCTTAATTATATGTTTTAGTGCACTACATTTTTCTGGCATGATTTCTTTATTGTTAGATCTTGACAGAGTTTCATGGGTTCAGAAGGGAGCATTCATAAATATCAATGGGTGGTACAAGTGAGTGTTGAAATTTTTCCAAGGAATCACAAGGATGAATTTCTAGATGTTCTAGAGATTGATGTAGATTTTGTATATAAAGACTTATTTTATCTAGTTTTCATGAAAAAGTAAAAACAACAAGGACACTCAGAGTTATTTTGGAGTACTACCTAAATATTTAGGAGCTTATAGAGTCTTGAATGTTTTCTTTGTTGGACCTTTTTTGAATGTTATGTAGACAATAGATTGAAGAAAAGCAAGAACTTCTTCTAGGGCATACACCCAAGGTAGTAGTAAAGACATCGTTGTGCAAGGAGAATGTAAGCATAAGGCTGAGGATAGTAACGATATCTTGTAGTCCATAATATTTAACTAGACCTTGGTGAATCTATGGTAGCTCAAAAAACACCACTTAGCCTTCTTTAAAAAAAATTATGCCTAATGAAGAATGGAATTCATCAAGAACAAGAAAGAACTCTTTGAATGCATGGTGACCAACTTTAAGCCAATGCATTCTAGCTTTAACATGAGCACCTCTTGCAACAAAACTATCCATCAAAACTCAAAGCTTGGAGCCCGAGTTGCAAAGCATATATTTGAAATTAATCTGGAAGACCATGTATCACATGTGATACTGGCTAATATCTATGCTATAGTAGGGAAATGGGATAAAGTAGAAAAAGTGAGGAAACTGATGAGAGATAATGGGGTCAGAAAGGAAGCAGGATGCAGATAGATTAAAGTGAAAAAGAAGGTTCATTTCTTCATGGTTGGCGACCCCTCAAACCCACAGATGGAGGAAATATATGCCGAGTTGGCAAAATTGATAGAAGAAATGAAGAAGGCAGGGTACTTGCCTGATACAAACTATGTGCTTCATAAAGTTGAAATGGATGAAAAGGAACAATATCTTGCCTACCACAGTGAAAAGCTAGCAATTGCTTTTGGGTTCATAAACACCCCGGCTAGTACACCCCTTAAAATAATGAAAAACCTTCGCGTGTGCAGTGATTTCCATATTGCTATCAAGTTTATGTGCAAGATTGTTAAGCGAGAAATTGTATTGAGGGACAGTAACCAGTTTCATCACTTCAAGGATGGGATCTGTTCTTGTGGTGATTATTGGTGCTGCTAGTGGAGAAGCAACTACATGCATGCTCTTCATGTTTTGGTAGGCAGCGAGCTATTTTAGTACATGTTATGTGATCATACCATGAAGACATTAACTATGAACATACATGCTAGCAGCCAATACTATGAACATTGTCGGAGTTCAAGGGCTAAAATGGGGCTGATAACAAATTTTAATTTGATTCCAAGTTTACTGAAGAGTGTGAATTTTTTGAACTACATGAGGCTCATTGCCAATGACAAATGTATATGAGTTATGGCCATTTGAACTAGTTCACATAGTGGGCATTAATTATCAGCCAGTCTATAAGTGTTGAGTTGTATTCCTCAAACACATTACGTTCATTTATTATTGGCTTTCTTTGAATTATAAGACATTTAATTTTTTGTATGTGTCCATATCCTCAAAATTTAAAATTGGTTTCCTTCTGAAAGAGAAGAACATGTAAAACCACGATCCCAAATTCAAATGTCAATAGAATCGATTAAACATATTGAGGACTAAAAAAATCTTTGCTCTGTATCTTCTCTTTTCGAGTGGATTCTACAATGAAATTTTAGATTAGAAGAAGACTAAGAAACACACAAAAATTATATAATCCTCAAAATTTAATATCAAGAGACTGGGTAGGAAATTACAAAAGTGTACATACACACAGAGAGCATAATGTAAATCAGCAAAAAATCTCAAACTTCCTATCAGTAAGGTAGTCCACAAAATCAAAGGTTGAAGCATCCCATTAGCGGCTATCTAACCAAGCAACTAAAATAGACCACTCAACTAACACACATGGCAGACCAATAGAAATGGCAACGAACTATTATTGACTCATAACAAAATAGATCCATTGTCTTGATATATGCTAGAAATTTTTGCTTAACTAAAAATAGGTTCAACAGATCTTAATATCCTCATCCAACTTCTATTCTCCAATTGCTAATAGATGTTTTCCACCTCTATTGTTCATTGTCCTCAAATGATAACAGAGTCCTCTTTATATAGATGATATAAACTGGTGTGCATTGAATGAAACCATTACTGGAGGCAAATATGACAAGGAATTATGGACATAAAATTAAATTATATGAACATTGGTCGGCCTTAGAACCAGGTGTACTTCCATATATAGTGTGTAGGTTTGTTAGTAATACATGGAATCATTATTTATAATATGGTTCAAGCAAGGAGTCTAAAAAATTCAAATGTGATCTTGTACATAACCCATCTCAAAACCTATAATAAAGTAGGTAATAGTACGAATCACTACAACATTTAATAGTTGTAGCAGTCTCAAAACAAGGTAGTATTAGGTCATCATCATCCCAATACTAGTCTAGTTAAGCTCCTTGAGATAGAAAACACATATGACAAATGTGGTGCTCAATATTATATAAAAGATGAATGAAATGTTGTTGGCTACTTAGTGGAGCTTTTATTTCAAAACTGCAGTAAGAGATTTTCAATATTAGCTATCACAAACTTATTGTAGGTTGAATATGCCTATTGGTAGAGACATAAAACTTTATACAATGATAAGTGTGGTGAGATGTGATGCCACAAACATGACACATATGACTACAAATCATCTATGAATAGTGGCCAATACATAATATGATCCTAATGGATTGTTCAAAATTTTGATCCTAATGGTATTTATAGACCATTCAATTGAGCTATGTATTTGTTGTAGCCTTCCTCCAGGAGGAGGATTCAGTTGAACTATTCATCTAGGATTCCACATTTTGCATGCATGTCTACCAGGGCAGTTGCAACTTAAACAAATATATTCTCTCAATATATCTATTTTGTGCATATCCAGCAACCATGACTTTTGATGACCACATTACATTCATGCATCATGTCAAACAATTCACATGACTTATCTATGCTTCCATTTGGCAAGCATGTCTCCCAAGGAAAATGCTACTACTTCATCTACACCATCTAAAAAAATCCTTTATGCTTTGATGGATGCCTATAGCTTATCCCAAAGCTCTCATTCAGTAGTTATTAGATGATCAATCAAGAGGAAACAGTTGAGAGCTTAGAGTGACACAATTTTCAAATGATCATATGAAATGAAATGGGTGTGCGAGTAGAAAGAAAATAGAAAGACATTGTGTACAGATGAAGGCATCATAGGTTGTTATTTGCAGCATCTGGGCTTGGAACACAAATTCTAGCCAGATCATTTGGGACGTAGCCCTCAAAACTATGTTGGTTGCAGTTGAGATGTTCAATTCATTAAATGCATTGTCAGAAGATGGAAGCCTTCTTGCCATGCTGATGTACTATATTTTTTTAATAGGTGAGACATGTGATTCTACAGTCACATATTCAGCCCAAGCATGTAATGAGGAAGACACACAAGCTCCCAGTGATAGAGGTACAACATCTTCCTCAACATCTTAATATGGCAGCTTGCTTTAGCTCTAACGGGTATGTTACCTAGCTTCCACCTGGTCAGAGATAGATCTGCAAAACTTTGAGGTAAATTTTCTAATCAGTTTAGATTGGAATAATATAAAATCCTTGAAATTTATTTATATGGAACCTATTGGTAGAATAGAAACTGTTCTCCAGACATTTTTTCCAAATAGAATAGTTAAAATAAAACTTGATGGTGCAAAGAACAATGGGAAAAATAGTAAAGAGTTTTTCTTGCTAAACAAATGATTTTAGCTGGAAGATGGCCAATTTTAACATTAATATTATGCAATTTTAATGTGATCAGTATCCTTCTATAAGATGATTGTTGTTCTGATCACTGGCTTTGAGTGAATGTGTTGCACCATATAACAAACTTTTGCTTGATGTTGCATATAAACTTCACCAATAAGTAAATGTGTTCAACATTTATCAAGACCTTGGCACTTGAGCTGCAGTATCTAGTCTAAGTGTTTCAAGTGCTTGTACCATAAATTTTTATCCATTCAATTACATGTCATGTGTTTATGCAGGGATCCAGACTAGTTTAAGCCTTCATTAGGGGAACATGTTCATTTCAAAGGATCAAATGCCTACAATGTTCACATTTCAAGTATCAATTATGATTTCTTTCTACTCTCTTTTACATTGATTAATGATATAAATCATTCTTAGGATTGATATGGTTTATATTTTTGTTTTCTAATTGATATGGTTTACATTTTTGTTTTAGGAAGACTTTTGTATCAACATTTCAGATGATATTTCATAATCTATCTTCTACATTAACTAAGATCACATGTCAATTGAGCCTCTACAGTTTCTTTTCATCTAGAGACAATTCTAACACTTTGTGAACATTATGTTATGGCAGCAGAAAACAGCAAGGACACTCTTGGCATCATCTGCAAGGAGCCATGGGGACAATTCAAAGCAATATGCTTCTCCAAGTAAAAATAAAGAAGCTGGTAAAAGAGATGAAGCTTCCTTCCAAGGGGCCAAAACACCTTCCACTCCACATGAATCACACAACTTCTCGACATCAAGGTCTTCCACATACCAATCAAATGAAACTAATCTCTTTGACCTTGTTGATATGGACTATGGTAAAGTGTATGATATGCAAGTGTATGATGGAATAGAGCAAAACTAGAGCACCACTATAACTTATAATATAGAGGGATGGTGATAGTAGTTAGTTGGAGGTCTGTTTCGACATTCCATCCATCCCTTTTTAAATACATGATGATAATTTTATTTGGTGGTTGTTGTTGAGAAACATAATAGTTCTGTTCACATTATATATCAAGTAAATAAATGGCTTGACATTACTTAAACTTTTCATGCTATTCATTTCTTTATATAATCAAAATGCTTGAAATGTGGCAAAATGTTCACCATTAAATGGGGAAATCCCTGTGGAAACTAACTGAACTTAGATGAATTATGCAATAATAAGTCATGTTATGTGTACCCCATATGTTCAAAACATGAAAATAAGTCTTTTTATCATATGTTTTATCTTTTGGTGGGCCCTGTTAGCCATGGACTACCTTCATACAATGTACATGATTTGTCTCAATCATATAACTAATTATATATTCTTCATATTAGTTACTGTCAGTGTTTTTCATGCATTCTATAAAACAGTTCACATGCCTTACGTATGATATGACATTTTGCATGCATCCTGCACTCTCTCTCATCCGGCTGATGATGGATTACGCAGAGTGATCTGAAACCATGATGCTAAAAAACACACAATCAAATCCAAAATGAACTTGCACTACAAATGGATTGTGGAAATCTGATATTGGTAATTTTGCATGCATGTCTACCAAGAAAATCACAACTTAAACATATATTTGTCCTAGTAGACATGCATGCAAAATTAACAATATCAGATTTCCACAATCCATTTGTAGTGCAAGTTCATTTTGGATTTGATTCTGTGTGTTTTTTAGAATCATTGTTTCAGATCACTTTGTGTAATCCATCATCAGCCGGATGAGAGAGTGTAGGATGCATGCAAAATGTCATATCATACATAAGGCATGTGAACTATTTTATAGAATGCCTGAAAAAAAAATTACACCTAGCTGTTGGTCGAAATTTTCACCTTCATTGGTCAAAATTTCCACCAACGCCTAGATTATTTTCCACCTTTGTTGGTGGAAATTTCTAACTTCATTGGTTGAAACTTTCTACCTTCATTGGTCAAAATTTCCACCAATGCCTAAATTTTTTCCTACCTTTGTTGGTCGAAATTCCTACCTTCATTGGTTGAAACTTTCTACCTTCATTGGTCACAATTTCCAGCAAGGCCTAAATTTTGTACTACCTTTGTTGGTTGAAATTTCTACCTTCATTGGTCAAAACTTTCTACCTTCATTGGTCAAAATTTTGACCAATTCCTAATTGAACTTGGACAATGGCTCTGGAAGGTTTTTGACCAATGGATTAGTCAAAATTTTGACCAACCAGTATGTTGGTCAAAATTTTGACGAGAAAAAATTTGACCAATGGGTTGGTCGAAATTGGTTGAAATTTGGTCAAAATTTGGGTCAAAAATTTGACCAACAAAGGTCAAAAAATGAACCCAGGTGTACGAGTGACTACTTGACAAATTGTTTCTTGAGTGGCCAGACCAACTCTAATAGGTAGCAAGATAGTTCCTTTAGTGGTCTATTCCTGATTGTCATATGCTTTGATAGTGATGACCTCATTTAGGATATTTTCCTTAGTGTATCTCGCTTGCTTGATGAATTTCAAAGTACATAAATTCAAGGCCGGTCCATTATCTGTCATGACCCTTTTGACAACGAAGTCAGAAACCATGACGACTATGCAAAGTGGAAGTATATGATTGAGCTCAACAACTAGGATGCCTAAAGGTTTGAAGGATAATGCACATGATGCAAATAGATGGCCTACCGAGTTGCAAAAATCTGTGGCATTGATATCAGTAGGGACATGTGACACATGAAGATTATTGTCAAGGATCTCTTGGTAAAGTAGACTTGTGTGCAAGATATCTAAAATGGAGATTTGGGACAACATATTTCCAAGGTGTTCTAAGATATTATACTATGGTCCTAATGGGGGTGGTCCTGATGGAGGTGGTCTTGATGGGGTAGGTACAGATGGGTCGACAATGTTTAGGCGAGCTCTTCTAGTGACACCCACACACTGGTTATCTAAGCCTTTGATATTTATCACATTTACAGAAGGCTCAACCTGAGAAATGCATCCAATCAAGTTTCCATAGTCTAAGTAGGTTGATGTATATTATGTGACTTGTCTCAGTTATCACCCTATTTGGTTTGAGCATTGTTTGTTTTGTTGGTGATATGATTATTTGCAGGGGCTTTGAATATTTTTTTTTTGTGTTGGGGAAATGCATTTTGTTATATCAATAATCCTACATTTGGTGAAGCTCCTACCCCCATTGTGATTTCCTTTTGATCAATAAGATCTTGCACATATTCCTTGAGGTACATGCATTTGACAGTGGGATGCCCCTTAATGTGATGGAATTTGCAGAACTCATTTTCTTTACACCAAGACACCCTTGACTAGTTGTGTTCTAATGGTTGTGTCTGTGAGTGCTAGATAAGATTATTCTTGGCCAATTTCTCAAAAATGACATTAAGGGGTTCACCGAAAGGGGTATATACTCAATGTTTCCTTCAGACATGTGGCCTTTGCCCAGCTAAAATGGTGATAGCATTGGTTTGACTATGACGATTGGGTGTTTAGGTATTGTGTTGATTGTTTTATAACTGAGGCTATTGATATGTTGGTTTTTTTTGTTGATAGAATGGGTTGGGTGTGTCAGATGTTGCTCTGACTACATGAACATATCGAGTGTTTGTAGCCCCACCAATATCTATTTTTTAATTCTTGTTCCAGTACCATGGTTTGTCATTGTATTGACCTTGATCTTGGGTGGCTTCTTGTAGATCTTAATGACACCATCTTTAATAGGTCCTTGTTCAAGGCCCATACGCTTCTCCTTGAAGTCTTTTTATGTTTGGAGACAATTCATGACCATGTGATGTGCAAGACTAGGATGGGCATTGTTGATGAACATTTTAACGAGGTGGTGCTCTGGGATAGAACAAGAAATCCATGTTGTCAAAGTTTTCCATCTTTGCAAGTAATCTACAAGGCTTTCTCCCCATTTTGTTTGGCGTGAACTAAATTGACTACAGATAACTTGGTCTTAACTAGATACATATTGGGCTACAAAGGCCTCTGATAGTTCAATGAAAGTTTTAATGGAGCCATGAGGAATCTGATAGAACCACTCAAGAGCAAGCCCTCCTAAGCTCTTAGGAAAGAGGTGCATGAGAAACACGTCATTATAAGCCACTTCTTGGCAGTGCATATAAAATTCCTTGACATGTGTAACTGGATCTCCTTTCCCCCTAAATTTATCAAACTTAGGAACCTTGAAATGTTTGGGAAATGTCGTCATTGTTATTGCTCTATCAAATGGATATGGGTAGACTATTTCAAATTTGAAAGTCTTGGAATTTTTTGCATCTTCAAGTGCCTTGAGAGCATTTTTCATCTCTTCCCATTCAGAGTTGACAGGTGTTGTTATTGGTGCCCCGAGCCCCAGTGCTACTGGTGCAGGGTATGTCTCATATTGGGTAGGTGAATATGGATAGTTTTTTCGGGTGTAATGTGGTGGATGAAGTGTGGATTGAATGGAATTTTGAACATGATTTATTGTTTGCATAGGTGTTGGTTGAATGTATTGCTACATCTACTAGGAGGACTACTACTGGGGTGGGTAGATATAGGATTTCAGCCTAGATAGATAATTCTATGTTGGTGCTTGGACATATGTTGTTGGGGTGTTTGTTGTTGGAGAGGTGGTGGTGGAAATTTTGAGGTGACACTTTGAGATGGTACATTTTTCCTAACATATGAAGGTTGCACCCCTACTTGAGAAGGCAACTGAGTGTTGATGGGTGCCAAATAATTGGTGAAGGGAATCATCCCTATTGTTGGTGGTTGTTGTTGCGAGATTGTTTGGCTACTTCCTAAGGGTAGCATAGAGAAGTAGTTAGTGATGGGTGGTAATGGATTGATTGGTGGTGGTATGGGTTGATGGGCTTGGAAAGTTAGCATGAAAGGAGTAGTAAATGGGAAGCTTGTGGTAGCCCCTTGTGTTTGCCCAAAACCCCAAGGACCAAGTGAAAATGGAGTGGTGGTATTTGGTATAGATACAAATGGATTAGGGGAAAAGAAAGGTGGATTGGTAGGTCCTACTGATGACATTCCCATAGTGGATTGCGATGTTATTTGGATGTTTGGTTGAGATGTGCTAGATGCACTACTAGTGGGTATGTTTGAAGTGGAAGCAACACTTTGGGAAGTGAAAGATCCTGCGATATTGAACAGAATGAATGCAAATGGTGAAGCAATGGTAGCAATAGTACTAGGGGTGGTAAGTTTTTGAGGTGTCATGTGAACTAAGGATTGAGTGATGATGGGTTAGTTGTTTGGTGGATAGGACTACCGAGTTGAGTTGATGAGATATTGGGGTCCATATGTTCCGGTTGGGTTGTTGGATGTCCCCTTTGTGGGATAAAAAAAGATCATTTGGATAAGACAGACCAATGGGTGGTGCCAATCTACCAAATAAGGGGTGAAAAGGTTCAAATATACCTGGAGGTGGTGATCTCCCAAAACTAAAGATAACAAAATTGTTCCTTAGGAAATTTTCCATAATGGTTTCCCTATTCCAATCTATGATGGTGTTGATGATAGTTGCATGTCCTGGTTGGTTCATAAACGCATATATATCTAGTGAAGGACTTGACTCTTCCAGAGTTTGTGGTGGTGGATCACGTGTGACTAAACACACTGGAGAGTATGGTTGTGCACTGGCTGAACTACCACTAAGATTAAGATCCATGTCTTTCTTCTTCCTTTGATTCTTAGCAAGACACGTGGTAGGTGGCATGAAAGGATGATGTTCTAAGGATGAAGTGCAAGATTTTTAGGGTCAATGAGTGCAATTATATGTGAGTGGATGGTTTTTCTAAATGATTTTAAGGATTCAATTATGATGGAAGGATTTTCTAGGATGTAAAAAGACGTATGACAAATGAGTGGGAATGATTCTAGTGCTAATGTTGTGATATCTAGGAAGCCTAAAGATTAGTGATGTGGTGTCAAAGTAAAAGAGAGGATATTTTCACTATGTGTAGGATCAAGATATGGTAGTGATATCAACCCTAAGGTAACCTTGTGACGTTTTGGAAGATAAATGATGATCAAGTGTGGAGCCCAACCTTTTGCTCAAAGTTTTGAGGGACACAAATGACAAAGATAGATTACCCTAAACAATGCTTAGTTTAAAGGATAACTAAAATGGTGTGATGGATGTAGGATGTAGGGTAACAATTCTCAACAAAGTGACACTAAATGCTTAAGTAGAATGAGGATGATAGAGGATGCTTTTATCTATGATGCAAATTTTTGAGATGGTTGGATTGCTAAAACATGCCCTAAGGATTATGAATCTACAAAATGCCTAAGGAATATGAGAACCTAGATGAAGACCTAACTCTATGAGATGGTAAGTGCAAAGTGTGTGTGGAAGAAGAACCTAATCAAAGTGGGTATAGCTAGTCTATTAAATAAGGCTTGTGTTAACTCTAGGTCTTAAGGTTAAGTTCTAAATTTTGTGACCCCACTTGATTTGTAGAGAAACTTTGACACCTTCTCTTTCAATTTGATCTAGTTTGGAAAGTTTTGGATTAGGGGTATACTTCTTGCATTCTACTCTGATCTCCCTATAAAATGGTGTTTGTGGAAGTTTGACTTTTTTAACTTGGTTTTTGGTGGGTCTGACATGAGATAACTCTACTAGGTTTATTGCAATTATGAGTTAAGGTAGTGACTACATTAAGTATACCTTTCACTTTAGGTTGGACAAGATAGATCCTTTGGATAACAAATAGGTCTAAGAAATGGTGTTTTATCAAAGGAAAAAGTGGCTTGAGTTTAGCTATAAGGAGTAAAGTGGGATAAATTAGGCTTAAGATTGTTGCAAATAGAATTGCTAACAATCTTCCTTGAAATGGTAAGGTAAATTGGTTTAAAGATGAATGTTTTTGAGTGTATATAAGGGGATCTTTACTAAAGGACAGTGTAATGATGTTTTCTTTGAAATAAGTTAAGTAAAACTGACTATCCTAAAGTTATTGTGAATAGACTTTCTAACAACTATTTTGAAATAACAAGGATAAGACTCTTTCAAATGTGGTGTATTCTGAGAAAATAGTCTCTCAAAGGACAAAGCAACTTTGATAGAGACAAACAAATGATCTCTTTAGCAAAAGGATTTGATATTAACCATAGAATGTGTACATTCAACAAATTTTTTCAAGGGTATTTTGCACAAATAAGATAATTCAAACACACTTTTTATCCCTAAGGTCACTTTGGTTTCAATGTATTACTCATTAGGCCTATTGGGAGGATCCCATCTTGATGTTTTCTAGATCTAGTGCGATATTTCCCTCTAATTGACGGGGTGATTTGATATAAGAGTCAATTGATAAACTTACACATCAGAGATCTTTCAAGGCATGAAAAATAGAAACCCTCTTCTGTGGGGATAACGACTCTTGGTGATGAAACCCAAGTAGCCTTATGCTTAGCTTAGGAGGGGGTTAGGAGGTAAGTGGCTTAGCTTTGATGGGATGGGTTAGTTAGTTGGCTAAGTGAGGTTAGTATGGGTGAATGGGTTGGCTTAGGGTAATGATAGGGTTTAGGGATGATTTAGGGTTTTGGAAATGATTTATTAAATGATTTATTTAACAAATGGGGGATGTGGGATTAAATTAAATAGATTTTTGCATTTATTTAATTTAATAGAGGATTAGGGACTTAATTGATAAATTGATTTTGGGTTATCATTTGATTTTATCAAATGAACTATAGTTAATTAAATAAATAAATTAACTAGGGCATGGCGATTAATTAATTAAATATAAAATATTTAATCAATAATGCTCTATAAGAAGATTAAATACAATAACCTAATGGTGTAATCGGATTTAGGTGTCTACAATTCTCACTAAGTAGGTGTCCACGTCAATAGGTCAATATCCACAAAACATATTTCATCATCTTTTGATTCAACATGAAATCTAATGACATATGCATATAAGATCATCAATATACTCATTAACATTATATCCTTATTATGGATATAAATGCTTGCAAAAGTCACAACTTTGCATCAAAATGCATTATTTAGTCCAAAATTACCAATATATATTTAACCAATATAATAGGAAGATCAATAATAGAAAGCTACACAATCAAATGTGTCAAGTAACATTGACCCAAAGTTCTACATTAATAGATAATCAAACCAATTCCCAAACACACATGTTGACCAAACAGTCTAAGTTGAACGCATAAAAGCTAAGTCTCTGTCAATAAGTCTATGTCAAACAACATATTGACTAGGACTCCAAACACGCAACTCAAGACAGCCAAATAATTGATCAACATTCATCAACTAAGTTGACTAAATAAAATGAGTCAACAACTTTCTATATAGTAGAAGGCACATGCATGGTGGATCCTCACATATTCATAACACCAATGTAAAATATGTTAAAAAATAAATAAAAGAGGGATCTATACATACCCTTTTGCATTCTCATAGGAAGGCCACATTTCCATACACTTGCCACATAGGCCAAAAATTCAAGTCAGGTCAGTTAAAATTCGACTACACATAGTTGAATCAACAAGTAGATATAATATCTTTCAATTAATTATGCAACTTCATTCTAGTTAATTCCAACTTACATGTAGAAATGATAGGTACAATAATTACTTACATTTCATAAGTCAATTATTAACCAAATTGTTGAACACAACATATCATCACATTAATATGTCATACATGAATATAATGAAGAAGTTGACCTACATGTCAAACTTTATTTCATTGTATGTAAGAACCATTTCCTACTAAACAATTGCAACATCATCAATTGCAAGAAATACATAAATAATCAAGCAAAACCCTAGTTTGAATAGTCAAAAATTATTTCATTATCCAAAATCAGGGATTAATAAATAATTATCCATTTAAGAATCTAATACATGACATTATCCAAGGATGTTCACCTACATGTCATCCATCCATTAAAAAATGCATGATTTAATAAATAAATGAAGTATAATCTAGAGTATCATCATACCTCAATGAGCATTAGAGAGAATGTTGACCTACACATTGGGCATGAAACAATACGCACATCATACAAGTGCAATACCATCTACTATATGATATGCACCATTGAGTATATCATCTAGGTATGCTCACCAATCTCCTGCAAGGATTAGTAAACCCATTTTTTATCATTTATGTGACCTAGGCTCTCAAGCCCATCTCATCACCACAATGTGCTTAATCAACGTATGAACACAAGTTGTGATGTATGGCCTTCACACCATTCAATCATCACATTAAATATGGTTGAGGTTCTTTCCTTCACATTTATGAAGCCTTACACTTCCTTGAGATTATGCCTAACACATAGAATACCCAACCTTGCAATGCCCAAATAATACAAAATGCACATCCTTAGGATCCTACCTACATGTAGAACTCCCAACCTAGCAATTCCTACATAGCACAAAAGGTACTTTCTTTGGGATCCTACCTAACACATAGAATTCCCAACCTGACAATGCCCAATAATGCAAAAAGAAGGAGGTATCTGGTGCAACCATGAAACATACTACTTCCCACATATGTCCAAGTATCCCTAATTATGGATGTGGTTGGGAGATGAAACATGGGCAAGCATATCAAATAAACATATGCTCGTAGCTTTAGCCAAAGCATTTTTTAGTACCCATGTTACACTATCAAGTAGAGTGAAAAAGGAAAGCAACACTTCTACCCCTCCCTGTCTATCCACATTTAGCACCCACACTGGAAGGTAAGCTTTCCAAAAATTAAAAGAAATAAAAACAAATGCAAAAGAAAGAATCTCATGTTCTTCACAATCTACTCCCTTATACATCATGTCATTGCTCCACACCAAACATGATAGATGACAACACTTCAAAACACAAGACTAGCATCATAAAAGTACACACCCTAGCCACCTCAAGATCAAAGAAATCTTGATATCAAGATTCACAATTCTCAAATCAAAGTCCAAGAAGGAGGCAAAAAACTAATATAATAAAATTGAACAAGAGTCACAGTAGATAGGTCACATAAGAAATTGGTAGCTAGGTGGTCACAAGAAAAATTTTCAAGCTAGCCCCTCATCACATAAAAGTTCATGAAAGTTGAACATAATAGAATGAAAACCCAATTCACATAAAGCACATTGACTCTCACTAGTCACCAAGAGGGAGTAGATGTTTAATGACACCTTGCATCCAAGGACCACTAAGAACATAAAAAAATTTAGATACATCACATGCAATTTATCTTGATAATTGGATACATTTGTAAATGCATAATGGAATATGAAATAGTTTTGCAAACAAAATCTATGTTCTTCCTACTTATCATACTAGGTTACTCAATGAACCACATGAATTTGACATAAAAAATAATTCTTGCACTACATGTGCATCACATGATATTTACACAATAAAAGAGAGTTTTATTTTCTATCACTAGCCAAGTCTTGATTTGGTAGACACTCATAGCCTAGTGCAAAAGTCAATCATCATTTGACTATCTCAAGAGTTAATAGAAATTCACACCCTTCTTGCATCACACATGCAAGACATAAATACTTCAAGTATAATACAACAATATACATACTATACCATCACGTAATTTAAATCAAAGTATAATCATAACCATATGAGGTATGAAAATTACCAATCATTCTATTAATTTTCCATTTTGACAATCTGTAAAAGAATGCAATGTCGACCCAACATTTTGACATATATAAGAAGCATCTTTACTTCTATGTCAAAGTAATCATAATTGGAAGACACACCATACAACCCATGCCATCAAATCATATACATAAATTAAGCTAATTGACTTACAATTTTGTGTCTAACATAGTGAACTCAAGGTCCAATTGTGGAACCAATAGCTCTAATACCATATGTAAAGACTACCCCTACAAAATTAATGTCACATTAGCATTCTCCATAAAATACAGAAGGTCAAAGAGAGTAAAGGTCCTTTTAATATTGATTAGTCAACATTAATTCTCAATTATCATTTAATTTAAAAGAAACACATTTACCAGATACCCGAATACCAAGATGGTTTAGATAGGATGACCAAGCTGAAATAAGCTCCAAAACCTGCTCAAGAACATAAGGGTGTGAATATTGTAGGAGTGCTTTGCCACCCTATCACAAAGTTGTTAAGATTTTCCTAAATCTTTCCTAACATGGAAGATACCCAACCCGACAACAAGAAAGTCTAAACAGGTAAAACCAAGTATGGTAATGGAATTGTGTGGTCAAAGAAGTCATATTCTAAAACCATTCTTGACTATTCATAAACTCACAAAACACATGATTAAGTCAGTATCCAACTTAACAAAAGAAAACAAATTTATCATCCTTATTTCCAATTCACATCATAACAATAATAAATGCATGTAAAACATGAAAGATATGCATCACAAGTAATTCAAAATATGACATCATTGAACATATCATATAGAACCATCACTCAATTAGTAAAAGAATATCAAATTACGCCTTTAAAATATAGCATCATCAAATCATATATCCAACCTATATGATAAGTAGAATGAAGGATAAAATGGCTACATAATCAAATGTATGAAAATATTATTGACTAAAATGTCTACATCTAATTACTTTTGACATCACTGAGACAACAAGAAGTTTTAAGGAAGTAATTTCATTTACTTTTCTTAATCGGATAAGAAAGTTAACCACAAAAGAGTAAGGTTCCACTAACCATGTATTATATAAGTTATCTCATACACATCAATTTAATAACTATATGTATATATAAGACTTCAACACTCCTATTCAGTACAAATAACCAAATACCTCATTATGTAAAGACACATATATCGTAAGAAAATTGATTACACATCGGATCGTAAGTAATCCACACATTCATAACATGTACATGGGCACTCAAATCCACATATGGTTAATTGCTCCAACTATTTCAGAATAACAAAATTTGGCAGATAATCATTACCACTCAAAACACTTTCCTTATCACAAAGAAGCAACATAAACACAAACATATGGACTACCTTGTTACAAAATGACCAAACATTATTTTGATAAAACTTAATTTCTATAATCAAAAGATATGTTATACACATGTACTTCCTACACATAGGAACATCCACTTTACTATGAATTCAATACTGCAACCAACATATTCAAAGGTTCCATCAATTTCACATGAAAAGTATAAAACTTAATAAATTGTATTATGATTCCAAAAGGTAACAAAATCATATTATAACTAATATTCCAAAATAAAATAGTGACCCAACATCACATATTGACTTCCAATTAAGTCATAGTGCCAATTCGGAAGGTTACACTTAGATCTCAGTTACAAGATAGTATGGAAGAAGAATGAAGTCAACTAACTATTAGTGTTATATTTCATTAAATCAGAGATATAGCATCTTCTATATGTGTTTCATATGTTGATATATGATTGAAAAGATCATTTGAGTAGAAAGACTGTTGAAGAAGATTATGTGTTTCAATCATTGTTTTATCACTAATGCCAAACCTACTACATGCTCGTAGGACAATTGCTTATATGTTTCAAGCACTATCACTTAGTTGATTGATGAGGAGGATTTGATCAACTAGATGTAACAAAAGTACCTAGAGGAAAGGTTGAGTTATGATTATGTATTGAAGTGCAAGAATCAATTAAGATAGTGATGACATAATGTATTGATGATCTACTTGAGGTTACAAAATGATTGGCTACAATTAGAAAGTTTAGAAGAATAAGGTTGAACAAAGTTCATTTGCTAAGCTTGACCAAGTTGATAGTAGGTGCCAAGCAAAGTTAGTGCAAGCTGAGCAAAAAGTTAGTTGGAGCCAAGTGAAAGCAAATTCTAGTGGATGCCAAGCAAGTTAGTTGATGCCGAGTAATTTTCAATTGATGTAGAGCACCAATAAAATCCAGTTGATGCCAAGTGATTTTACAATAGATGCCAAGTAACACAGTATGTGCCCAGCATCAGTAAATTGATAATGTTGAGTTGTTGCATTATGAAAAAGGTTGAAGATTCGCTAATTAAAAGCTGACAAGTTTGTTTTCTTGGAACTTGCGAATCAGGAGGAAGATAAGATTGATGAGCTGGTGGCACAGAATCTTATGTAAACTATTTTGGAGTTGAATTCAAATGGATTCTAGGAGAATTTTCTAGATAAGACAAGATATGGGGTAGATACATTGTATCCTACCTAATCCATCGAAAACCCTAATTTTGGTGATGGATAATGAGCAGGAAAAGTGTTCTAATTTCCTATATGTAGGGATGTCTAGTCATGAAGCAAAAAGGTAAGAGGTTAGAAAGTTTGGATGCAAAAATCTGACAAGGAGAAGAAAGCGGGCTTTGCTTCATCAAGTGACCCAAGTAAGAAGCATGCAACAACAAACTAAGAAAGAAGGCTTAAAGAGGATGAATGATTGAAGGGTGAACAAGCTGTTAGAACTATAAAGATTGGAAGCCAAGCAGAGTTAAGGACTGAACAATGATCTATAATCTGCAAGTAAGGTTGTAAGTTGTATCAGATCAAAGCTCTACTGTTACTTTCTAACAATTTTATTAGCTTAGGGTAAATCCTTTGGAGTAAGGTTGACTTAATAGTCATTGGAAAATCCTTTAACAGGGTGGCATTCCAAGTGAATGGCGTAATGTCCTCTAACAAGGCTAACTTTTAACAAGGTGATTGAAATCCCTTAACTAGGTCACATTTAACAATGTGTGTTGTAACATTTAACATGGTTGACCTTTAACAGGGCATCACTTCAAAAGAGTGAAAAAGGAGTAGCATATTACTGGTGGTTTTTCCCACATTGGGTTTCCACATTAAATCATTGTGTCAAATGTGTTGATGGATATGTTGTGTTTTATGTTTTACGTTTCTACATGTTGATTTGACAATAACATATTAGTTTTGGTTAACACAATGAATGCATGCATGGTTGAGAATGTTTTATGGGTTCACTGAAATTGTGAAAAGTTTTATTTGTACATCTGGACGTTGAATAACTGATTCACCACCCCCCCCCCCCCCCCCCCCCCAATTATTCTAAAATAATTCCAACAATTGGTATCAGAGCCATCTACTTAAGAGGATTAGTTTTAAGGTACTAGAAGCACAAAGATCAAGGTGTCAAAAAGAGAGGTACCCAAGCTCGATAGAGATAATTTTTCTACATGGAAAAGTTTGATGAAGCTACACCTTGGAGGACTTGGAGATTATGCACAATCCTGCATTTCAGTAGAACATGTTGATCCAACAGGAGTCCTAACTGCTGAAGATTTGAAGAAAAAGAAAAAACACAATCAGGCGATGTTGGAGATTGCCTATACCCTAAGCTATGCTAAGTTTGATGATATCAAAGACCTTAAAAGTGAAAAATAGATGTGGGATGCCCTAGACACCATCTATGGAGGAGACAAAAATGTTCAAAGAGCCTCAAAAGTAAGTTTGATGACATGAGAATGGAAGAAGGTGAAAATATTGCTCAATATGTTTCTAGAATAAAAGTTGTTAGTGCAATAAAATGTGCTACTCATAAAATAGATGATGATACTGTGCTAAGTAAAGTCTTGAGAACATTGTTGCCTATGTATGCTACTAGAGTATCTTCAATTCAAGAGTTAAGATGTATGCCAGGAAATGATCTAACCCTTGAAGGTCTGGTAGGAAGATTCACTACTTTTGAGCTATCTAATTTTGGTAACTATAGACTAGAAAGTATTTAATCAGCTTTCAAAGCAAAATTGTTGCTGAAGGATTCCAAGGAAGTAAAGCAAAAGAAGAAGAAAAGAAAGATAAAGTATGCATCCAATGATAGTAACACAGATGAGGAAGACATTGAACAATTGAAAGCATTGTTAGCAAGAAGATTTCACAAAGGAAAAGGTAAATTCAAAGGTAAGTTGCCTATCATTTGTTTTAATTGCAATGAAGTTGGTTATATTGCAGCAAGATGCACCCAGAAGAAGAACTTTAGAGAAGGGAACAAGCACAAAAACAGAAAAGAAGATGATGGAAGAGACTACAAAGACAAAGGCAAGGAGTCATGCTACATTGCTGATAACATGACTTTGATGAAAATGATGATGAAGTGATATATGTTGTAATAAAGGATGAATCGGATGAGGATGAGGCAACTACACTTATGACTTGTGTGAACAAGAATGACAAATGGATCATTGACAGTGGATGCTCACATCACATGACTGTAGACAAAAGTAAGTTCATTTCCTTAACTTGTTATAATGGAAATAGTGTAAGATTTGGTAATGATGTACCATGCTTAATTGATGGAAAAGGGTCTATCAAACTCACAGACAAAATTTCATGTGACAATGCTTATTATGTTGAAGGACTAAATTATAACTTGTTAAGTGTGTCACAATTAAATAATTTGGAGTGCAAAGTTGAGTTTGAAAATAAATCAGCCAAGATATATTATACAAATGGAAACTTGATTGGAAAAGGTGATCAAACTAGAAGTAATATGTTCTATTTGGATATAGAAGATGCTACCTATCTTATTGCAAAATTTGATGATGTATAGCTTTGGCACAAGAGGTTATGTCATGTCAACTTTGATAATTTGATTAGTATCAACAACATGAAAAGAGTTAGAGGTTTGCCTAAGTTGGAGAAACTAGAAAATATAATATGCAAACAATGTCAGCTAGGCAAGATGACAAAGTCAAGCTTTGAAAGTAAAGCTTATACCTCTAAGGAAATACTTGAAATTGTTCATACTGACTTGTGTGGACTCATTGAAGTGCAAAGGTACAAAGGAGATAGGTATATATTGTTGTTTGTTGATGATTACTCTAGAATGATGAAAGTTATGTTTCTAAAGAAAAAATTAGATGCTTTTCAAATGTTTAAATGGTACTTGGCAAGAGTTGAAAAAGAAATAGGTAAGAGTTTGAAGTGTTTGAGATCAGATAGAGGAGGTGAATTCACTTTACATGAGTTTGAGATGTTCTATAATGACAGAGGAATCAAGAGACAAACATTTGCACCTAGGACCCCTCCACAAAATGGAATTGTTGAAAGAAAAAATAGGTCAATAATGGATTGTGCCAGAACACTCATGATGGAGAAAAATGTTGCTCTAAAATTCTAGAGAGGAGCTATAAGTACTATTGTATACACCTTGAACCATGTGCAAGTCAAGAAAGGTACACACTCAACACCTTTTGAACTATGGTATGATCATCCACCTAGTGTGAAATACTTTAAGATATTTGGAAGCAAATGCTATATTATTAAAGATGTTGGAAGTGGAAAGTTTGATGCAAAGAGTGAAGAAGGTATATTCTTTGGTTACTCCACAAGAATTAAAGCTTATAAGTGTTTAATTACTAACACTAACAAAATTGTGGAAAGTGCAAATGTGAATTTTGATGAGTTTATAGAAGCACATGAGGCTGAATCTACAAAAGAATCAGAAGCATACAAATCATTTGTATACTATTATGAAGCAATGCCTACTAAAGAAGATGTTACAAATCATGTAGCAAGCCAACATCAAGTCTCAACAATTGTCAAGTCACATCCTTTGAATATCAAGCTACAAAATGAGGAGAATGCACAATCTGACTCTGAGATTAGCACACATGAAAGAGATGCTAAAACACCTGACAGAGACGCACACAGTGATACTGAAGTTGAGAGGCAAAATGTAGCCACAAGAACTGAATCTAGACTATCCAAATATGTCAAAAGACAACATCTTGTAGATCAAATCATTGGAGACATAGATGCAAGACCAATGACAAGAAATAGGTTGAGAGGTGAATCATGTTTGTTAAGCATGGAGGAACCTAAGATAGTGAGAGATGCATTAGAAGATGATGATTGGTACAAAGCTATGGAAGAAGAGATTCAGTAGATAGAAAAGAACAAGACTTGGAGTCTAGTTCCTAGACCAGAAGACAAGAATGTGATTGGCACAAAATGGGTATTCAGAAACAAGTTAGATGAGAATGGTAAAGTAACAAGAAACAAAGCAAGACTAGTTTGCAAAGGGTATGCACAAGAAGAAGGAATTGACTATGGTGAAACATTTTCCCTTGTTGCAAGAATGGAAGGAGTGAGAATTATGCTTGCTTATGTTGCATACAAAGGTTTCAAAGTTTATCAGATGGATGTCAAGTCTGCATTTCTGAATGGCATATTAGAAGAAGAAGTCTACATAGAACAACCATATGGTTTTGTTAACAAAATTAATAATAACATGGTATGTAGACTGCACAAAAGCCCTATATGGATTGAAGCAAGCACCAAGAGCATGGTATGAGAGACTTCATACTTATCTTGTTAAGATTGGATTTGAAAGGATAGATGATAACAACAACTTGTACGTGAAGAAAGATAAATAAAAAGGTATACTATTATCTGAAATATTTGTTGATGACATAATATTTGGAAGACAAGATGCTTTGTGTAAAGATTTTGCAAATCAGATAAAGCATGAGTTTGAAATGTCAATGTTTGGTGAGATCAAATTCTTTGTGGGATTGCAAGTCTATCAAATGAAATATGGTATATATATCACTCAGTCAAATATATGTCAAGGAGATATTGAAGACATTTGGACTTGAGGATTCAAAACTAGTAAGTACACCTATGGTAACAACACTCAAGCTATCAAAGAATGATGATTCAACTGAGATCAATCAAACATTATACAGATCCATGATTGGCAAATTGTAATATGTAGTACATAACAGACCTGATATTGCATTAGCTATCGGGATAGTTGCAACATTCTCTGCTAACCCTAGAGAGAATCACTTGATGGCCGTAAAAAGAATAATGAGATACTTGAAAGGAATAGAAGGGTATGGTTTATATTATAAGAAGAATGAAAAATTTGAACTAAAAGCCTATACTAATGCTGATTGGGCTGAAAATATTGATGATAGAAAGAGCACCAGTGGTGGAGCATTCTTCTTAGGCAAAAGACTTGTTACATGGACTAGCGAGAAGCAAAGTTGTACTTCCCAATCTATTGCTAAAGCAGAGTATGTTTTTGCTACTATTAATTACACAAATATTATATGGATCATATAGCTACTTAAGGCAATGAAGGAAGAAATTATAGAACCAGTGACACTTTATTGTCATCATACAAGTGCCATCAATATATCAAAGAAGCCTTTAATGCATACAAAGACAAAGCACATTACAATAAAGTATCATTATGTAAGGGAGTTGGTTCAAGATAAGGAGGTGAAGATGGAATATATCAACACAAAAGAGAAAATTGCTGATATCTTCACAAAAACATTACCAAAGGATGCTTATGAGTATCTAAGAGGTAAACTAGGGGTGATACCCCTATCAAAGGCTATGTAAAACATAGAGGGAGTGCCCTGCATCAAACAAGTTGACAATCATTTCATACAAATTGATGCAGAGGATCTTACTTTAGGGACTACCTAAAGTAATCACAGAACTAGAATTACAAATTAGTCACAAGCAAGGTGACAGAGGGAGAAAATTGAAGAGTCTACAAAAGCCTATGTCAACATATAACAAAGATGCCAAGCATTGAGTAAATATCTTTGGCATTGTTGTCAAAGAGGAAGAAAGTAAACCAAAAAAAAAAATTGATCAAGGGAGAAAGTACACAAAAAAAGCAGAAAGCAATCAAAGGAAGGATTAGAACAAAAATAGGGAGATATTCTGATATTATGTTGATCCATGATAGAAGAAGAAGAGAATCAGGTAAAGAGGGAATTATATTTTGTAACCTAATCAGAAGAAGGAGCTACTGATAAAGGGAGAAAGTTCAAATCACAAACTTTCTTTTTGGTATTGCCTTACTGTTTTAACCTAGTTTGATGGAACAAGATGTTCATCATTTGTTTGACTGGTTGATTAGTTTGTTTTGTCATCAATGCCAAAGAGGGAGATTGTTGATATATGATTGAAAAGATCATTTAAGTAGAAAGACTGTTGAAGAAGATTGTGCATTTCAATCATTGTTTTGTCACTGATGTCAAACCTGCTACATGCTGGTAAGACAATTGCTTATATGTTTCAAGCACTATCATTTAGTTGATTGGTGATGAGGATTTGATCAACTAGATGTAACAAAAGTACCTAGAGGAAAGGTTGAGTTATGATTATGTATTGAAGTGCAACAATCAGTTAAGACAGTGATGACATAATATATTGATGATCTACTTGAGGTTACAAGATGATTGGCTACACTTAGAAAGTTCAGAAAAATAAGGTTGAACAAAGTTCATTTGCTAAGCTTGACCAAGTTGATAGTAGGTGCCAAGAAAAGTTAGTGCAAGCCGAGCAAAAAGTCAGTTGGAGCCGAGTGAAAGCAAATTCTAGTGGATGTCGAGCAAGTTAGTTGATGTCGAGTAATTTTTAGTTGATGTCAAGCACCAATAAAATCTAGTTGATGCCTAGTGATTTTACAGTAGATGTCAAGTAACACAGTATGTGCCGAGCATTAGTAAATTGATAATGCCAAGCTACTGCATTATGAAAAAGATCAAAGATTTTCCAATTAAAAGCTGACAAGTTTGTTTTCTTGGAACTTGCAAATCAGGAGGAAGATAAGATTGATGAGCTGGTGGCATAGAATCTTATGTAAATCATTCTGGAGGCGAATTCAAATGGATTCTAGGAGAAGTTTCTAGATAAGACAAGATATGGGGTAGATAAATTGTATCCTACCTAATCCATCAAAAACCCTAATTTTGGTGATGGATAATGAGCGGGAAAAGTGTTCTAATTTCCTATATGTAGGGATGTCTAGTCATGAAGCAAAAAGGTAAGAGGTTAGAAAGTTTGGATGCGAAAATCTGACAAGGAGAAGAAAGGGGGCTTTGCTTCATCAAGTGACCCAAGTAAGAAGTCTGCAATGGCAAACAAAGCAAGAAGGCTTAAAGAGGATGAATGCTTGAAGGGTGAACAAGCTGTCAGAACTACAAAGATTGGAAGCCAAGTAGAGTTGAGGACTGAATAGTGATCTGCAATCTGCAAGTAAGGTTGTAAGTTGTATCAGATCAAAGCTCTACTGTTACTTTCTAACGATTGTATCAGCCTAGGGTAAATCCTTTGGAGTAAGGTTGACTTAACAGTCATTGGAAAATCCTTTAATAGGATGGCATTCCAAGTGAATGGCATAAAGTCCTCTAACAAGGCTCACTTTTAATAGGGTGATTGAAATCCCTTAATTGGGTCACATTTAACAATGTGTGTTATAACCTTTAATAGGGTTGGCCTTTAACAGGGCATCACTTCAGAAGAGTGAAAAATGAGTAGCATGTTACTAATGGTTTTTCCCAAATTGGGTTTCCACGTTAAATCATTGTGTCAAATGTGCTAATGGATATGTTGTGTTTTATGTTTTACATCTTTTGCATGTTGATTTGACAGTAACTTATAAGTTTTGGTTAACACACAATGAATGCATGCATGGTTGAGAATTTTTTATGGGTTCACTAAAATTGTAAAAAGTTTTATTTGTACATCTAGACCTTGAATAACTGATTCACCCCCTCTCAGTTATTCTAAAAGAATTCCAACATCATACTAATTTTGTTAAACCGGACATAATATAATTTTTTGGCCCAAGTTTTTGTGAATTACTTAATTCAAGTTGTGGTGTACAACCATCTCAGATATGCACTCCATATTTCTCTTTGTAGAGGGATAAGAAGAATGTATGTTTGGTTTGATTAGAATTTAATAAGATTAAATGCCCAAAATTTATTCTTGGGA
The DNA here is from genome assembly GCA_028749045.1 of Cupressus sempervirens. Classification (NCBI taxonomy): domain Eukaryota; kingdom Viridiplantae; phylum Streptophyta; class Pinopsida; order Cupressales; family Cupressaceae; genus Cupressus; species Cupressus sempervirens. The sequence goes on along the minus strand of CM053793.1, from coordinate 502,704,623 downwards.
ATAGTGGTTAATTTTTCATACATAATTGAATCTACTGATTCGTAGACATCAATCGAGATCCACATCTTCCTTTGTTGAGAATAGAAATCAGTTAGCTATCAAGTGATGAACACTATTAACTATGAATTGATTGGGCTAGATTGATACTCTATTGTTGTTCCATAAACACCAATTCTAAATATCGATAAAGGCATGTCCTCCTAAGATACATGAATAAGCAATTAATTTGATCCAAACTTAATAAGATTAAATGCCCAAATTTTTTTCTTGGGAATAGTGGTCAAATTTCACACACAACTGAATTTGCCAATTCGTAGCTATCAATCGGGATCTGCATCTTCCTTTTGTTGAGAATAGAAATCAGTTAGCTATCAAGTGATAAACACTATTAACTATGAATCGATTGGTCCAAACTGATACTCTATTGATGTTCTATAAACACCAATTCTAAATATCTATAAAGACATGTCCTCCTAAGATACAAGAACAAGCAATTAATCTGATCCAAACTTCATTAAGATTAAATGCCCAAACTTTATTCTTGGGAATGGTGGTTAAATTTTCATACACAACTGAATCTGCCAATTCATAAGCATCAATTGCCACATCTTCCTCTGTTGAGAATATAAATCAGTTAGCTATCAAGTGATAAACACTACTAACTGTGAATCGATTGGGCCAGATTGATACACTATTGCTATTCTATAAACACCAATTCTATATATCGATAAAGGCATGTCCTCCTAAGATACATGAATAAGCAATTAATTTGATCCAAAACACATTTTGAATCTAAGCCGAAATAGACAATTAAAGGATCAATGCTCAAAGAAAGGTTTTCTTTCTTGCTCACAAGCCACAACATGAAATTGTGGACAAAAGTTTGGAAGGAATTCAAATATTGAGGAGGTAGAATCTCTACATGGCTACTATGGTAGAACTCACCTTCTCATCTCATTCTTGGAGGAGACAAAATGTAAAATGTACAACATTTTGCTCAAAAGTTTTGCTCATATCCAATGATTTGAACTGTCTTCTAGTGAATACATTATGTGGAAAACTATTATGTATTCCAAATGGTGATAGTGTATAGATTTGTCACAAATCACTGTGTTGAAAGAATATAGAAGCTTGGGCATGTGAGTTTCTTAAACCATCCTAGATGATATTATTTTGCCCACAACTATGAAAGTTAATTAAATCACATTATTTAAATGTAGTTTGTTCAAGCATTTTTGAGCTCATATTGAGAGACTATGATCCGATTGCAATTTTGGAGTTAAATTGTAGAGGAAATTCTAAAAACTAATGCATCTTGGACCTTGCGTGGCAAAAGAACAATGTTGGATAGCATGAAATCAGGCGAGCCAACCATTTAGACAATCACCCATTCCATATACAAACAATAAAGAAGAGTGATATGATATGATATGATAGATTTTAATGACGTCCACGAGACTAAAGTAGTCTATGGGACCCATACGATCACCCTTCCGAGTCAGGAGCGAAACTAGTCAGTTGTAAAGTTTTGGATAACTTGTCTCTCCTTCTCTGAAGTTTGGTAATCAAATCTGCTGCTCTCTTCACTTGATCTTGCTCAAATAAATATTTGAAGTCCTTGTTCTGCAATATTTTTGTATAACCAGATCTGATGTCATTGTAAGCCAGGCAGTCCTTGACAAAGTGCTGCTCTGTCTCAACTATTCCCATATTACAAAATAAACATGTTTTGTCTGCCCACTCTTCCTTTGGAACTTGCCACCGACCAGTTTCACATTGCAGCTGATGTGAACTAGTTCTATGTTGTGCCATCAACATTTTTGCTTTCCAGTTAATAGGTGCTCTTATATAGGCCTTTTCATCATGACTATAAGTGGGATTAAATTCTTTAATGTAATAGGATTTTTTCCGCCCTATGTGTCTTGTCCACAGAATATTGTGAAATTTTTAATTGACAAACTTTTTTATTTTTGTAATGTTATCCAAGCAAGTTTGGATGTTGATATCCCATGTTCGCATCCATTTGTCATTTTGCTTCATCCATGTGCTTTTCCGCCTCACAAGTTTTTCCTCTATGATCAACTTGGGCCAACGATGTGTTTCTAGACCTTGGGTTTTCTTTAAATAGCTTATCATTCGGACCAAAGCAACGACTTCTAATGGATAGGAACCCACCTCCACCAAAAGGATCTCATACGGAACTGTGGTCTTAACTTTAAGATTGCATGTGATGAAGTGTTTTTGAATTCTTTCTACTTGCTGCCATTTCTGTTCGGACATACGACCTCCCCACACTTCACATCCGTATAAAATAACCGGAGTGACCAGCAAACCAAAAAGAGTTTTCATGGTCGTCCAATCCCATAATTATGCGTTCCTGCACTTGTTTTGTAAAGAGTACAACGCCTTCCAGCCCCCTTGGATCCTTTTCGATCTGCAAGTATCCCAATTGAGTTTGTTATGAAAATCGATGCCCAAGTATTTGTACTCTTCCACAATCTCAAGTGGGCTATTTTCCAATAGAAACTCGTCTTGCATGCCCCTATTCTTCTTCAGCGAGAAGATCATAATTTTGGTTTTACTAGTGTTAACTTGCATTCCTACTTCATGACAAAAAATTTCTAGTGCTGTCAAGTGCTCTTTCAAACCTTTAGCTGTTCTAGCAAGAATTATGAGATCATCTGCATAAAAGAGCAATCTTATCACAAAGTGGGCTAGCCGCACCCCCTCACCATTGGTCTTGTTTATCCACTCTTCTAACTTGTTAATATAGAGCCCGAATAATGTTGGAGATAGCGGACACCCTTGCTTAACCCTGATGTTGCTGTAAAAAATTTTTGATAGCCCTTCTGTCATTCTGATTTTAGCTTTGACCTGCTCATATAATCTGTAAACTGTTGACCTAAGTTCTTTAGGAACTTCCAACTCTTCCATTCTATCCCATAATTTATTACGTGGCACTGTGTTGAATGCTTTTTTTAAGTCCATGAAACAACAAAAAGCCTTGTTCCCCGGAGTGTCCCAAACTTTCTCAATCAAATATCTAAGAGTGATGCCATGATCTATAGTAGAGTGCTTCGGTCTAAAGCCTGCTTGCCCTATTGCACGTTTGCCTTTTGTTTCAGCCCAGTTGCTGATTTTTTGTTCTACCAAGCTGCCAAATAACTTGCCAAAAAGTGGATTGATCATGATGGTTCGGTAATTAGAAGGATTATTTATATCTCCACTTTTGTGGAGTGGGATCACCACACTTGTTGTCCATTTTATAGGGAAACCTTCTCTATTGACACTGTTGAAAATTTTAGTGATGTGTGGTGTGAGGGTTTCAACACCCCATTTTAAGTATTCAGCTTGAAGCCCATCTATATCTTGCACTTTACTGGTAGCTAACCTCCTTATGCCTTGGATAATATCCTTTTCGCTGAATAACTCCCCTGTAGTCTCTATTTCCATGGTTCTATGTTCTCCTAGATCACACTCGTAGAGAGTCTTGGCATATTCCAGCTATTTGGTTCCTGTTATGTTGTTCTTTATTTGAGTTTTCCTCTGCTGAAGTTCTTTCCAAAACTTTCTGGGGTTGTTTTTACCAAGATTAATCAACTCGATTCTTCTCTTATTTACATACTCTCCTTTCTTCTTTTTAATCAGTTGATCATACTCCTTTCTACTTTCTTTATTTATGTTCTTTTTCCAATTTCTTTTTGTTGTTTTGCATTCTTCATCAAACCACAGATTAGCCGAAAAAGTGTTCTTGGCTTCTCTTGTGGCCCTAGATCTTTTACACTCCTCCAGTGCTTTAATGATAGTAAGAACAAGATTATCCTTGTCCATGAAATGTTGTTTATCAGACTTTGGATGGTTTCCCGAAACTTTAGACAACCGCAAAAGAGAGTTTTGGAAAGTAGCATGGTTTTTTTGTGTCATTAAAACTTTGTTGATCGGAATCCTCTTCCTCTTTTGTAAAGGTTTTGGGACAATATGTTGATCTTTAAAGTGAGTGGCCACCCTTATCAAAATGGGGTTATGATCAAATTTTAGCTCCATGGGGCAGTCCTCTATCTCAAAGTTAATTATCTTTGCGACATATTCTTGCGAGCATATTACATAGTCAATAACACTTTGTCCATTGTATCTTTTGCATGTGATTCCACCTGATTTAGGCCACTTTTCCAAACCATTACATATGACCATGTTATATAGGCAGCATAAACTTAGTAATTCAACACCAATATGATTAATCTTTCCCATGCTATCCTGCGAAGATCTTTCCCATTTTTGTGTCCCTTCTTCTTCAAGCCAAACTGGGTTTCTGCTTTCACTGTAGCTCTCCTTAAGATTGAGAGTTTGGTTGTTTGCTGTTCTAGCATTGAAATCCCCTATTATCATTATTTCCCCTAGAGAGCTAAAGGTTGCTATGTCTTTTTTGAGTGCAGCGAATGGGTCTTCTCGGTCCAATCTATGCTTTTTATACATTTTTGAGCCTTTTGGGGCGAAGTAACAGATAACCACCCTCGTAGTAATCTGATTCTCTATTATTTTAATCCAAATATACTGCTTGTTTACATCTTCTTTCTCTAAGTTTACAAATCTGCTCTAAGTTTCTTTTATTAGAACGGTGATGCCTCCATGTCCCTTACCATTATCTATCTTCTCATTCCACAGTGATACCTTCTCATACCCTTCAAAATCTGGAACCCTACATCCATCATGCTCATGTGTCTCGGTAAGCATAATGATGTCATTATCTTTAGCTATCGGCCCTAACCCAGGTCCTCTTCTCCAAGGATAACCTCTACAGTTCCAACTAACTATAGTTAAATGTTTCTGGGTGGGCCCGAGTTCCTATTTATTGCGTGTGATTTTGTCGCTAATTTGGGCTTTGCCATTTTGTAGTCACGCCCACTTGCCGTTTTCTCTCACTGTTTTCACTTTTTCTCATTCCTTCCTCCTTTCTTCTTGTTGAGTTAGGGTGAGGTCATCATCAAGATATATGTGTGTGCCTCTAAGAAACTTCCTCTTGCTGAAAATGATGTTTTTATCTCCTGTATTCCTCATTGTCACTCTAACATGTCTGTCTTTGCCTCCTCTAATCCATTTTCCGATTCTAGTGCAACGACTTCTAAGAATACATGGAGACTCTTCTCAACTCAAGGGAAAAGTGCACACACAGGTCCAAAGACTAATACACAACCAATGTAATATGAAGTCCAACCAATAAATAAGATCTATCATCAAGTATGATAAAATCTTTGCTATTTAATTTAATGATTCAGATGAAGGAAATATGGTTTGATTCAAGAAGGAAACCTGATTATTCTCGTTGGTATATTTCACATCGATTATCCTCACGTACTTCTCCCCTTTCGAGATCGTTGTCCAGATTCTTTTAACTACCGCTTTTGTAACTAAACCAATTTCTAACATCTCGAATTAACTTCCTTATCCCCTTCATCCCCATTTACAATTGTAACCGATATCCTCTATTTAATCATGTTAAATATATATTATTTTCATTCTCATCAAAATCGTTGATTAAAATTTAAAAACTGAACTAAAATTCCATGTGGTAATAAAGTTGTCGATTTATTCGCCATGAGCGGAAATGGATTGTGACACTGCGTCATGTCCGAAGATGTACAGAAAGGTCAATAGAAAGCTTAACTACCATTAATGAAGGGGAATGTAGTTCGGTTGGACGAGTTTGGCAGAGCAGAGCAGAAGTATGAAAACCAGAGTGGCTTCCACTGTATACGGCTTAGGAAGTTCATCCAGATATGTGGATCTGCGCAACGTTAGAATATTTTAGCACTGCAAGAATGTTGTTTTTTGGCACTTTTACATTTGTAAGCGTAGATTCCAATTACCAATGACAGGATATCAGCATCTACATTATTTATATAGCATCAGAAAAACAAAAATTAATTACATTTTCAAGCCGACATATAATAAAAATGAATGCACTGCGTTTGCAACCGCTGCACTTCGCATTGCTTTAAAACCCGAAACTTTAGAAATTCCCACTGAAGAATTGCAGGGAAGCCATGAATCTTGTCGTATACAGGTTCCACTCGAAGAGATGCAAAAGAAGGTAAATGTCAATATTTTTATTAAAAATTCGTACTCTCATGGTCATCTCTTACAAGATTGCATTTATGGTAAAAATCTTGCAAAGGGGAAGAGAACCCATGCCCATATGACTAAAACTGGTTTCGAAGCAGACCATTTTCTGAGCACCAGGCTTGTCATTTTTTATGCAAAGTGTGGAAGTTTAGAAGATGCGCGCCAAGTGTTTGACAATGTGCCTGTACCAAGTTTGGTGTCGTGGAACACATTGCTTGCTGAATACTCTCGGCAGGGCTTTGAGGAAGATACATTAAGTCTTTTCAGACAACTAGGAGAGGATGGGAAGGCAGATGAGTTTTCTTTTGTTAGCGTTTTGAAGGCGTGTACTGGTTTGAGAGAGATTCGAATCGGGAAGCAAGTTCATGGTCACATAGTGAGAAGTGGGCTTGTATCCAATTCCATTCTGATGACAACCCTTGGTGACTTCTATTCCAAATGCTGGTGTTTGGCAGATGCATGCCAAGTGTTCGATGAAATTTCTCTAGGAGATGTAGTTTCATGGACTGCTATAATTTCAGGATATGTAGGGCAAGGTAATTTTCAAAAAGCATTGGCTCATTTCAGTGAAATGCCACAAGCTGGCATACAACCAAATATACACACCTTTCGCAGTGTATTTAAGGCATGTGCTGGTTTGAAAGCCTTGGAACAGGGCAAACAGATTCATGCTCAGATGGTGAAAAATGGATTTAAATTGCATTTGACCTTGGGAAATGGCCTTACCGACATGTATGCAAAATGTGGATGTTTAGAAAATGCGATCGTTGTGTACGACAAGATGCCTGAAAGGGACGTGGTCTCATTTAATACAATGATCTCAGCATACATTCTACAAGGGCATGGTGAGGAAGCATTTAAGCTATTTTCTCAGATGCAACAGACAGGAATCGGGACAGATGAGTTCACACTTGCCGGTGCTCTTGGTGCATGTGCTAATCTGGCATCCATGCAACAAGGAAAGCAGGTCCACGCTTGCATAATTAAAAAAGGATTTGAGACGGATATTGTATTAAAGTGCACCCTTGTTGATACATATGCAAAATGCGGTAGCATAGACGAAGCCCGACAAGTATTTGATTTAGTTCGTCAAAAAGATGTGGTATTATGGACTGTAATTGTCACTGCATATGCGAAACATGGGTTCGGAGAAGAAGTTATTGGACTTTTTGAAGAAATGAAGCGATTAGGGATGAAACCTGATCATGTCACCTTCTTGGCTGTTCTGACAGCTTGCAGCCACGCAGGCTTAGTTGATGAAGGTTGGCACTATTTTCATGCTATGACTCGAGAACACTATATTTTGCCAAGGGCAGGTCATTATTCCTGTATGGTTGACCTCCTTTGCCGCAGTGGGTGTTTGAACGAGGCACATGATTTCATCCAAAAGATGCCAATTAAACCTACTGTTACTGTTTGGGGGGCTTTATTGCGAGCTTGCCAAGACCATGGCAATACAGAACTAGGAAAACTTGCAGCAGAACAACTGTTTGAGTTAGATCCTCAAAATATTGGGTGCTATGTGGTATTGTCAAATATTTATGCGAATGTTGGCAAGTGGGGAGATATAATTAATATGAGGAAGACAATGAAAGATACAGGTACAAAAAAGGAACCAGGATGCAGTTGGATTGAAGTCAAGAATAGTGTGCATGTATTTTCTGCGGGAGGCAGTTCACATCCACAAATAGAGGAGATCTATGCCATGTTGCAGAAGTTAGCCGGGCAAATGAAAGAAGCCGGCTATGTTCCGAATACAAAGATGAAATTGAGTGATGTGGAGGAACATTAGAATCACATACAATCCTACACCTGGAAGATGGTGGCATTTGAGGTTATTACCAGCTTACATCCATCTAATCACTCCAAATAGTCAAGAAACATCATTGGCTAGTGATGACTGGCAGGTATGCCGGCACCAAAAATAATGATGATTTCTGTCCTCTATGTAGCTGGCAATCCCAGACACCAGAGGAACACGTCACAATTGTTTACATTTCCATTTTTGCTATGTTGGAAATGTTAAAGATTTGAGTTGATTCTAACGTTGCAATGCAGACGGGTTTCTTTCAGATATTCATTACTGATGTATCATTATAAATGAAGTATTGAAGGGAAGTGATTCAGAGCTTTGCATGGACCTTGTATCTTCTCCGATGTGATATTTGCATGACCCTTGTTACAAGGTAATTGTGCAGTTCTCTGATTATGAATAGGCTGTTGTTTATTATTTGGTCCTGATTGAAACATTCAACGCAAGAAGTCTGCATATTCAACTTCTCACAGAAATGTTCCCTTCCAGCTTTAGCATTCAAATTTCTTAGAATAACCTAAGAGAAAAAATGGAAGGATGCCCTGTGAATAATGGTGCCTTCTCTACAGGTTGTAAGCTATTACTATAGACAAAATTCTACAATCTCGAGTTTATAAATATCAATTTCCACCAGAAAAGACGAATTTTTGTTGAATCTTATATCAGTATAAAAGTAACATACTGTAACCTGACTTTGATGTTGGTAGCATTTGCAAGAGAAAGAGATGAAAATTATGGTCAAAACCTTTCAAATATCAGGGTGTGATTACAATGCGGAATGCTTTTGAAGTATCGTGTCCCGAGTTGGCCCAGCAGATACTAAAAGGTACTTTTTAACACCATATGATTAATAAATATTTAAAAATATAAATATAACTAAAATAATATAAATAAAATAAAACAAATTAAAATATGAATTTCACATCAGGCCATCCAGTTTAGGCCCTAGTGCCTTATCTCTAATTGATATATATTTTGTTTTGGATGTTAGGAATTGTTATTTGGAAGTTTTTGACATGATCTTGGAATTTTCGCAAGACTGTGTTGTTAGGATGCAAACCATAGCAGACATCAAGGTTTGGACAAAAGCCCTGCTGACCTTATCCTATAAATTCTTCTACTGAAGTTACATTTTCTGATTGCAAAGTTTAATCTTGTTAGCCTAATAAAGAATCTGATATGTGCTGGTTGCCATTGCTAGGACACCTAGTTATTCTAAACACCAAGGTAATAGTTCTATTGAATTGTAGGGATGATCCGGGGGTTGCATTTGAAGGTGGGAGGTGTGAGGGCCATTGCTGGAGCTGCAAATTAGGGTCTGATTTCTATTTTTGACTAGGTGATTAGTGTTTGGAAGGTTAATTGCCAGGATTGGAGAGATTGTACCATAGTTCGCAATGGAAATCAGTGAAATATGCAAAATACCACTTCATTTCCCTTCATTAGAGGTGGTAATAGGATCTAAATAAGTTACGCATGTATAAACTGTTTCCAATCAGTCAATCCTATATTCAGTAGGCACCTGTAGCGATAGACCTCTCAACGGAACACACACACACACACACACACACACACATATATATAGTTTTCAAAATGATTGGAGGTCATTAAGGATTGTAAGTGAACATTTATGTAATGAATAAAGGACTGTTGATGCTATAAATTCTGAGCTGCATTGCTTGGTTGTGCATTCTATTCTCAGTTTCTGTTGAAGAAATGGTAGCTTTGGTCAGATATTGAAATGATGATTGATTTCATGATGTATATGTATGTTTATGTATATCACCCTGTATATTCTGATATACATACACACATACATATTTGTATTGCATTCAGTCATATCATTACTCAATATATTTTTGAAAATCCAATCATCATATCTGTATCTGATTGGATAACCATAGATTCTAGGTATATGATCGATCTGCATTTAAAGACTAGTAAATTGTAGATTGTAGTCAATTGATGCTTCATATCCAATCCTGATTGAGCACCATGATCGGCAATTAGAAACAGATTGGACATTTAATATGTCTGAGCAAGATTACTTTTGATCTTGATTAAGGAAATCATTTGCAGTTGTTAAGGTTTGAAACCCAATTAGAGATCAGGCATGAAGAGGCACCTCTTCATGAGACACACCCATGAACACATGTCCGCTCATGGATATGTCTCCTTGCACCTTATATAATAAAGATCCAATCCCAAGGAAAGACATTGAAATTAATATATGCTCTGCCCTTTGGAATTTGGTGACTGCAAATATCAGATTCAGGGTTACAAATTAATATTCAGTATTTATCAATATTGAATTGTTATTTGCATACACATTTTACAAAGATCAAATTCTGATTACATCCTGCGAAATAGAATAGAGATTTGTAATTATAATATTCTGAATATTGATAAGACATATACAACACAAATCTGTAAGAAATATAATCTCCACTTACAGTTTCAAATCTACGAATTTGTTTATAAAGTGATTATGTTTACCTGTCAATAACGGTAGTACAGAAACATGCCCATAATTAATAACAAACACTTTGATAAGTAGGAGATATCTTTTACAAGAAGTCAAATTGTGATATTGCTATTAGGATTCAACTGGGTAGTTTATGAGTCAAGCTCATGATCTATGTTTCATTAGTAGTGGTTCACAAGAGCTCATCTATCATGAGAATGAATAGAACACTTAGCACTCATTGCATGTAGGTGATGCTCACAAAGGTGAAGCATCGAGCCTTCCTGAGTGGTCACCCATCCTAGTATTCATCCAGCTCAAACACACTTAACCGTGGAGTTTCCTCCAAGGTTTAGTCTTCTTAGCTTGCAACCCCATCTGCAAAACCTTCAGCAAGTGTTGTGTGTTATAAACCATTCATTTTAGAGCCTCTTTACCTCATTAGTTGACAAGTAGGAGATATTTTATACAAGTAGTTAAATTGTGATATTGCTATCAGCATTCAATAGTGTAGTTTTTTAAAAATCAAACTCATTGATCCATTTTTTATGAGTTGTGGTTCACAAAATCGCATTCTCATGAGAATGAATGGAACCATTAGCACTTATTTCATCTAGGTGATGCTTACAAATGTCAAGTAATGGGAATTTCCAGGACATCACCCATCCCACTAGTTTGGAAATATGCTACATTTTTATTATAACCTTTTGAACTAACTAGAAATCTTAGATCTAAGGTAAGAGGTCTTTTCAGAAGCACTGGAGCCACATTTTTTGCAAACTTGTAGGGTTCTGGTAATGTAATTTTATGGAAAAAAGTGATTGGAAGATCAAGTACCAGTGAAGGAATAAAGAGGAAGAAGCCATGGTGGATAATGTGAGGAAATCAACCTTCGAGAGTTCATTAGGAATAAAAACAAAAAATAGCTAGAGAACTTTTGTCCACTTCTGGGAGTCTGAAGGCAAAAATTCTGACTTCTAGAGGAATTAATCAATAATATTGATTGCTAGAAGGTATAATCTAAATGGTGCATAAGGAAGTCACTTAAGCAATCATGGAGTTTTAGTCAGTGCACCAACTGAGACATTCGAAGTCAAATTGTTGCAAGGAGAAGAAGAGGATTCATTTGAGGAATAGCAAAGAGCCTTGCCAAGACTTGACAAGGAGATGGCAAGGTATTATGCAGAGTATAGGGCTCTTGACTACACCATACATTATGACATGCCATTCCTACACTATTATGATATGAAAACAAGAAATGATCGTCATAAGGGAAAAATATGTTAGGATAAGGAAAGGATAGATACAAGACCACAGTTGGGAAATATCATTATAACCATTTATGATGGATCCAATAGGGTTACAATTAGAGTTTGCTTGCAAAATTGTTCATTTATTTGTTTTCAAACCCGGAGGAAGAAATCAAGTTTACAATCCTTCACCTAGAGAGCATTGCTCATGAGTGTCAAGTCCTCATTGAAAACACTAATGATATATATCCTTTCAGAAATATTATTTAATAATAAATTAGTATAGTAAAATTAGCGAATGTCATATATTATAATGACTTATTATTATTAATATATTATCAATATAACAAATACAAAACAATATTCTATTGTAATATTATTTAAGTGCATCTATGTTATCATTATTGACCTCTAACAAATGAGTTGGTGATACATGAGAGTAAGTGATTCCAGAGATGAGCATATCATTGCTTGCTGAAATACTTTTGTTGCAAGGAAATAAATTATGAATTGCAATATGCAAACAATCCACAGTTCATAGGCATTCAAAAACTTACATGTATAAATGACAACAATCATTAAATATGGTGAAAGTTAATAAGTGCATATAAAAGACTAAGTTCTATAAGTGAGATTTGCCATTAATAAAATATTTGGGAACATCTATCTCTAAGAAAAACAGAGTTGACAAGTCTCTAATCAACTATCAAGCAGTGTTGGCAAACATTTTTATAGCTATCCAAGACGCATATTTGGATTACTTGATGAAGAATTGGACATAGGTAAATCCCGCCCATAGCAGTAAATTAGTAAACATGTTAATCAATCTCCATTTTGTTATTTTGTGAAGGGGATGTAAATCTGGAGGCTGCCACGTGAATGGGTATGTCTATCTGAGGAGAGGCGCCTTTAAAAAGATTAATGGTATTTAGGTAGTTTCAGGCGTCAGCTAGGGGGGAACAGAAAGAAAGTAAGAAAGAAGATACTATCATATAAAGAGAATAAAGCATAAGTACTGTTGGCGAGCAATCAAGCAATAATTCTGACTGCTGAAAAATATATCTAAAAGGGACCCATATATGGTCTAACAAATAGATAAATAATCATAAATTCAGAATTATATATTCCAATGTTTATAACCATTGTATATATATATATACACACACACATCCTATTACTATTGAATTATAGAAGGGAAGCTGTAATGTCACTAAGGAGGGGCTTGCATAAATCCAAGCAATGGATCTTGTCCCAAGATAGGGTGGGGATTAACGATCTTGAGCGGCTTGCGGGCATTGTCCCAAGAAAGGCTAAAGGGCTTGGATCGGTGAACTTTGAGCGAATCCATTACATAGTTGGTATCTAGGCAATTTGGATAACACTCACTCCTTCTGTCATTGGGTTGGAATAGTAACAAGGTAAGAATGAATGATAATAATTTGAACAGATAACTTAACCAAATAAGATGAATGAAATCCTATCCGGGGACGTTACAATCCAAACTCCAATTGACAAATTTAAGTTAAATTAACAAAGGTCCCAATAGAGGACATTATAGTAGTATTAGAGCTACGATACTGCCATCTTGTAGGATAAACATGAATAAATAAATCACTCTAATTTTAAAAAATCATTATGTTTACTTTGTGGATACTTCATGTCTTGATGCATTAATGTGTTTGCTTTGTGTCTACTTAGTGTCTTCACATATTCATGCTTATATTTTCAAGTATGTACTCTCGGTGTGATTCTACTTGGTTTATCTAGAATAATAGAAAGAATATTTGAGAGAGATGAATCTATGACATACTATCATACAAATAAGATTTTGACAAATTTGGTTGGCAACAAGATGGCTTAAGATCATCTGTAGAAAATGAGATAAAACTTGCCTTAAGTTACCAAATGTTACTATCAAATAATGAAGAAACATGTAATTGCTTGAGAACAAGCAATTTTAGGGAGGGTAGAACTGCTGTGTCCTCATCGAAAACGCTAATGATAATTTATTATTTTAGAAATAGTATTAATAATAAATAATTATAAAAAACTAATAAATAAGTTATATTATAATATGACATTATTATTAATATATTATCAATATAACAGTACAAAATAATATTGTTATAGTGCATTTGTGTTATCACTATTGACCTCTAACAAATGAGTCATTGATAACACGTGAGACTAAGTGATTCCAGAGATGAGCGTATCATTGCTTGCTGAAATAGCTTTGATGCAAGGAAAGATATTATGAGTTGCAATATGCAAACAATCCGCAGTCCGTAAGCATTCATAAACCTACTTGCAAAATCAGATTAATTTTGTTCAAATTTTTACAAGTTCCAACAGGAGACATGGACTGTTTGAGGTTACAGCTCTATAAAGAATCTTCCTCACGGAAAGTGGTGTGGAAAAGCTTAAGCATTGGTTTTATGGGCCTTACAAAATCACAAGAAAGCTGGGGAAGATTGCATATGAGCCTGAAATTTCAGGAAATGTGAGGACTCATAATGTTTTTTATGTGCCATTTCTTAAGAAGGCCTTAGCAGGTTACTCTTCATCAGACCTGCCTCCGTTTGAGAATGAAGGGAAATTGATTTTTGAACCCAAGTCAATCATTGACGTGAGAGAAAAGAAGGTGAAATGGAAGAATCTTTTGCCTGAGAACACTACATGGGAAAGAGTGGAGATTGTTGTGGGTTTGAAATTTCTTGAGAACAGAATTTAAGGGATGCCATGTCCCTTTACTGGCTGAGTCGGTCCAACAACTAATAAAAGGTGTTTTTAACACCATATTAAAAATTAATAAAAATCAAATTAAAATATAAATCATATAATACTTAAAATCTTGAATTTCAGATAAAGGTGCCACAGATTGGGCCCTAGCGCCATATTTCTCATTTATATATTTTCCTTTGGATGCTGCACTCTTGTCTTCAGAAGTTTCTAGTATGACTTCGAATTTTATACTGTCAAGATGCAAACCAAATAGACATTAAGGTTAGGACTTCGAATCTTGTCAATCTTCCTATCGTAGTTGCATTTTTTTGTTTTCAGAGTTTAATTTTGTCAGCATAATATAGAATCTGATCTGTGCTGGTTGCCATTGGTAGGGCTCATGGTTATCCTAAGCGCTAGGGAGAAGAGTTCTAACCTCTATCACACTGTAGCGGTGATTCTGGGGGCTGCACTTGAAGACTGGAGGTCTGATCAATATAATTGGAGCTGTATATCAAGGTTTGATAATTTATGGCTTGTTGATTAGGGTTTGGAAGGCTGATTACCCCAGGTTGCTGCAGATTTGTGGGCTACAGAGGGTGCGCCATAGTTCTCAGTGGAACTCATTCAAAATCTGTAACAATAGCCAGAGCTGGTTACAAGATCTAAATAAGGTTTGCAGGTCCCAACCGTTTCCATCAGCCAGTCCTACACTCAGCAGGCACCTCCTGCAATAAATTTCTCAACAACAAACATATGTATTGTTTCCAACGTGATTGCAGGTCATCAAGGACCGTATGTGAACATTTATGTAATCAATAAAGGACTGCTCATGATATAAATTTTGACCTGCATTTACTTATTGTGCATTATATGTCTCTGTTCTAAATCTTCTGATTTAATTATAAAATGACCATGTTTACCAGTCAATAGGGGTATTTTAGCAGCATATCTAGCATTGACAACAGATTGCTTAAGTGGAAATTATCTATGTTTTTATTATAGCTTTTTCAGTTAACCAGAATCCCTAGATCAATGGGAAGATGACATTTCATGAAAGAAATGTTTACCATAGGAAATCCATCTCACAGGATACATTGACTGAGCTACATAAAGGTAATTGGGGAACACGAAAGGGGAAAAGAGAGATACAGATAAAGGAAGAACAATTTTTTGCAGTAAAAGATTAAGGTGTTTGTTCCCATAATTAGCTCTAAAACCGTTCTTGATAGGATATGAAGCATGTGCCAAATTTTCTATTTACGCTTCTGGATGAAGCCTGTGTGACACAAAGGCAAAATATTTGTCATTTTGGATGGCTCTACTGAAGGTGTTTGTTCCCATAATTAGCTCTAAAACCGTTCTTGATAGGATATGAAGCATGTGCCAAATTTTCTATTTACGCTTCTGGATGAAGCCTGTGTGACACAAAGGCAAAATATTTGACATTTTGTATGGCTCTACTGAATCTGTCCTCAGGAAAGAAACAAATGATTCTGACAGATTGCAGGTGTGAGCTTCTTATATATATAATTCACAATGACCAAGTTAGGGAATACATCCTTGTATTCATAATCAACCCACAAAATAGCAATAAATGGATTATGGATAAGTAGGTAAGCAAAATACTGGTTAGTCAAATGACCAGATTAATTCCTTATGTTTTAAATAATAGGATTTAAATATGGCTTACATTGTACAATATGACCTCCATCCCTATTCATTTTATTTCTGTTTGATGAATTCCTAATTTTCTCTTCCTACATAGCTTCATTAGAAATTACCCTAGGCTTTTCTATGCAAATTTGATGTTTGATAACATTGGAATGTTCTTTTAAAGCTGAAATACGAATTATATTTATCCTGATAGAAGTACAGTGCTCTTTTCACCATTGCATGGATAGTTCTGCTTACTTCCCCGGCTTAGTCTTTTCTGCATGAACAATGTATCTGTTAGTCTCCATTCTTAAATGAATGATCCACCTTGTCTTTCACTGAGCTCAAAACTTCTTTGATGTTTTATCAAATGGTTTATGAGTATTTTTTAAGCCGAAAGGCAACTCGGAGGAGATTTTGTGAAAAAGACAAAGGGTTGAAATTTAGGGAATGAATTTATAAAAGCTGTGAGGCTATCTGCTTTGTTGAAGGCCAAGGTCTTGCGAGCAGTTAAATCCATTTGTTTTGCATTGTTAAAATAATAAAATGGTTTCATCGTACATAACAGTGCATATTTGAGTTCAACCTTAAATAAATCATTGTGAAAGTGTGCGTTTGCCAAATGATTTGTTTATATAACTATTGTAAATACAGATTAATTTGTTCTTGCATTTTGATCTCATATAGTAGTGCATTTTTGTGATGAATTCTAAAAAGTTAAATTCTAAAATAAAGCTCTGCATAGTTACAGTAGGCCTAGAGAAAACACTTCAAATTCTATAAGGGTCAATTACCTCTGGGTTTGTCTCAATAGTTAGACCACTTAGTGGTTCTTCATAGGGCTGTTTGATGCCCATGCTCTGTATTTATTCTTGTTTGAATAAATTTTAACCCCTCTTTTATTTCAGATCTAGAAGCAGGAGGCTAAACTATATACTTAGAAGAGAAAAGAACACAATATAATGAGAAACAAGTTGAGTTACCTGCAAGATACTAGTATGTACTCTAAGGCAAATGTTGAAGCATGTTAGTAGTTTTCTTGCAAGTTGGGTGACATTGCCACTTCAACCATGCTTTGCATCCATTAGGTGAAACTTTCAATCAAATCTATATGTGTAATGCCCCGCCTAGAGATCTTTGGAACAAGGATGAAATACAAGCCAAGATTTTTTTTATTTTTATAAGTACGAGTGTACACAACAATGTCATATAGGGATCACAAGGATCATAATGAAAGACGTAACCACAATTTTGACAACCAATGAATCTCCAAATGCCACTACCCGAACTAACAACACACAAACAAAGAATGGAAACCCAAGACAACGACATCACGAAGAATTTAAGATATGTCAAAGCATGGAAAATTAAGTAAACCCAAAGGGTACTTAAAACACAAAAAAACGATTCCTGAAAATTAGTGGAGATGACCCCTATTTTTCGTGCGAGGACCAACAACAGACATAAATCTCGTGCGAAGAAGTGCAAGCAACCGCGAGAGAAATTGTCTTTTGCGTGAGGAAGTGCACCAAACGACACGGGGAAGTACTTGGCCTAGTAGCCAAAATACCCAAAACTAGTGTGGGATTTCATGTGAGAAAGTGTCAAAAGCCACGCGAGAAAACCCAACACACCATGCGAGCTTTTGCACTCTCGTGCGAGAATGTACAATTTCGCACAAGAATCCAAAACAACATGCCAGAAAACAAAAAGGTAAAAAGCTAAGAAATAAAGTTCCTCCACACTAGGGAGTATCAGATCCACATATCAAGGCAAGGACACTCAATCAAATAATTGAAAGACGAAAGCTAAATATAACCATCTAATAAAGCAGTAAAGGGAAATAACTGAAAGTGACATCACAGTGTACATAAACAACATCGCACTGTACTGAAACAACAACTAAGTGTGTGGTTCCTCCCAACCGTAATAGCATCATGAAACCTCAAAGGTCCTAGCCATCCCCAGTGCGTAACATCCCAAACTGCCAACTAGGTAGTCGGAGCTGTCTTATAAGGATGTCATTACTAAAGCATAATAATATCATAAGAACATGAAATCTAACATGCTAAACCAAAAGTAATAGATACTCCAACAAAGCAGATAACATTCTAACATCATATGCTACACATCATAATAAGAAAATGTGTCAATACTAACATTATCTAAACATGATATACAAGCATTCCAATGAAAGCATAAATCACAAGAAAGCATACTTCGAAACTCAAAGTACCAAGTGAAAACATTCAACAATAGTTGCACTGGGACAATAGACTGTCTTCATACATCAGTCCTCAACAGTGGTGAAGGTAGCTACGCCTCCCAACCATGTGGAACAAGTAGGTCCACTCCCGCCATGCTGGTGGAGATAAAGATCCAACCACAAACACATAAAGCAAACATCCATGGCTAACACTCAAACAATATGATGACTAAAACCAAAACCAAACAATATGATGACTAAAACCAACAATATAGATAATGCATAAACTACAAGTTCTGATCAGACACTCAATGGGCTACTAAGTAGAGGTTGACATCATGGATAGTCGTTTGGCATCGACAAGCCCAAGCTCAAGTCATGTAGATTCAACTCCCTCAACAGAAGGCTCTAGCACATATTATTATCTTAAGTCTTATTACCACCTAGTGTTTTATTTAGTTATCACTTAATTGAAACTTCCTCTGCCAACCCTTTGGGCACAATGATCACCAGACTGCGAGATAGAAGCCTCCTTCATATGCTACCCTATCCTATCCATGCCCATCCAACAATGAGTGCCCGTAGGCATGCATATTCCCAACCCAACCCCAACGATCATAATTCCTGAAAGTACCACACGAGATCAGGCCTCACAAGTCATCTAACAAATGTACACACATGTACTCATGTGTGGCACACTACCATCACAAAGATCATAATACAAGAATTGGATGAGAACACAAGCAAAATATCACTCAATTGAAACATCTCGGGAGGACGGATGCGACACGCATCCCAATACAACATAGAGGTGCAACAATAGTCTGAATGACATTCAAACGGATGGTCTAGGTCCATGACCAATATCATGCTTGTAAGGAAACTTGCAACAAATATAATAACCCTTTCCACATAACCCATAATAGATCTGAAGCAAATATGCAATTAAAATCCACATGCAAGAGAATTTACAACATACCCATAAAATTGTGACATGAGATATACCCTAGGAAACCCTTATTGAGGGAAAAGTCCAGCTTCCAAAAGCATCCAACACTATGCATTATTCAACAAAAAACACCATTGCAATACAACTGTGGACGCCTTCAAAGCCATAGCCACAACTGAGAAATATATGTGAACAAACATGAATTGACACATCTCATGCCATGCTTCCAACCTTCACAAATGCTCCCTTGGCTAACCTGTCAAACCTTGTCCCACTCGACTCTTTCCTTTTTCCCTTCTATCTTCTTGCACAACTAGCCTTATGGCTGCTTATATAGTAGCAAGTCTCACAAAACTACCAAGTGGTATTACATAAACCATGTGCTACCTAACCCCTTGACCCCACATTTAATATTAGAATTTTAATTCTTTTCTCCAATATTAAATAATTACATGAAATATTCTCATAATGTTACAATACAACTCATCAAATATATCCCATAGGAATCTTTACATGTTGCACATCCAACTAGGTGCAATATTACATAATAAAATAATATAACAATACTATGCAATGTGTGCAACACCCATTATTTCAACAATCTCCCACTTATTGTATATATTGCATAGGGTTAATCTGTAGCCATATAAATGAACAAAGGAATAATCCCTCTTAGCACATCCACATCCCCTCCTAGCACGTCCACCATCATGGATCAAAGCACGCCAAGTGCTCTGTCTTGGTACACGCAACAAAATCAAAGTATTGAGCATCTCAAACATGAATGATCTCACTTATTGTCATGCCATTGCCATTGAACATACATAGAAATCATCCAAAGAGAAAGCCACCCAACCTGTCACATTAGAAGATCATAAAATCCTGTACCAACTGAAATGCCAAGCACAAAAACTTGATCCAAAGGTAATCATATATATTTGTAGTTGTCAAAATATCCATAGCTGAGATAGCACACATAACAAGTGTCAAACCCATCCAACTATCCATACCTCCAAAGGTATACCAAGTGAATCTCACATAATCAACATATCCAATCTGTAACCTGCAATCACAAGCCTTAAGAGCAATACTTACCACATATATACCAAGAAGCTCCTATTGCAAAAGATAATGTCAAATCTATAACCAATCCACTCACAACATCTCAAAGAAGTGAATCCATGTAGTATCAAGGATATCCACAATACATAAACCAATAACCTACAAAAAAAACTTTCATAAAAAATCTCTAATAGTCTCCCAAGCTCTCCACAATTAACAAAGAAAAGAGATAAAGGATAATCATGTCATCTCTTACATGACATACATGAGCACAAACTAGTGATCACAATCTCTAACCAATCTCAAATCCAATGTAAGCAAAATCGAACATTTAAGAAGATAACCAAAACTAAAGAGAGAAACCATGCAAATCATAACCTATATCATGTCCTTCTACACACACTTCTAGATGTAAACTACGCAAGTATGATCTCCTTCATAAAACCCCAACAAGAAACCATAACAACACCCAAATCATACCATATAACTAATTATGAATGTAAACCTCTCACAAGAAGATCAAACTCATAAACCATTCCTAACGCAAGGAATAACCATTCCTAATCCAAGGAATATGCCCAATACAAAACCATCTTCCAAACTAAACTAGCATAACAACATATGCAAATGGAGATAACCAATGCTAAACCATCTCTCAAATGAACCCTCCAGAACTAGCTCATGTATCGTACCTCGAGATCCATATCCGTGAAAGACAAACATAAACATAATGCACCTGAGAGAAACAATGGGCTATATCTCTCAAGTAGAAAAACTGCCAAGTACACCAAGAGTGAGGAATGAGAATGCCCGTCAAGATATCCAAGTCTCCAACCAAGACTTATCTATGAACAATCTCCTCTCAAGTCCATATCAGGTGAATGCCCCTCAGACTTCCTACTGAAACCAAACAACTATCCCAACAAATACTTCTCTAATCCAAAAAAAATCAACATCACCACCGTCTCTAAGTATCCATGAGCACCTATAACCAATCAATCCATGCCAACTCCAAATACAACATAGCAATATCATGAAGTATCTGGCTTATGATTAATTTACTCAATACCAAGAAATGAAACTAAGATCAATGTCAAAGTTACAACCATGGCCTCAGGAACATAAACATGACAACATGATCTAACCATCTCAACCAAAGAGATAACATGTTCCATATAAACATACTATAACATATCAAAAATCTAAACACGTATCAAGAGTATACCATGACATAATAATGAAACTATCCTTAACACCAAAGATAATATGTCAAATGAAAGCATAAACCACACCTTTACCAAGAACCTCATGAGTCCTCAAGATGCAACCATCCCCACACGTCATGAAGAAAACCATTTCCACATACCATGAAGAACCATGTCCACACACCATGAAGATAACAAGTGCACCATGTAAATGTCAAAGACGCTTCTGCAGCAACATGATCTAAGACAAACCTCCAACATCTGTAAACACTCAATAAATATATCAATGCCAAAAAACTCTCACTCAATTGTGGTACCAAGTCACCTATGACATCATAAAATCTATCTCCTACATGAAGATCCTACAAGTCTACACTCACACAACCAAAGTGTCAGTACTACGTGAAACTAAGATCTCCAAACTCAAGAAGATACAAACCAAACTAGGAACTAATCATGCACTATCACCTCATCACTGTCACAAGCTCCCACTAAACTGTGTATCCAAGCTATCCATGACACATGATGAAAAAACTATTCTCTAACCATAAGAATCAACCAAGGCATCAAATCATTAAAGAACTCAAAGTGCACATCATGAGCTCCTCAAAAGAAACCAAATAACCATGATCCTCAACCAAGAAGATATACCACCATAACCAAATCAGGAATCTAAACTAATGAACATCAAAGATGTACCTTTATATCCAATCATGCCATGCCAAAATCCATGGTACCATGATCACATCCCTAAATTGAGCATTTGACTTTCAATATGTCCAACTTGTCAACATAAAATAGTCAACCACAATCCTCCACCATGACTATACCTGACAACAACATCTCATCCCTTCTACATGAAGACAAAATCAACAAATCATATGACTTAGGGAATAGACAATCCAAATCCAAGTCACCAATCTGAATATGCATCAATAATGAAAGATCAATGGGAAAAGAAAACTCATAACCAAGTTATAAATGCAACCTATAAGTATAGACCACTTACAACATTACACAACTTGTAGACCCAACAAGTCATCATGCATATCCAAACTAAAAAATTGAAAATCATATCATCATGAGACCAATTTGAAATATGAATTGAGTATACAATGACATCAAATCCAAATTTACAAAATATATAATGTCATAAACTCACAATGCTACCATAGTCAATATATACCATAAATTGTTTAGATTAATATATCACCAAATAAACCATGCCAAACATGTACCAAATCTAAACTAATGTGTAGATCTCTCTAAGAGCTTTCATTAACTACTCAAAGTCCAAAATCCAACTATGTATGCCCAAGTTATGCCCTAATCTGTGTTCAAAATAAATATTTGACTTTTGGACTCTTAAATCCTGACAAAATGTCAAAATCACATAACCAAACCTACACAAAGTTGTAATTTTCTAAATTAACTTTTCAACACCTATAAGAAGTCTGAAATGCGGTATCCTAAGAGAAAGTTATGGCCATTTTAATAGACAGTCTTTTTACAATTTTCACTGTGATTTTTTTTTCTTTTTTTGTGACAAAAATTTCGACAAGATTAAATTTGATAGCCGTCATGGGCTAAAACTAAAAAACTCTTTCATTTCCTCTAAACATGGCCAAACTAGGGCATAATATATATCAAAATTTATGAAAATGTTGACTTGGATCCAATGGTGAGGTTTTTTTTTTACCTAGGAGGTCATTTCTACAAGTTACTTCTTAAAATCTTCATTTAAATAAAACATCCAAAGAACCCTTTTGTCCAACAATTTCACATGCCAAAAAATCTACCAATATCACATCATAAGAACAAATCCAAAACCCTTAGATATGCAATAAACAACTCATAGATCTAGCCCTTTCTTTTATCCTCTCATACATTCATATGGATTCAATCTAGGGTTATACTAATAAAACCATAGCTCTAATACCACTGGTAAGGAAATTTGAAACAAATAATATAACCCTTTCCACAACCCATAATAGATTTGAAACAAATATGAAATTGAAATCCCCATGCAAGAGAATAGACAACATACCCATAAAATTGTGACACAAGATATACCCTACGAAATCCTTCATTGTGTGAAAAACCCAACCTCCAAAAGCATCCATCACTATGTATTATTCAACAAAAAAAACCATTGCAATACAACCATGGAAGTCTTCAAAGCCATAGTCACAACTGAGCAATCTATGTGAACAAGCATGAATCCACACATCCCATGCCATGCTTCCAACCTTCACAAATGCTTCCTTGGCTAACCTGTTAAATCTTGTCCTACTTGACTCTTGTCTTTTTCCCTTCTATCTTCTCACACAACAACTACCCTTGTGGCTACTTATATAGTTGCAAGTCCTACAAACCACCAAATGGTATTACATAAACCATGTGCTACCTAACCCATTGACCCCACATTTAATATTAAAATTTTAATTCTTTTCTCCAATATTAAATAATTACATGAAATATTTTCATAATATTACAATACAACTCATCAAGTATATCCCATGAGAATCTTTACATGTTGCACGTTCATCTAGGTGCAATATTACATAATAAAATAATATAATATAGAAATATTATGCAATGTGTACAACACCCATTATCTCAATAATGCCAAGAAAATAGGGTGGCACACAAAATAAGGTAAAAACTCCCAAAACTAGAAACTTTCAAAATCAAAACTCATTTGGTCTTTAGGCACAAAAGCTTTGAAAATTTAATAAAATTTGGGTTCGGACACCGTATGCAAAAATGACCAACATAACGATGTGAAACCCCAAACCCTCATCCTAAAATCAAGGCAAATGTTTGTACCTGACCAACCGGGCAAAACCAACAAACAAAAACAGAGGGGAACACCATTTCTCAACCCCTAGAAAAATAGCTACCAGAAGCAAATAAAGAAACTAAGCTGAAACAAGAAAAAGAGAGAGCCCTACTTAATAGCCAAAATGGCTAAAATAGAAAACAACTAGGTAAAATAAATAACTCGCAAATACAACCAAAAATTGCAGCAAAGCAAGGTCTCCCCAAGCTAGATCCAATGCGACTTATCTCACAATGATCCCACACCCGAAGCTCTCACAATGAACATAAATGTGATCCTCCAGAAGAGGATTCTCAAAAGGCTCTCAATTTTGTATCTTGCAAAAGTGAGAAGTGAGGAATTCAATTCTTCTTTTCATACTTATTCACTTTTTGAGTGAATAATCGATAAGGGCAAATAGCCAGTTAGACTAACTAGACTTCGAATCGACCCAAATGAAAACATACTATTCTTAGAAATATGAATTCATCTATGGCAAAGCTGCTAGAAATTAAATCAATTAAATTTGAAGCCCAAAAACCCAAAATCACAGAAATTTCCTTGACCACTTTCGTAACAATGCAATTTTCTAAATGCACAAACACACTCATAGGTCTAGTCACACAATGCAAATGAGTTCGGATTTAATAGTCACTGAAAGGTTTAATTAAACAATTAAAATAAGGATACATCGACCATATAGGGATGACATTGGTAAAATATGAATGGCTGAATGACTAACTCTGTGTGCCACTGCTAGGGATATAATTCCTGCACACTAAAACACATGACCAAATACAATTGCATAGAATAACATAGCCAAAGCAATAAATGCATTAAATAGCTAATTTAACCATTTACTCAATTATACTTAAATAATCCATTTACATCACTCACGTTCACACAAAGCATAATGGAACAAGAATGAAGTAAATCACCATAGCATGAAATCTACCCCATAACACAATCAGAGATATGCTCGAATACTAGATAACTAGATATCATTATAGACCTACTGTCATCTCAAAATTGCATTAACATACAAATATGATAAGTTGGACATCATAGTAGTATAACATCTATGATACTAAAATCAAAGTATAACATCCAACCCTCAGGTCATCTCAAAGAACAAATAATAAGAGTATCAAGTATCTCTTGAATCAAAATAAACAAGGTACAGACTGTAAACACGAGAGAAACTACAATATGAGTATGCCAAAGATGTGAAAGTTGATCTAGCCTCAACCACAATCAAATGAAACAACAATGATGAAGATATGTAAATTAAGTTGGAAAGTAGGCTCAAGCCTATAAGGAAAAATTGGAAGAGGTCACAAGTGCAAAGGAAGTGTGTACATGTGTATAGCCACAGGGTGCCTATGCCTACTAAAAATTTTAGTGTCAAATTCAGGTTAGAGAAGGATCAGTAATGCATTCGTAATCCTCTTCAAACTTTGGATGGCACTCTAGTAGTCCTAGAACATGATTGCTAGCTTATGAAAAGTGTTGTCAAGTTCAATGAGGATATCCTAAACCCAAATAGCCTAAGTGGCAACACTAACAACTTGATACTCAACCTTAGTTAAAGAGAGAGAGCAATGACAAGTGCTTCTTGTTCTACCAACACATAGGACTGGAACCAAGGTAAAAATTATAACCAGAAGTGGAATTATGAACACTTACCCAATTAGAGTTTGTGTATCCAACCAAATGTAATTGTGTACTTATTGCATAATAAATCCAATAAGTATCAATGCCCTAAATGTAGTGTACATTGTGTTTCATCATCTTCAAATGAAAAGTGTGATTGGGTTGAGCAAGAGAGATCTTGGAAGATGTTAAAGTGTTTGATCCTAGTAAACTAGTGCATGAGGCTTATTGGTGTAGTTCTTATGTACATTTAACATAGAATAAAATACCAAAGGTACTTTGTCCTCTCTTGAACAAAATCTCCAAGGTGTTGAACTACATGATCACAAAGTTGACTCCAAGGTTCAACTTGTAGGCAACTTTTCTTTTTTGGATAGATTCAATTGGTTTGATGTATGTTGGTAACCTAAGGGGGACTTAGATAATTTTCTAGGATTTTTCTATGCAATTCCAAGTTTTTTCAATTCCCTTTAACATTTTTATTTCAAATGATATTGCTTCAAGTTTTCTCGACTTACCTAGAAAAAAAATGCAAAAGAGGAGGGTTATAGGAAATAGGACTCTAAACTAATCCTATGAGTTGAATAGACCCATACTGCAAAGGTGAAATCAAACCTATATTTGGTTTGCCAATGTCAACAACTCCACAAAAACATTGCAATCTTTTAAGGCACTTAATAGGTTTCACATTAGTCGTGTTTGTAAACATTTCAAACAATGTATAGAGTAATAGGGGTTAAGCCCATCCTTCAAAGGTCTAGGCAAACCTTACACTACAATTGAAAATCATTCAATCATAAAAGGTACGAGTTTGACAATTTCACTATAAGCAATACTATCAATATTTCATTCATCTACTAATAACTTGCAAAATAAATCTATTCTATTGAAAAGCTACAACAATAGCATTTCATGCCCTTCGCTAAAGTTGGTTATACGATCTAAATAGTTATACGATCTAAATAAGGTGTATAGGTCCCAACCATTTCCAATCAGGTAGTCCTACACTCGGTAGGCACCTCTTGCAGTATATTTCTCAAAATGAAACATATCTATTGTTTCCAACATGATTACAAGTCATCAAGGACTATATGTGAACATTTATGTAATCGATAAAGGACTACTGATACTAAAAAAATTTACCTGCATTTATTTTTTGTGCAATAAATGTCTCTATTCTAAATCTTTTGATTTGATTTTGGAATGACCATGTTTACCAGTCAATAGGGGTATTTTAGCCTCATATCTAGCATTAACAATAGATAGCTTAATTGGAAATTATCTGTGTTTTATTATAACTATTTGAGTTAACCAAAATCCCTAGATCAAATGGAAGATAGCATTTCATGAAATAAATTTTTACCATAGGAAACATCAACTAATCTACATAGAGGTAATTGGGGTACACGAAAAGGGAAAAGAGAGATAGAGATAATGGAAGAACACTTTTTTGTAGTAAAATATTAAGATGTTTGTTCCCATAATTAGTTCTAAGATTGTTATTGCTAGGTTATGAAGCATGTGCCAAATTTTTAATTAACACTTCTGGATGAAGCCTATGTGACACAATGCAAAATATTTGACAATTTGGACCACTCTACTAAACATGTCATCAGGAAAGAAACAAATGATATTGATAGATTGCATGAGTTTCTTCTTATAATAGATAATTCACAATGACCAAATTAGGGTATACATCCTTATATTCATAATCTTCCTCCATCTGGGAGCTGTTCAGGGGACCAAGAAAACTTTAGAAAAAGGATGCTCTTGGAAAATTGGTAATGGGCTAAAGGTGAAATTTTGGGAGGATATCTGGCTTAAGGACCATCCCTTGATTGGAGACTTTCATGACAAGGCTTTAGTTGAAAGATGCAAGCAGAGATTTGGCTCTCTAGTAAGTCATTATTGGCAAAATGATTCATGGGTGATTTTAACTGATGTTGATCAAGGTTTCAGTAATATCCAACTATCCCTAAATGTTGTCTCTCTTTACCCTTATCTTGAGGATGAGATTATCTGGCATGCTGATCCTAGTGGTCAATTTAAAGTCTCTTCTATCTTTGCTTCAAAGGATAAGGGTAATCGACCTTTCTGGTCACATGCTTGGATTAAGGGTCTCATACCCAAAATTAACATATTCTTTTGGATTCTTCTCCAAAACAAAATTCTGACCCTTGACAACTTGCAAAAAAAGAGGTATAAATGTGGTTAATAGGTGTACTTTATGCAGAAATGGACTTGAAGATAGAGATCATATGTTTTTGAGTTGCTCTTATACCCAAGAAGTCTGGACTGAGATTTTGAATTTTTGGGGCATGACATGAGTCCATCAAAACAATGTGGATCTTTCTTTCAAAAGTTGGAGTTGCCCCTCAAAGGATCCTGATGCTCAATTTCTTTGGAAATTAACCCTCCCTCACCTTTGGTGGGGCATATGGAAAGAAAGAAATAATAGAATATTCAAAAATAAAGATCTTCCAGGATGGGTGCTTGGTCAAAATATCATTAGAGCCTTCAAGGAGAATTTTAAATCCCAAAGGAAGTCTGGTCAAACCTTCCAACTTGATAACCCTTTACAATCTCAAGGATCTAAGTTGAAAATTGATAATCCTAGATCGATCATAAAATGGTTTGTTCCCCCTAATGGATGGATCAAAGGGAACTTTGATGGAGCTACTAAGGGAAACCTAGGAAGAGCAAGATGTGGAGGTGTTCTTAGAGATCATGTGGGAAATGTTATTGAGGCTATAGCAATCCCTATTGGTCACTTGAATAGCCATATTGCTGAAGCTACTACAGCCCTGTATACCATTAAATTAGCTGTTGATTTGGGTATTCCAAATTATGGTTGGAAGGTGATTCTCTGAATATTATTAATACCCTAAATAATAAAAATTCTATCTCATGGTCTATAGAGGCTATGGTTATGGAAATCAAAACCTTATTTCAAAAATTTGAAAAAGTGGGCATTTCCCATACATATAGAGAGGCCAATGGGGCCACTGACTGGATAGCCAATCATGCAGTTCAAACGAGGCATAAGGTGAGGTGGCTTGATGAATTAAACAAACACGTGGATCTTAAAGCAATGATTAATTATGATGCTATTCATTCCAAAGTGGGAAAGATTTGCTTGGATTAGAAATTTAATGATTTGGGGGAGTGGCCTTACGACTGTCAGATTACCTTCCCCGAGGAGGTACATTCATGTGAAGGTTATGTGCTCTCTACACGTATCATCGAAAAGATGACCTCGATTTTGAGTTACAAAAAATTGGTCTCATTTCAACCTCTCTATTATCGGTATCTGGGTGTCTCTGGTTTTTTGTTCGCTCTATAAAATGGGGGGTGAACCGAGGAAGCAGGAGCCCAAAAAATGTGATGACTGGAAGGCTAGGTAGGACATTTGGAAGATTCTCCAGAGAGGGAAGGTGGTCAGTTTTTTGGAGCATTTGCATGGATTCAAACCCCATGTCACCACCGCCTTCTTCAAAAATTGGGTCGATGACAAAGTTACTCTTCATGGAGTCACTGTGAAGCTTACTAAGGAATTCATTGCCGAGGTTACTGGGCTCCCCATGGAAGGTATTAAATTCTCAAAATAGACCAGCATTTCCAATGCGGCCTACAAAAAATTCCTAAAGACGGATGCTGAGAAGAAGCAATTGGAGAAGAATGGAGACTTCTTTGATGTGCAACAGATTAAAGATATTTGGCGTGATGTGCTTGGCTATATCCATGAGTACTTTATCCTTGATGGTAGGAATAAAAGAGTGCACAAATTCCACTTTGTCTTTCTTAACCATTTTAAGTATAAGGACACAATTTCCTTCCCTTTCTATTTGCATTTCTCTTTGCTTCAAAGCTTGTATGCCCATAGAAAGAAAGAGTCACGACCCATCTTACATGAAGGTCTGATATTGCTCATAGATGGTTTTTGTAAAAATAAATCCATTGTTTCATCTCCCTCCACTGGAAAACATAAGGATTCTCAGTCCATAAAATGTAAAATTGATGAGAATGCTAAAGAGAAAGATAAGGAAAAACTGAAACCCTTTAGCTCTCGAAGACAAATTTTTGAAGAGAATTTTGAGGTGGAGAGTACTGAAGACTCAGATAAGGATGTCCCAGAGGAAGAGGAAGGGACAGATGTTGGGGAGTTTAGCTCTAACCTGGAAGGTTATCTGGGAACGAAAGGCAAAAATGAGAAAGGGAAAAAGGAAGAAACGACTGAGGATAACTCGGAACAGAACAAGTCTGATAATGAGCGTACTCAGACTGTGTCCGAGGGAGGTGATAAAGATAAGGATAATTTAATTGATGATCCAGCCATTATGAGTGAGGTGGAAAACATGGGGAAGGCTTCCACCCCTACAAAGGAGACTGAGGGACAAGATAAGGAGGTCCCTAGTCAACATGACCCTGTGGAGACTAGAGAGGAGGAGTCGTTGGATGGGGAGGACCAAATTGATAAAGTTGTGTCCCCACCACATGCTATTGCTAAAGACGCAGGTGACTCCCCGGAGAGGGAAACCAAGCTTTCCTTTCTGCATTTTGCCAAATGTAAAGCTGATTCTTTCCTCCAAGTCGATTCTTGGATTTATAATGAAATAATGGGGTTGAAGAAGAAAGTGGAAACTTTGCAACATAACTAGGAGGCTGACCGGGCTATTATCAAACACTTGGAGGTACAAATGGGAGACATCCCAAAAAAACTTAAGGATTATGAGCAAAATCTTAGAATGCTTATCAAGGAAAGTGGAACAAAAATGGAGCAGGTTACTTCAAGCATCTGTGTTGTTGTGGCAAGCTTGGGCAAAAGAGCAAATGAAGGAACCATATCTTTGGAGAGTTCTAGCAAGAGGACAACACAAAGTTCGAGGAAGAAAGCCTTGATTGTTGATGCTTCTTCGGCTACTAACTCCATCCAGGATACAGCTATGATTGGTAAGGAGGCAGTTAAGATTATCACAGAACTGCAATAGTTTCTTTGGGTCTTCTTTTCTAGTTGAGTTCCTGTTCAGGTCCTTTTTGCTGGTTGTTACATCTGGTTCTTGTGTTTGGTCCTATTTTTTGGTTTTTAGTTTAAAATTGTATTGGAGGTTCCAGATCCTTGTAAAACCTGGGTACTTTATTTGGACTATGTAAGTGGTTTCAGGTCCCTGTAAAACCTGATTTTGGTGTTGCTTCTAGTAGGTTTAAGGACTCTTTTCCTGATGGCTGTTTTTTCCTTTTTAAGGATGTGAAAGGGTTTTGGGATCCCTTTAAAACCTATTTTTACCGTAATCTAAAATAATAAACAAATTATGAAGTTATGGGATTTCATCCTCCTGTTTCTTTGCTAGGGTGTGTGGGAGGAATGAAATAATAGGGTGTTTAGGGCAAAGGAGACTAATTCTATCCAGTTGTTCCATAAGATTAAGCATTTGGTGAAAGATAATATTAGGACTATTGGGAAAGGTCACCAACCTCATAATGATTGGGAAGAAAAAGTGATTTAGAATTAGAATTTGGAAGGGTTAAGTTTTATCCAGGATGGTAATAACCTTAGAAATTTGGCTAGGTGGGATTGTCCTCCACAGGGCTAGTGTAAGATTAATTTTGATGAGGCCTCAAAGGGCAGCCCAAGGACGGTGAGTTGTGGTGTCATCATAAAAAATATGAATGGGGACAGTTTGGGTGTGATGGCCATCCCTATTGGACAACAAACAAATCATGTGGCAGAAGCTAGTGTGACTCTCTATGGTCTTAGTTATGCCAAGAGTATGAATTTGGAAAAGATTTGGCTTAAGGGGGACTCCCTTAATATTATCAATTATCTTAATAAAATTAATAATCTTTCTTGGACAATTCATAATATTATATGCAAGGCTATTTGTTTAATTAACTCATTTGAGAATTGTGTTATCACTCACAACTTTAGAGAAAAAAACCATGTTGTTGGTTGGGTTGCGAATGTGGCATGCAAAAGTCATGATAAGTTGATTTGGAATCATGGTGATAATATTCCTACTGATGGGCTATACTTGATTGAGTACAACAAAGTTAGAAGTCTGCAAATTTTTTTTATTAATGATGAACATGGCAATAAGGATTAATTATGATTTGGTCAGGATTGGGGTGTGGCAGGTCATGATTAGTTTTGAAGAGACAATTCATTCATTGCCACACAGATTGTGGGTTTGTTTATTTAACAAAAACCTTTGCTATGATATCGACACCGGGTTTTTCTTTTTGCTTGTTTATACTAAACTAGTAAGATTTTGCTACAACTTGAAGAAGATGGGAGGTAGGAGAAAGAAGGTTGAGCCAACTAGTTGCAAGGACTAGAAGAAGAAGATAGATTGTTGGGAAATTCTAGAATAGGGGAATTTCACGGGCTTCATGGAGAAGTTAAAGGGTAGCAACCCTTCCATTACCCACCAATTTATTAAGACCTAGAAGGATGGTAGTATTTTGGTGGGTAATCAGAAAATGGAGGTTACAGAGGACATTATTGCAGAATCTATGGGTCTTGATACAGAGGGAATCAATTTCTATAGGGATAGGAAGCTTTTTGATCGGTCTATGGAAGAATTTACGAATACGGCTAAAGAGTGTAACAGGTTGGTTAAAATTGGTAATTCCTATTTTAGCCCTGGTTCTATTTCTTATCCTTGAAGGTTTTTCATGTTCGTGGTGATTGAATACCTAACTCTGGATGACTACTTTACTAAGATCTTTGGGTACCATTTTATGTTGGTAAACCACTTTAGGCACAGGGTTAGGCTTAATCTCCTATGCTCCACGGAGTTTTCGGGATAGGGACGTTTTAGGGGACAGGAACGTGTTTCTGGTACGGGTACGGGTCAAAGCCAAAATTTAGGGGATGGGACCTCAGGGGACGGCTATAAAATATAGGGGATTTTAAATTTTTTATATATGGAGAATTAGACTTCTTTAGAGATATATTTCTGATATGCATACCATAACAATGATAAATCATAACATTGATAAACCATTCACCATAGAATACATGGAAATTGAAAACTATTAAGATTAGAATCAAAATGAGAATATGATATGATGATATATCTGAATATCACATACAATTAGCAAAAATGCCCAAAGGTTCCAAGTATCAATCTATCATCATCATGCATGAAATGAAAATCAAAATGACATAATGAAAGCAAATACTAGAAGTGTAAATGAGATGTCCAACTCCATAATAATCAAAAGCAATAATGTATCTAAGTATTTGAAAACCTTTTTTTTTAACTTTTTAACTCACTCGCAGTTGGCTGGGAAATAGGGGACGGCGTGGGCAAAAGGGTACGGGCGAGGGACGAAAAAGCCGTCCCCAGTACGAAAATCCGTACCCAATTTTCTTATGAAACTTGTTTTAGCATTTTAGGGACTGTCCCCCTTTCCCTCAAAAAGGGACGTCGCAAGGTACGACCAAAATTTGTACCTGCATCCCCGTTTTGTACCTGGTATGGGTACTAGGGTACAGAGGTAGGGGACGCGTCCCCATGGAGCATAGTTAATTTCCCCTTCTACCTCAGGCAATCATTGGGTAATATAGTTTTAGCTATTCAGAATGATCCTAAGGGTGACCATGCCTACCATGA
The DNA here is from genome assembly GCA_028749045.1 of Cupressus sempervirens. Taxonomy (NCBI): domain Eukaryota; kingdom Viridiplantae; phylum Streptophyta; class Pinopsida; order Cupressales; family Cupressaceae; genus Cupressus; species Cupressus sempervirens. The sequence continues at coordinate 502,671,087 of CM053793.1, read as the reverse complement.
GGGCTTAATGGTTTTGGTTATGAACCTTCTCAAATCAAAAAAAGTGGACAAACTCTGTTATAGTAAAAAAATTTTGAGTGTGATACTGAGGGGAGTGAATAGGATGAGGGCTTTGATGAGGATATAGAGGACGAGGTTGCTGAGATAGAGGATAAGAAGAGGAAAAATATTGATCCCAGGAGCTCGCATGGGAAGAAAAAAGAAGATTAAGGAGGTCGATTCTGAGAGGGATACAAAGTTTGAAGAGGAGCTAGAGGAGGGTAATTGGAAAACATGCATTTCTAGTATTGTTACAAGAAACAAGGGGAAGAATATGGACAGGGTTTCAAACATACCCTTTGATGATGAACCTTTGATTAAGAGGATGGATTGGAAAGGGAAGAATGTGCTTTCTCAAGGGAAGACTGTTGACAAAGGGCCTAAGGAGGCAGATAATGAAAGAGACAATTTGGGAAAGGATGAGGATTACTTGATTCATAAAAAGGACAATGATGACCAGGGTCATTTGAAGGGGATTTTTGGTAATCCGAGGCTAGTGAACAAGGACACTAGTAGTTTGAAGTAGTAGATTCATGACATTTTGAGAGAGTTTGATCAGATCAACAAAACTACTAGAGGGGAGAGAACTCTGGGACAACATATTGATAGACTTTTTGAGGTGATTGGTAATGCTAAAGAGATTAAGAATCTTATGAAACAAGTTCCACCCCTAGAAGCCAAGAAATAAAGCTTTGGATCAGCTAATTAAATATTTCCAGAAAAGGTTGGATGGTATGGATAACAAAGTGGCCAATATAGAAAAGATAGTTAAGAAACTTGTTGACCATAATTGCTCTATTTTGAAGACTGTGGCGGACAACATTAATACTTTGATGGACAAATTTGAATAGGGGAAAGGTCAAGGCTCCAAGGACATGGAAGATGACCACAGATCCAAAAAGTGTACCAGGGGTAACTCAAAAAAGATTAAGGTCGTGGAAGCCAAAGAAATGGATTATCTGAAGGCCTCTACAGGTAACATGAACATCCTTGCAGACTAGGCAACTGATTTATTGAAGATCCTGTAGTTGTCTTTGTGATGTCATTTTGCTTTCTTTTCCTATTGGTTGGTTTAAGGCTTCTTGTGTTAGATAGTTTTGTTCTTAGGTGTTGATCCCCAGTTCTTCTGGGCTTCCATGCTCTTGTTGTTATGTTCTTATGTAAAAGGTTTCAGGTCCTTTAAAACCTATTTTTACTTAATCAAAATAATAAATAGATTATGGATAGGTAGGTAAGAGAAAATGTTGGTTAGTCAGATGACCAAATTAATTCCTTATGTTTTAAATAATATGATCCAAATATGGATTAAATTAAACAATATGACCTCCATCCCCATACATGTTATTTCTGTTTGATGATTTCGTAATTTCCTCTTCCTATAGTTATCTTCATTAGAAATTACTCTAGGTATTTTTTATGAAAATATGATGTTTAATAGTATTAGAACATTCTTCTAAAGCTGAACTATGAATTATATTTATCCTGATAGAAGTACGGTGCTCTTTTCAGCATTGCATGCATAGTTCTGCTTATTTCCCTGGCTTAATCTTTTCTACATGAACAATGTATCTGGTAGACTCCATTCTTAAATGAATGATCCACCTTGCCTTTCACTGAGCTCAAAACTTCTTTGATGTTTTATCAAATGTTTTGTGAGCTATCTTTAAGTTGACAAGCAACTTGGAGGAGATTTTGTGAACAAGACAAATAGTTGAAATTTTTTGAAGGAATATATCAAAGCTACCATGTTTGTTCTTGCATTGTTAAAATAGTTTGATCTCGTATAACAGTGTATTTTTGTGTTGAATTATAAAAAGTTAAATTCTAAAACAAAGCTTTGCATAGTCATAATATGCCTAAGAGAGAAGGTGAGGGGTTAGGTATACATTTATAGTAAATCCACATTAATCTAGAGAGATAGAGTTTATAGTGTTGTCTAGAGAAACTACTTCAAATTCTATAAGGGTCAATTACCTTTGGGTTTGTCTCAATAGTTAGACCACCTAGTGTATCTTGACATGGTTGTTTGATGCCCGTGCTCTATATTTCTTCTTGTTCGAATAAATTTTAGCCTCTCTTTTATTTCAAATTATATAAGTAGGAGGCTTAGTTGTATACGTAGAAGAAGAGAGACCACAAAATAATGGCAAACAATGAGTTAGGTGCAAGATACTAGTATGTACTCTGAAGGAAAATGTTGAATCACATATATACTTTTCTTGCAAGTTGGTTGATATTACCACAAACCAAGCTTAGTACTCATTAGGTGAAACTTTCAATCACATCTTAAGTTAATCTAGTCTCAAACTCAAACAAATAAAACAATGGTAAATAGATGTAAATTGAGCTAGAAAGTAGGCCCAAGCCTATAAGAAAATTTGGAAGAGGTCACAAGTGCAAAGGAAGTGTGTGCTTGTGATTTTGTAAAGATAAATGGCCACAAGGTGTTTATGCTTGCTAAATAAGTTGTGTTAAATATGGGTTAGAAAAGGATAAATAATGCATTCTTAATCATCTTCAAACTTTGGATGACACTCTAGTAATCATAGAACATAATTGAGGGGTTTTGAAAAGTGAAAATGAGAATATTTTGAAGACAAATAGCCTAAGTGGCAACACTTCTCAACCGTAGTTAAAGAGAGAGCAATGCAATGTGCTTCTTTTTCTACCAACACATGGGACTAAAACCAAGGTAAAAATTATAATATGGAGTGGACTTATGAACACCTACCCAATTAGAGTCTATGTATCCAACCAAATGTGAACGCGTGATATAAGAAGTTTCAGTGCCCTAAATGGGTTGAGCAAGAGCATGATTGGGTTGAGCAAGAGAGATCTCAGAAGAGGTTGGGGTGTTTGATCCTAAGAAAGTGGTAAATGAGACATGTTGGTACAGTTTTTGTTTGCAATTAACATAGAATAGAATATCGAAGGTACTATGTTCTATCTTAAACTTAATATCCAGGGTGTTAAACTACATGATTACAAAGTTGACCCCAAGGTTTGAAATGTAGGCAACTTTTCTTTTAAAGGAAGGCTCAATTGGTTTGATGTACATGTTGGTAATATAAGGAGACCTTACGTAATTGTAATTCTAGGATTTTAACTCAATTTCAAGTTTTTCCATCTGCCTTCAACATTTTTCATTTGAATGATATTGCTTCAAGTTCTTTGGACTTACTTGAAAAAAAAAATGCAAAAGAGGGTTGTAGGAAGATAAGTTTAACTCTAAACTAATCCTATGAATTGAAGAGACCCATTTTTTGCAAAGGAAAAATTTAACCTAACTTTGCTATGTGAATTTCAATAACTCTACAAAGACATTGCAATCTTTTAAGGTACCCAATAGATTTTACATCAATCATGTTCACAAACATTTCAAACAATGAACAAAGTAGTAGAGGTTAAGTACCTATCATACAAAGGTTTAGGTAAACCTTCACTAAAATTGAAAATCATCTAATTGTATGACCTTGATGATTTCACTATAAGAAATATTATCAATTCTTCATTCACCTACTAATAACTTGCAAAATAAACTTATTCTAGTGAGAAACGAGAACCCATGCTAACTTGAAAAAGCAAACAAGTATTCCCCCAACTTTAATAATTTTTTTTAATAACTTGAGTAATATCATTGCAACAATTTCTTTAGAAATCCCTCTTCCAAAAATGAGTAGGCCTTAAATAGAGACCTCAAGTACAATGGATGACTAATATTGATCTAGGATCAATGACTAATATTTTTCAAAATAGCCTTGATCAAGGTTTTCCTTAACAACCACCTATAATCATTAAATTTTGATCAATAAGAATAAAGCACCTATCTATGGGCCAATAGGAAAATTTCTCACCACATGGGATGATCCTCTAGAAGCATGTTCACATAATCTCTTTCCTTGGTGAATTTGATACATTTAGTATAACAACCATTTCCAATTCATGTAATAACATAATTGTCAACCAATATTTTCTATTTCACATGAAACATAATGAATAACCAACATTTTGAAGTCACATGAAATAAAAATGAATAACCAATTTAACCAACCATAAACAATTTGATTGAAGTCTCAATGGCTATATAGAATATTTAAAATTAACAAAATAGGAGATGTAACATATCCCCCTTATGTTTCATCATCCCTGATGAACAATTACAACCAAATACACAAAAAAATATCCACAACAATTATATAAGAACTATCATAAAGTCTCAAAGTTCTCAGTTTAGATCATAATGTAATAGCATCAATCTATTTTTCATGTTCTTGGAAAAAGATGGGAAAATTTATGGAAGATTTCATCATAACCTTCTCAAGTAGAATTCTCCTCAACATATTGGTCCCATTGGACCTTGCACTGGGTGACATCCAAGGTATTTTGAGTGGTTCTATTTCCACCACCCCTGGTTCTCACACCTGCAAGAAATTCCAATCAATAACATGCTCAACATTAGCTTATACTTTTAAAGATAAGATACATGAAATACATTATGTATTTGGGCAAGGGCTAGAGATGGAGCAATTTCTTAGGCTACAAGATTTACAACTTCCAATACTTCAAAGGGTCCCACATATTTTGGGGCCATTTTGGCATTTTTACTAAATTTGATAGCACTCTTCTAGGGTTTTACTTTTAAGAGAACCTTTTCTCTCACCTCAAATTTTCTAGGATTTCTTTTAACATCTACATAACTCTTTTGATAGTGACTCACCTCTTTCAACCTCTAACAGATTTGAACTACTCATTCTTCCGTGTCTAAGAACATATTGGGATAAACAATTATCCAATTCTCAATCATGTTCCAACTTACATGAGTTCTACATTTGCGCCCATACAAAGCTTCAAATGGTGTCATCTTAATAAACTGATATGAGTTATTATAGGCAAATTCTACCAAGGGGAGATACATCTCCCAACAATATTGTTGATCCATGTAATATATTCTTAGGAGATCTTCTAGTATCTGGTTCACCCTTTCCGTTTTCTTGTCAATTTCTGGATGGTATGCTGAACTGGTATTCAATTTTGTTCCCAAATTGGAGAACAAGGTTTTCTAGATTCTAGATGTCATTCTAGCATCCCTATATGATACAATCTCTTCTAGAACCCCATGAAGTCTAAAAATATCTCTTATGAATGTATGGGCGATTTTTTGTACTCCATTAATTAATTTCCTATAATGAAATGAGCTACCTTTTTTAGTCGATCCACTACTACGAGAAAAGTGTTACACTTGTTAATAGTCATAGGTAACCCTTGTATAAAATCCATGCTATTTATTTTCCATTTCCACTCTAGGACTTCATTTGAGTGTAACAACCTAGCTGGATACTTGTGTCCATCTTTGACCCTTTGACATTTAAGATAACTTGCAACAAACTCGGTTGTTTCTTGCTTCATACCCTTCCAAAACTATAATGGTTTAATATTGGCTTGCATTTTAGTCACCCCAGGGTGTCCTGAGTATGGAGCAACACAGATCTCCTCAATATCATTTTCTGGATTTTAGCATCCTTAGGTATATACATTCTCCCTTTATACCTTAAGAGTACATCTTCTTCTAGCTAGTAACCTTTGTATTTGATATCATGAGGATCTATTTAGAGGGCTTGACACACTTGATTATAAAAATCATCTCTCACTAAACACTGAAGTACTTGCTCTTTAAGTATGGTATTTATTGTTATTATAGTCAAGAACATGTGTTCATCTTTGACCCTCTATTCATTCAAGATAATCTACAACAAACTTAGTTGTTTCCTACTTCATACCCTTCCAATACTATAATGGTTTAATATTGGGTAGCATTTTAGTCACCCAGGGTGTCCTAGGTATGGAGCGACATAGATCTCCTCAAAATAATTTTTAGGATATCAACATTCTTAGGTATATACATTCTCCCTTTATACCTTAAGAGTCCATCTTCTTCTAGCCAGTAATATTTGTATCTGATATCATGAGGATCTCTTCAAAGGGTTTGAGACACTTGATTATAAAAATCATCCCTTGCTAAACACTAAAATACTTTCTCCTTAAGTTTGGTATTTATTCCTATTGTGGTTGAGATGTGTCTTGGCTTGCTCAAGGTGTTACTACTCGATTTTTCTTTCCTTTGATATAGATGATTTCAAAATCATTATCTACTAGGAATTCAAACCATCTCCTTTGAAAATCATTGAGATTAGGTTGAGTTAAAATGGTTTAACCTTAGTTTGAATGGTTTCCCAATTAGGTAATGTCTCCACATTTAAAGAGTGTGAATGATGGCTGCCAATTCTAAATCATGTGGTGCCTAATTTTGTTCATAGTTCTTTAAGTTCAGTGACTCATATGCAATAACTTAGTTTTCTTGCGTCAAGACACCCCCTAATCCTTCTCCTGATGCATTAGTGATAACTACAAAGTGACCATCATGATCTGGTACTCTGAGTATTGGTTTAATAGTTAACTTTCCTTCAAAAGCTCAAATGTTTATTGACACTTTTCTAACTAGACAATTTGTTTCCATTTTCATTGCAAGATAGTTGTGGGGTGAGATGTCTGAGAAAAGTCTCTAAATTCCTATAGAAGCCAACTAAACCCATGAACTTCTGACTTCTGGCACATACCTGTGCCGACCATTCCTTGATTTCTTTAATCTTGGAAGGATCTACAACAATTCCTTTCACTAAGATGCCCTAAATACTTGATGTCTTTTTGATAGAAGGACCATCTAGACAATTTTACATACTACCTATGCTCATGCAACATCTAAAGAACTATTTCTAGATGTTTTTTATGTTCTTCCTCATTCTAAGAATAGATAAGGATATCATCTATCAATACCAATACAAACTTATCTATACAATCTTGGAATACAATATTCATAAGATTCATAAATATTGAAGGGGCAATGGTTAATCCAAAGGGAAAATTTGTGAATTGATAATGCCCATAACAGGTTCTAACGTAGTTTTATGAACGTCTTCCTCTTTGATCCTAAGTTGATAATAATCTAGTTTACGATCAATCTTAGAAAATATCGATGCTCCTCTCATTTGATCAATTAAATCATCAATTTGGGGATGTGGATATCTGTTTTTGATGGTGACTTTGTTGAGTGTCCTATAGTCTACACACAACCCCTCATGGTTCCATCCTTTTTCTTAACAAACAATATTGGGGCTCCCTAAGGAAAGATACTATGATAGGTGAGTTTCTTATCTAATAGTTCTTGCAATTGTACTTGCAACTCCAATTCTATGGTAGTGATACTATAAGACACAATGGATATGGGTTCTACTTCTGGTACCAAATAAATGGTAAAATCAAACAGCCTAGAAGAAGGCAATCTAGACAATTCTTCCAGAAACACGTCTTGATAATTCCTAAGGTAGGGATACCTTTTTTCAAAAGATTCATTCATTCCTTCCCTAAATTCACCATCCTCTTGAATGTAATCATTTTGGTAAAAAAATTCTTGAACCTCATTTAGGGCCTCTATTTTTACCACATATATCTCACACACTTTTATTCTACACCTTTTAAAGTTACATGGCTGATATTTGACATGTTTTTACTTCATGTGGCATTCCTTGAATGTTCATGGGATTCCCATTATCATCTAAGAATTCTACAATCTTTGCAAGGCAATTCACTTTTGCCCTTCATTGAACTTATTCTTCCCAATACAAGGTGCATGATATATCATAAGTTGATTAGTTTGTTTAGAATTTGTTTCTCATAATTTCCTTCCTAGTAGGAGTCCATATGGCTCTTTCCTTCTTGATCCCAATTAAGGCATGGGCTAATTTTTTATCATCTTTGGGTATGGAGTAGAATGAGTGATCAAATTTAGGAATGTTCTTAATTAAAAATATATAAACTAGGTGATGAGATTTCTTTCGTGGTGTCATTCAGGTTCTCATCTTGTTCCCATTCAAACATTTTTTTTTCTTTTTTTTTCAGTTTTGAAATAAATGGTGAATCCAAGGTTCAATGTCGAACCCAGAGCTCTAATACCATATGTAACAACCATTTCCAATTTATGTAATAACACAATGGTTAACCAATATTTTCTATTCACATGAAACATAACAAATAACCAATATTTCCAAATCAAATGAAACCAAAATGAATAACAAATTTAACTAACCATTCTCAATTTTCTTAAAGTCTTGATGGCTATATAAAATATTTAAAATTAACAAACTAGGGGATGTAAAATCTAGTCATGGTGATGATATGGAGTCATTTAATTTGCCTTTGCATTTTGAACGATATCCTTAATACTCAATATCTCTCTCCTTAAATGATTTTTCACTCGTCTAAATTTTCCTTTAGCCTTCATGGTGGTCTTGGCCCCTAGATGATCATTTATTTGGCTTCCTTCAAACTTGAAGTTGTATTCATCATATTCCTTCATCTTGAACATCTTTCTTGCATGGTGGTTAACTGTGAGTCATGACACATGTGCTTTCATTTTCATGTTTCCAAGCTTAATCTTCTTTTCTTGCTTGATAGATCATGTATGGTTACCTTGTTGACGCTTCTATGTTGACATTAGTATTGTATGATCCTCGTTCATGTAATGCTTGACCTTGTGTCATCATATTGCTTGTCATCTCCACCACCTTTCATTTGCACCTTCTCCTTGTATGAATTATTCAAGTACGTTCTTCATTTGTGTCCTTGTAGCTATTCTGAATTTTAATCATAAAATGATCTTGTATGAAACTTGAAATTAGCAACTTTGGAATGTGATCAAAATGGAAAGAGGGAATAATCTATTCCAAAATTATTCGAGTTTTAATTTTAGAAATGAATTTTGGACATTTTAATTTTCTTAAATTAAAACTTTAAATCAAATAATACTAAATGCTAGCAAAAATTTGGGAAAAACTGTCACCGGAAACCTGATTTGATTTTTTATTATAAAGTATGATGTCACAAATTTGGAATTTATCCTTTAAAATAGTGAATCAAACAAATTCACTGGTTTTATCTTTGATTCCAGGTATCAAAGTATTTAAAGGTCTAAAAACCAATTTTGTTTCAATAGATGTATGATTTGATCCTTGATTAATCTTTAATCCTTCTCTTTATATGACTTAGAACCATGAATTTTCTTCTAATTCATTTTGTTTGCTTTTGGTAAATTGCTCTATCTTGAAGATAATTAAATTTTTGATTAGATGGTTATGGCTCTTCATACTAAATATATGTGAATCCTTTACTAAAGGGGTAGACCCATTTATTTCTTGGAATAAAAAATAAAAACCTTACCCTTCCCTTCTTAAAGACAATTTGCCAAAAAATATTTTCTTCCCTAACCCCTCTTAAGGTTTTAACAACCAAATTAGATTGGGAAGTCTCACCACTTGTTGATGAGCTTACTGCTTCTCCAATCATTATGCCAATATCCTCTAAAGTTTTCTTGGTCCATACTTCGGAAAAGTCTTTGCTAACTTTCTCAATGTTAATGACCTTGTGTTTTCCTTTGTTTCCATTGTGTTTTTGTTTGGGTTTATCCCTGACCCAATAATCCTTAGCAACATGACAAGTCTTATGATATTTGTTGCATGTTTTTATTGTGTTTTTACATGGTCTAGCATAGCTCCAATGACCTATCTTCACTTTGTAATGTGATGCAGTATGACCATCATTCCAACAAGTTGAGAAAACTCGTCTCTCACACTTACTCCTAATGTATCTCTCTTACTTTGGAGATGATTGATATGACCAAGCTTTCGATATACAATCTTAAGCACTATGACCATACTTGTTATATTGATAATAATAGCCTTCTTCTCTTATCTCATTCGTAAGATCTCTGCACTCATGTGCACCATGTTCATACTAGTAAAAAATATTGTAGTAGCCTCTATAGGCATCTTGAATACCAGTTGTAGCATGCCTGTTCCAACACACATTTGACTTGTGTCCTATTTTACCAAAACAAAATAAGTAGGTGTGTTTGATGACATACATTTTTCTTTTGTTCTTTTTTTCTTTGCGGTGTTTGAGTCTTTTTCTCTTGGAGACTCTCCTTTCTTAGTTGTGTTGATTCATTTGAATCCTAGATCGATTGTGTTAGTAGTCTTCCTCTGAGTCCTTAACTATTCTTCCAACTTCTTGGTGACTTCCTTGAACTTCTTCAACTTTTTATTTTCTTCTTTGGTGCTCTTGAGTTCATCTCTCAGTTGATGAAATTGTTCTTCAAGCTATTTGGCTTCTTTATTCGAAACTTCTAATTGTTCAATTTTGTCATGATAATGCCCCTGTAGCACACTATTTTCTTGTACAATGTACTGGTGTTCTTCTTCCATTAGGGCTATCTCATCTTCTTTTTCTTTTTGTAGATCTTCAGCTTGTTATTTCGCTTCTTGATCCATCCCGAGTCCTTATAGGCTTGATCTCTTGTCAGGATAGCATTTCCCTTTTCATCTTATGTCTCGATCCATATTATCACATGTGCTTGATCCTTTCTCAAGTTTTTGATCTTTTTGTTTAACTTCTCATTATTAGTCATTAGTTCTAAGATTGCTTATTTCGATTTTTCTGAGCCATTTTTTTCTTTAAGTCTTTCTATCATCTCTAGGCTTTCTCCTAACTTTTTCATTAACATATTTCTTTTGGCCAAAGATTCTCTCAACTTGTCTTTTAGATCTTCAATCGTGTCAAGTGTCTCATCAAGTTGTTTTTTGTACTTCATGGTTACCATCTAATCTCCCCTTGAGTTGTTAGGCTTGTAGCTATTAGGGTCTAGGCTTTGATACTAGTTGATGGTCCCAACCAATATTGAGAGGGGAGGTGAATCAATACACCCAAGTCTACAAATTCTATTGATTAATACAACTAGTTTAAACATACACCTTGTTACTAACACTTTCATTATCAAAGTAAAAATAAAAGAAGTGCAGTTAAACCATACAAGATTACACAAGGATTCATACATCAATGACACATATATTTTTATGTGGAAATCACAGGTGTGAGGATGAAAACCATGGTGGGAGCATACCCACTAGCCTTTCCTTGCAATTAAAAGGGTGCCCTATTAGAGGCTTACATCTCTTCCTTCTAAGAACTCATTCTGTTAGGAGTGTAAATAATATGTTAGGATTACAAGAACCTATTCAACCTGTTAACACTACTTCACTAGAGGATTTTGATCTCTTTCTTAGAGATACCTTATTAGAGGTTTTCAAAGACTTATTAAAAGTCTTCCCTATCAAAGGATTACAATAGTTGTAGTGGTAAGAAATCAAACTAAAGAGTAGATCTAAATGTCTGGCACACCTTGCCTTGTAGGTCCTCTATGAAAAATCTTTGAAGATACTCTAATCTCCTTCCTTTGATTTGACTTATCCTAGTGAAATTGGTCAATTCATGTCCTCCTTCTTGCACTTGTGCATCAGTCTGTTGTTACACTCTATTTATAATTGTTCTAGTTTTCCTTCATAGATCTCTTCTCAACATAATTACAAAAAAAACAACAACAAAGACGACTTCAAAAATGAATTCTAAGTGTCCTTAAATCACTAATTATATTCGTGGATAGAAATCCTAAAATTATCCTGCTTAAACTGTGAATTTGAAATTTGAATCACATAGTGAGCACAATCACAAGACACATGTGACTATCTATTTGTAGGTGCTTATACATGTAGGCTTGTTTGTCCATGTATAGGTCTACTTGTAAACCCAAGTCCCCTTCTATCACATCTATCGCTTCTCTGTGTGTGCATGTTACGTTGCTTTGATACCTTCTCTAGTTTCATCACAATAATGGTGGCTAGTCCACGACCATCGAACTTCCACGTCTATCTTATTTCCTTTGTCAAGATCGACATGCTAGTCTATTGGTTGTTTCACTTACAACACTTCAATCCTCTTATCAATCAATGACAATACATCAACACTTACTCAATGCTTGAGTTTCTACTCCCAATTTCACCTGATCAATCATGTCAGTGTAGTTTGGTCCAACATAAAGTATTGTCACCCATACCACCTAATCACACATCAACAAGGTACATACTCATACATGAATATTGGTTATTCAAGATGAATAATGAAACTTGATATGACTAGCTTAACCAATTGATAATGTATGTATGTATTTCACAAAAAATCTAAATTGGTAAATGTATTAAAGAAATTGAAATTATATTCGTATATACATGAAACTATATCTCCTATCCATTACTAAGGTATCTTAAGAAAGGGAGTTTGTGGAAGGAAGAGGCAAAGTAAATTGAGCACATGACAAATTATCCCAATAATAGGGTTAGGCCTTGAGGGATGTCGCTTGTTTGTTTCACTTGACCTTCAGACAATAATTATACAATCTTAAAAATAACCTTAGCAATGGGCAGAGAGATGAGATTTCATATAACAAAGATCTCTAGATGGTTAAATTAAATTAAATTGTGATTATTATCTCAGCACTCTTGTTTTACATTTATTGAATAATGTTAGTTAATATGGAATAATATGTTCAACTAATTATTCCCTAACTCAATAACCCTAATTGAAACTATTTTATTATATATAAATTAAGTATACTAAAGGGATCATTACATGATGGGGAAATTTGAATGAGCATTAAATAGTCTAAATTTGATCCAGTGGTAACATATGACTCATTTTCCCCAAAAACTAAAGGTGGACAATGAGTTAGTGGAAGGAATGAAATGATGTATTTATTACGGGAGTGTTACAATGAATCTCTTAAATTTCCATAGTTGGGTTGCAATTTTACTTCATGAAGCAGTAGAGGTGGTGTGAAAAAGTACTTGTAGAGTGACCCATGCATACTTCTTCATAGTGAGGGAAATAAGGCAACAAAATCCCAACTTTACCATGTGACTAAAAACAATTAGAGGGCATATTATTTACAAAGATGAGAGTCTCATGAAATGTGTTCAATTGATTTTTGGGGTAACTTTTTATCAGCTTCAAAATTGACATTGTACCAACACATTTTTATTCAACAATTTTTTGGGTGAGCTTGGAACTTGGTGAATAAGTGACAACTGTGAGATGAATTATGAAAAAAATTGTGCCCACAAAATTCTTGGTGGGTTTGGAATCAATCCTTGAATAGGTAGTCCTAAGAAAAGGGATCAATGTAAGTAAATGTATAAAAGACCCAAAAGATGAGGTTGCAAATGATTACATCCCATTCATTTGCAATTTAAAAGGTAGGTTCAAGGAGTTGAGAACAATTGAGACCAACAGTAGGTGGGAGATCTTGAAATTATTTATTAACTTGATGGAAGTGGAAGTACAATTAGCAAAGGTAAAAGCCAATCTAGTGATGATGGAATTGAAGGTGCCAAGGAGGTGCTCACACAAACACGGCTTGGGGAGATTATAACTTGTTCTAGAGAAGGTGAAAGAATGGTGACCTACAAATCTGTCACTTATGGAGTGGGTGGCAGGTGCCTTCATTTTTTCTTAAGCATTTTGTGATGTTTTAGTCATATTTACAGTTAGTGGGTTTGTCGGTGCTTTAGTCATTTTTATAGTGGATCTCTAGAATTTGATTCTAATAATTTGTCTTGATAACTCAGAGTATCTTAAAAAAAGAAAATTGACTACCTATGTTGCTATGAACTATATTACTCCTAGTGTAAGTTATTTTTGGATGTTCTGATGTATTTTGGGAGCTGAACTTTATCCCTCTTTATTTTTGAATCCTCTCTCTCAATATTGATTATGCACTTCAATTTAATGATTATCAAAAGAAAAATTCATTTACCCTACCAATTCATAATAGAAAATGACTATTATAACATACACACACGTAATCAAATTTTGATTCAACAAATTGAATACATTTAACATAGAAAAAAGAAAAATATTTTGTATTAACCATTCTCAAAATAAGGTTCCTTTGTCAATGGGCCCTTGGTCTATCAGTGAAGTTGAAAGTTTCTTAAACAACCCACCAAGGATCAAGTCTCACTGGGTGTAAGGCTCTGACATTGAAAAATGATGAGGCAGGGGTCGTGCCTCAAGCAAATTTGGCATGTTGTGATGGTTAAGTTGTTGCGTTGTTATCCTTGCCATCAAAGTTCAAATCTCATGGGGATGAGGTCCCTTTGTGGCCTCATTAGTTCATAGCTCCAAGTCAAAACATTTACTCCTCTTCAAAAAATAAATAAAGTGATTTTCTAATTCAATTATATGCCACTCAAAATATCAGGATCCCACTAGACTTATTAAATCATAAATAGTTTCTACTTTAAACATATATTAATCCATTTGTCTAATCATAAATGCTGACATCTACTAAATAGTTTCTCACTTAAACATATATTAATCCATTTGTCAAATCCCAAATGTTGACGTCTACTAAATAGTTTCTGATTTAAACATATACTGGTACATTTGTCAAATCAAAAATGCTGACATCTACATACCATTCAAGCTATGGAGGGGCCAAATTGCAACATTTATTAAATAAATTAATAAAAATCATATCTAAATTTAATTGAATAGATGCAAACAAATTACCAAATCAAGTACAATTTAACCCATCTACATAATCCCACTTGCTTCCATTAAAGAAACAAACAAATCCCCACCGATTCCACCATTACAGCTATGTGAATTGAGAGATCTGCTTAGGATTCAATTTTGTTGAAATCCAAGAACAAATGTAGACCACCAAAGGCCCTAATCAGATTCGACAGCCTCATTTTGTCACTTTTATTTCAATCCACCGCAATTTAGTCTTCGTCCTTCTCAGCCGGACGTGGACGGTAAGCGCAGCCGCGTCTCTACGGCCCACCAACACATATATTCATGAAATTCACTCACTTTCCCATCACATTCCCCAAATGCAGCACCTTATTAATAATATCAAATTCGATCCATGCGACATGTGACTTTGTTTCCTCCCGATCCCGAGTTCGAATCCTCGCCGCGCATTTCCCTTTAGTAAAATCCCGCATCTCAAGAGAAAACGATCCTCGTATCTGTCGCAATTTCTCCTCCCGAAAAGGGCAGGAGTTCGAATCCCTCGGAAGTCGGCCCGCTAGAACTCCAAAGTGGCCCACTCCCAGTCCCTGCTCGTGCCGAAAAGTCGTGTAAAAGGACACGCCAAACGAGGTTTGTCTGGGAATTGTGCCCAGCGCTTTATAGACCGTCCATTCCACGGCAGCGAACCCCACGCCGGCGGCTTCTCCGGAAAATTCTGTCGAGATTCCGATCCTCTTCCCGGTCGGTGAGAGCTAGTCCGTAGAATTACAGCCCCCAGTGACTACTCGACACGTGTACCTTCCCGGCGCTCGGCTCCAGATCTTTTGGCCATAAATGTCGCACTTTCTTGTCTGAAATCTTGCATCTTTTCGGCCAGACCCGCTCTTCAGGGGCTTCGAAGATTCATCATCAGTCTCAAGTCGAGGTGAGTCGAGTTGAAATCATTCTGCATCAAGTAAAATTCCTTCGCCAAACCTTTGAATCAGTAATTTGGGCGATTGATTTAGTTATTTCGGGGATTTTCGGAGCTTTTAGACTTAAATTTTTGAGTAAAAAGCAGTTAAGATCTGAATTTGATAGTTCTTTCGTTGTTTGCTGTTCAGGCCGTTTCTTCGAACCGGGGAAACTAGTGTGTTGTTGTGGACTGTGCTTGGCTCCTAATTAAAAGAGGCGCATATTTTCGTGGCGATCAAGAGGAAGATCATCGAATAAGTAGGTATGCATCTTAAATCGTAACATTTCTGAGCTAGATTCAACTTTCCCGTGAGCCGTTTTCTTATAAACGAGACCACAATTTAATGGATTGATCTTGCACAACTGCTTGTCGACTGTTCATTTTGGGAGTGGGCTTCACATGAACAGTCAGTGCGGTTTTGTTCAGTGCAAGCGGTTTTGTTCAGTTCAAGTGGTATATTTTGGTTGTTTGCTTATAATATTCCAACTGAGTTTATAGAATTCATTACGACTCTTTCACTCCATTCATTCTTATAGGTAGAAGTAACAGTCTAAATAAGACGAATTTTAATTATTTTTTATAATACTTCGCCTTCAAGCAATGAAATTATTTATCAGATATATTCGCATTAGCACTCCAGAGCGCTAATTGACATCGTCTTAGATTTGTTGTTGAGAAGTGTAAAATGTGGGAAATGAGTTAAAGAATTAAACAATCATATGTATAAGTTTATTTGTGTGGGACCATACATTACAGACATTGAATTCGATGTATCAGCTGTTTACCAAAATATTATATTTTATTGGTTTCATTTATGTATAATAGTATTTATGTTTAGGTCGTAGAGTTTTCTAGTTGAAAATGTGTGGTAATTCTGATAAACGAAGGGTAGTAGGAAAATTAAGTTTTAAATGGTCAGTTATATGTTAATGGGTAAATCTAAAAAATGAGTGGGTCGTCAATGGGTCTTTGGTTTCTAGTGAAGTTGAAAGGTTTTTAAAGAGTCCACCAGGGATCAAGTCTTGATGAGTGCTTGAAGCCATGAAAGTTAAGTCTAAGAGGATGTTATTGGGTTGACTACCATAGAACTATGTAAAAGTTGTGAATGAAATATTCTTGCATATGGTTCTATACTACCATAGAACTATGTAAAAGTTGTGAATGAAATATTCTTGCATATGGTTCTTATATAGTTGGAAATAATGAGACTTGCATAGTCCATTCAAGCATTTGATTTTCTAAAAGTTAAGAATATAATCATGTGAAATAAACAAAAACAATGAAAGAAATCTTCATGATAATTTGTCTCACCATGCAAATGAAGGGGTGTTTTGCATAAGTTTAATGAACATGCTAAAAAAAATTCAAGCAAATGATAAGACATTATTATTATTACGAGAGTAGTAGAGGTCTCTTTTAAGTTCATTGATAAATGGGTCTACTATAAAGTTTGCATTATTTTAATGAGACTCACTAGAGCATTTTAGGTCCATGTATAGGGCACAATAAAGGGGTTTTAATAAGGAATGTTTTAAGATTGTAATGATAGTTAAATAAAAATTATTAGATTTTTATAAGTCATTTGAATTTAATTTATGAACTTTTGATTATGATTGTGTATGTATTTTCAATATCAATATTTTACATCACATTCTATTATTCTTATTATATATTTAAGCGTCAACTATTTAGATCACATTCAAAGTGCGATCTAAAATGTTGATGATAAAAATACATACATAATTATAGCAAGAAGTTCATACATTAAATTCAAATGAAATTTAATCCATTTAAATTCAATCATTTCATTTATGACTTTGATATTTTTAGCATCAACATTTTGAATCAAACTCTTGTGATCCGTTATCAGGATGGGAGAGAGTACAAAATATGTAAAATCATAGTCATGATAAGCGTTGCTAGGAATTTTGTTGTGTGTAAAAGTAATGATCGACAAGGTAGATATAATAGCGTGACCATCAATAACTTGGACATCAATCTCACATGATTGATAATGGGAATAAAAGTGGTCACAATTTTTTTCCTATATTATTTTCACGTTACTTGAACATTTTGATAATCACATGTTTATTGCCGCCTAAAAAGACACAACTCGAGAAGATATATAATGTTTATTAGTTCATCATTTTTAAACTTAAAATTTAGTATCATTAGAGAATATGATTAATCAAGACCAATTTCTAAGCAATAGGAACTAATGGTTCAAAAATAAGAACCACCATAGAGACTATATTTCAAAAGCTTTTGTAATTGATGGTAAGAAAAATAAAGAAACTTTTATAGTCCACACTACAATCATTTGTTTTTAAACATATAGTAATAGTAATATAAGACTATCTTGTACTTCTTGTGAGTAGTTCTTGATTGTGCTACAAACACAAACAATATATACATATCTTACCATCCACAAAATGTGAACTTCTAATCTCTCTTTTTAAAGTACATAGTTCTCTTCCACCTACTAAACTAAACAAAACTATAACACAAACACTTTAACAATACTTTAAACCATATAATATAAATTAAAACACTTATTATAAACTAATAACAATAAATTTTTTAAATAAAATTCCCTTAATATGTACATACAAATTTTCATATTTACAATGATAAAATTAAATATAAGCATAGGCCATGGTCTAGTCCCATTATTCAAAGAGAACTTTATTTCATCTTCCGAAATCCCAACTTAAAATTTATAAGGAGACCTTTGAGCAACCAAAAATGAAACTATGTAGTTTACTCTTAAAAAGCCGCTTTAGTCAGACTCTAGAAATCTCAGTTTAATAGGTTCTCTTTTGGTCACCTAGACCATTGGTCTAATAGACATCATTAAAAGTTTAATAGGTTCTCTTGTAATAGGTTTTTTTTGGTCACTTAGACCATTGGTCTAATAGACATCATTAAAAATATTTCATTGTTGATAAAGCTAAAAGCTCCTCTTAAAAAAGGGACTCCACGAACGTACAAAATAACTCGATATGTTGTTTTTTGAACCGAAAAGTTCCGTACCTTCAGAAAGGGACAACGAATAGCCGCTAGAATCCAAATACATTATAGGGGAATTTTATAATTTTATTGTAGGGGTCCTTTTCCTCACAGACCATTTGCCGTTAATTTTTAGACTTTCCGTTCACGTTTAATTTGCATTTTGATTAGAATTCCGTTCTACTATCTGTAAACGGAAGCAAACGACACCATTACATAATCTACTATCTCCACGACGCGTGTCCAAGGAACAGCGATAAATAGCAGGCCTGTAATTATGTAAACCCTGGACGGAAAATTGGGAACATACGCAGGGTGAAGAAGATAGGAACGGACAACGAAGAGCAGGCATTCTTGATCAGGTCAGGCAGTGGCTATCCCCGCTATTTTTGTTGATTTTCCAGAAATATTTACTGTATGCATCTAAAATTACTTCTAGGTGTTACAAATGGTGGCGGTGATGTCTTGATTAAGTAGTGTCCATTTTGGAAGTGGACTTGGCCGAGGCCTGGTTGTAACAAGAAAGGATGAGGATGAAACCTTAAAATCTTGCAAAATGGCTGGGCTGAAGCATTGATCAAAGGATTGCATTCTGTCGAGCAGAACTTTACTTAAAAATCGAAATATTTCTTTGATCAAGTAGTTTTTAAGTCTACAAGATCCGCCGGCCAGAAATAATCAGTGTCGAGTCTGTCGATTGTATTGAGCAAAACGTTTCTCAAAAATCTAAATATTTCTTCTGTTAAGTAGTTTTCAGGTCTGCAAGATCAGGCAGCCAAGAATTTTCAATGCCGACTATAGCGACGAAAACGTTTCTGAAAAGTACGAAATATTTATTTTATTAAGTAGTTCTTGAGTCTACAAGCGAAGGCCGCCAAAAATTATGAGTGTCGAATCTGTAGATTCTAACGAGGAAAACGTTTCTACAAACTTCTTTTAAGAGTAAATATTTCTTTCGTTAAGTAGTTTTCAAGTCTGCAAGATCAGGCAGCCAAGAAATTTCAGTCTTGATTTTAGCGAGGAAAACGTTTCTTAAAAATCCGAAATATTTCTGATTATGAAGTTTTCATGTCTAGAAGTTCAGGCAACCAAAAATTATCAGTGTCGAATCTGTAGATTATACCGAGGAAATGTTCCTTAAAAAACGAAAAACTTCTTTTAGGAGTAAATATTTCTTTTGTTAAGTAGTTTTGGAGTCAACCAGATCAGGCAGCCAAGAATTTTCATTGTCGGCTGTACCGAGGAAAACGTTTCTTAGAAAATCGAATGATTTCTTTTATTAAGCAGTTCCTCTTTGTCTACAAGATAGGCCACCAAAAGTTATCAGCGTCAAGTCTGTAGATTGTACCGAGGAAAACATATTTTAAAAATCGAGATGCTTCTTTTAAAAGTAGTTTTAAAGACTCCAAGATCAGGCCACAAAGAAAAAATTTTTAGTGTCGACCGTAGCGAGGAAAACGTTTCTTAAAAGTCGAAATGTTTCTTTTCTTGAGTAATTCAAGTCTACGAGATCAGACTGCCTTGCATTTACTGACAATTTTTTTCTGGAAAATGCATTTAGTTTTCTTTCCAGAATTCTGGTCATCAAGATTGTGCAGTCAAGACTTATAAACATATTTTTTAAGAGGAAGAAGATATTTCTTCGTTTTTCGTCTCCAAATGTTTTTATTTGTTTATTTACTATTGTAGAGTTCAAACTGGTGACATTATCACGGGAATTGGCTGCGACTTCCCAGCATCCAGCAGAGTTCCTTAAATAAGTAGTAAAGTTGGCTCTTACTAACGTAGACTTAGCTAAAATCAAAATTGGCGCTCAGGAAATTGACTATTTCGCTTGGAAACCTAAGCTTGTCATAGGGCCACTACTGTCAAGGGTAAATGAAAAATATTGTTACAGAGTGCAAGCTTCGTTTCTCAATATTTGACGCTGCATAGAGCGGAGAACGTTCACAATTCTCGCATTCATCAAGAGATTTTGCGAGTTTTTGTCGGAAAGATAGCCGTTAAGCCACTTAAAGTTGAATATATTATGTCTCACGAGGTTCAAAAAAATTATCATGTCATAATGCGGAAGAATAACCTTTTAGATACTCAAATTGCTTTATGATTGCATCGTCAGTCAAAAAAGGCAAGATCTAATATTCCGCGATCTCGAGCTGAGGTATTATATAAAGTGACAATGTCAGGAGCTTTACATTGCAAAAGGTCTTATCGTACCGGGGTTCCTTGCTCTAAAATATTCGCTAGTTATTAGTAAATGATAAAGGGTATAGTCTCGTTAAAGTTCAGATGCTTTTAAATCAAATGGTAATTTGCTTGCTACATCCATATAAACATTTATTATTGTTTTGACTTTAGTCTTAGCTAACCTTTAGTCACAAGTTCAAGTCCCACTGGCGGTAGGGTATGTACGCCTCGTTTGTAGCGCCAAGCGCCTCTCGAAAAAGAGTACGAGGTAGTCCCATATCACTGTCACCATGCGTAAACACAAAAACTATGGCATAGTGTCGTGGACTATAAAACCCCCTTTCCTTTTTCCTTTCCTTGTGTAAACCTGAATAAGAATGTTGTTGCTATGTGGTTTCCATAGACCGTTTGGCCCCGTGAACATAAATAAAATCGCGTTTTATTTATTCCTTTCTGTTTTTTGTAAGATATTTAGGATTACGAAACTTATTGAAGATTAAGGATGGAATGAAGTCTGCTACTTTGAAGCTTGGGAACTTAGAACAGGGTATTATGCTAATAGGCGCGGATGTTTAGATTTTACCTTTTTCTACGCCTGGTGACAGAAATTAATGATGAAGGGAATATTCCTGAGTGGTTACCTCATATTGAGTTTCTGAAGCCCAGTGCTTGTGTGTTGTCAAAAAAAAATTGACACAGGAATCCTTCTTACTTAGGAAATGTGTTAGTAATTTGCAAAAAATTAACATGTATATGCATTTGTCAGGATTGTTGCGTCAACATCTAAAAACATGGAAAAATATGACACTGTGGAAAACAATTTACTATTTTATGTTGTATTGAAGATGATGAAAATTTAACCGTTGGAGTTTCATGGTTTAGTAATCGGTTCTTGCTAAAAAATTTCATCTCTCAAGGCTGGGTGATCAGTGGCTAAGATCAAATGTCATGCTAATAATGCTAAGAGTATATTGGTCTGCAGGACCAAACGGACTATTTTGACAGTACAATTCTCTCTGAGTTTCCCCTGCAGAGTTTGATTTGGTAAATGTCTTTGTTGATCCAACTTTTGTAAATCTCGGATTCGTGCAACTGAAGTTATTTTGCAATCATTGATCTCTACTCAATACACTTGCCTAGGTAAATAAGTAATAATTGAAGTTCTATTCAATGGGAGGTTGGTAGCTGAAGCAATATCATGCGAGGTTTTGCTACTCATGCAACCTTTATGTGGAGTTTGTGGAATATTGTGAGCTAGATATAGATCAATCTAGTCTTTGAAGGGCAAAGAATTTACAGCTAAAATTAAGTGCTCAGGTATTCAGAAGTAGAGTGCCATTTAGGGATTGACAGATTATTCTAAGGACACGTATTCAGCAATTTACTAGGCAATTTCCAAAAATCTTGGCTTAGGAATTGAAGTATTTGGCAATTCAGATTGCCATTTAATCTTTCAATTCCTGAAATGCACAGCACGGATAGAAGTTTAGGTTTCATGTCATTTAACCTGATGTTGATTAGATCACGCTTATTCACTTTTGTAGTCACAGATTTCTAGTTCAATTCTTGAGAATGATGCTAAATAAGTTCAGACTTTTAGCTTTTAAGGAGTTTTGTATATTAAATTGCTGCA
The DNA here is from genome assembly GCA_028749045.1 of Cupressus sempervirens. Classification (NCBI taxonomy): domain Eukaryota; kingdom Viridiplantae; phylum Streptophyta; class Pinopsida; order Cupressales; family Cupressaceae; genus Cupressus; species Cupressus sempervirens. The sequence continues at coordinate 502,648,786 of CM053793.1, read as the reverse complement.
TTAAGAATTTTTTTTTTTTTTTCTAGAAGTTAATTAAATTTCTTTGAAATATCACTACTACCCTCTCAATCTCTGCATAAAAGGAATGTTATGATTATCTTCTTTTGAAACTTCATTGTATCCTTGAAATAATGATACCCTCTCAATCACCATTGCGATTTTCTTTTTGGATTGGGAAGGAGGAAATGAAGATGACCACTAATGGAGTGTATGAAGATGCATTTTGCTTCAAGTTAGGACAACCCAACATCTTCTTTTGTCATTTAATTGTTAATGAATAATTGACATAAACCCAGTCAAAGTATATACTGTATAGAAATACAAACTCATAAAAGACCAATCTGAAAAGCATGGCCAAAGGATATTTATAATTTGGTTTCTTTCTATTGAGAAAATTTGTTTCTATTAAAGCTTGAAAGGGTTTTTGATTCAATATTATTTTTCTTTTGGTATAGCATTGTGATATCTCCCTTGCAAAGAGCCTGTCTACAAAATGGCTACTGCTACAGCTTCAAACTTTGCAGCATGTCCAGCTCACGTACATTATTCTACTGAAAATCGATCTTCTGGAGCTGCATTCTTTTCTAGGAACAGACAATGTGGCACTAATGTTTCCTTACAAGGTCAAGGTGCATCGTACAAGGGCCTGTGGTCTGCACAGAGTAGAAACTTTGGACAGTTTCGGGGGCATGCAGGAGCAAAATTTAAGAAAGTAGTGAGAAAAGCAGTGAGTCATGGTAATTATGTTCATAAAGGTCCAAAGGGAGTTATCATTTGTGGCACTGGAATGAATCTAGTTTTTATATCATCTGAAGTGGCTCCTTGGAGTAAGACTGGAGGTCTTGGTGATGTTCTAGGAGGATTGCCCCCTGCCATGGCGGTAAGCTTCACAGTGGAATACCCAAATTTTTTTTCTAATATTGTTATAAAATAAAACTTTCTCTTTCTTTCCTCAATTTTAATTAGTGTGCTTGGTGATGCAATTAACCTATTTGTGTATTGGTTCATTATGTTCTGTTTTGGAATTTCTTGCACTAATTTGAACAGGAAACTTGTAAAGCTCTGGAAGGTTAGCATTTAAGATCTACTAAAAAAATTAATCTGATCTTGTTTCAGGCACGTGGCCACCGAGTTATGACAGTTTCTCCACGATATGATCAGTACAAGGACTCGTGGGATACTAATGTAGTGGTTGATGTATGGAATTCACCTTGATCAATGTGTTTGTTATTTATGATTGGCAAAATGTTAAAACATTAATTTCTTTTTACCCTTACCAGGGAAAGATGATAAGATTCTCACCTTATGATGAATTAGATTCAGTTTGATATAACTGAGGCTATTTACATTGCAGTTGAAAGTAGGCGACAAAATTGAAACTGTCCGATTCTTCCACAGTTACAAGAGAGGAGTTGATCGTGTCTTTATAGATCACCCATTGTTCCTTGAAAAGGTCACAGCTTATTTTTATTTAATTGGTTATATAGATTTTTTAACGAAGCTCCATTTCTTAACATATATGTGAAGTAATTTAGACTTGTTGCTGTACAAAGTATAGGTTACTTGACAGCTTCTTAGAACTAGAGGTTCTCACTGAATTAGTATCTTCAGGTTTGGGGAAAAACTGCTGGCAAGATTTATGGGCCAGCAACAGGAGAGGATTACCAAGACAACCAACTTCGTTTTAGCCTCTTATGTCAGGTAGATTTTTAGCTGCTTCTGTCTGGTTCTTTGTTTCCTGGATTTAACACAAGTATCTGTCCCAATTGACTTCATTGAAATTTTTGAAAGAGCAGAAATGCTCTGCAAATAGCTACTTTAACTTCTAACCGTTGAATTTATCAATATTATAGCTTGACATGTTCATTGTTAATGTAACAATACACGTGCTTTGTGTTCTCACAAGACCCTTGGAAAACTCCTCTGAAACCAGTTATGCACAAACTAACCAACTGTTGTTCCCATCTTTCAAAATTGTCAAAAGGTTTACTGCAAAACACATGAAGCTATGACAACAAACAATGTGGCCCTTGGCCAAATAACAAGCTCTGATGCCAATGTTGGGAAATTAGAAAGTGTTGCATTCTATGAAAAGACTAGGACATTGGAATTACTCAAGGCAAAGCGATCAAATTTGGTTATGCTTGTAAAACCAATTCAATTTAGTACATTACTATTGTAGATACAAAAAGATTCCAATACCAAAAATTTCGGTGTCTAAAATTGTCAAGGTTTAATGTCTCAATGCAGTAACTTAGGTGGGTACTGCAGGCTTTATATTGCAGATTTCATTCAAACAATTATTGTAATTTTGTACACAATTTTCTTTACTCAGTTTATAATTCCGATTCTGGTATGCATACTCTTTCTGACATTTGTTTTTTGGCTAAAAAGTATGTGTTTGTTGAGTTATCATAGATTAGCTTATTCTTGTCAAGTCAAAAGATCAAAAATCTCATTTTGCGAAGGAGTCCTGTTCTAGCTTTGTACCCATACCTGAGAATAAAGAGACAGGAATTATCTTTATATTTAATTTTATATATTTCAATACAACTTTGCAACAAAGAAATGTGTGTCTTATTTCTTATAATTCTTTATAGTTTTTGCATTTTTTTTATATTTATAAATTTCTAATATATATATATATATATATATATTATGTCCATGTCTATGTATATGTATGTATATATCTACATATTTGTGTGTGTACACATAAAAACATACTCTAAAGCATCCAAACCTCCAAAACAAAATCATGTACCCTGAACTGGGTTCTCATACCTGCATCTGCATCCACGTCTAGAACAGGTAACTTAGCTTAAATAAAAAAATCTGTAGATTTTAAAATTAAAAGTGTAATGTTAAACAGTGAAGGTGTGCAAAATGACAATTCTGTTGTGAAAGAAAGAAGAAACAATATTTGATGTAGCCTTGCCAACTTGTAGTTTTATTCTGTTATGATCTTCATCCATAAAGTCCTTTTAGCTACTTGATATGGGAGTACAATCCTTGGGCTGAAACCTCTTTGACCAAAAGTCAAGGATTGAAGGGTATCGCTTATGCTAAATTTGTCTAGGGCATGATTTTGGTCTCGTCCCTTATGATGTTAGAGCCTTGTATTTGACAAGACTTGGTCGCTGGTGGGCTCATTAAGAACTATTCATCTTCACCAATAGACTAAGGTCGCATTAAAAAACTTGTGTTTTTCAAAGGTGCATTTAAGTTGAGGTGTTGAACCAACTTGACTTGCATGTGAATCTTCTTCAAGCCTAAGCATCATGGCAACCACATTATCAATGCACCGGCATTAAAACTAATTTGTTATCTCTTTCATTAAATGCGCTATCATTTCCTTTTAATTTGCATGGGCAATTTCAATGTTGACCACATGTAAATTTGTCAGTTTCTTGTTGAGTGTATTATGAATCTGAGGTTTGCTTTGGCAATTTCGTCTTACACCATCACTTCAAATGGCTGTTATTCATCGAAAATTTGATCCTTGGTACTCAATTTTCTTCCCAGGGAGTCAAATTCTCAGTAGTCTGACTCTCTTCTGTAAGAGATGCAATAACAATGGAAAATCGTAATTGCTCCAAGATTTTTCCAGTGGTCTTTGACCAACTCATTTTGCAAATGCTTCTTATTGTTCAGCATGACTTGTAATTCTTGTGCCTCGGTAGAATGGTGAAGAGGAATATTTTTAGCTATATGGCTTTTTGGCATTCCGTAAGGAAAATACTGAGAGTTCAAGGCTTCAAGCTTTGATATGCAAGGAAGCTTTGATCTCATTGCAACCTGAAGTCTAGCATAACTATTCCTTGATTGATGGAATGGAAACTTTTGTGTGATATTCTGAATTCATCGGCTAACTTCTTATTGCTCACTAAATGTGGAGCTTCCATATTTTTCAGTTATTTTAGTGATCTCTTCTCTTTTAACTCTTTGGTCTTGAGCAATTTGAAACCTTCCAATTTCGCACTCCATTCATTTTTCAAAATACTTTCACATCTAAAAATTGTTAAGATGAGTGTCTGGACCTGTTAATGATGGCCACTTGTGCCTTCTAACTTATCATTACTTGATTCAATGCTTCCTTTTCTGTTTACCGTGTTTCTTTTTGTTACAGGTTGTATAAGCATCCAGATATTACCCTTTATTGTTTATTGTTTGTTACTCTGGCAAGATTGTCTATATCCAGACCCTTTTTTATGTTATGGCATATCACAGTTGTAGTTGCTTATGAGAATGTAATACTTTAAATATTTTTAAATGTGTTCATTTGCGATTAAATCAAGTAAGAACTACTATTTTCCTTGTTCGGGGCCTTCTAGTTTCATTCTTAAAAATCTAGTTTTCTTGACAAGTTTCAAATATGTGAACCCATCTCTATGGAGAAAGGAGAAGCAAGTATAATATCTGTTTATGGATTTTTTTTTGCAGGCAGCTATTGAAGCTCCAAGGGTTCTCGATCTTTCAAGTAATGAATATTTTAGTGGACCTTATGGTAAGTTCAAAAATCTTCCAAGGTGTTACCATAATTTCATTCAGAGATTTATCTTTTTAACTCCTTGATTCTCACTTGCACTGGTTCTGACGACTTGAAGATTTTTAATTGGATAGGGGAGGATGTTGTCTTCATAGCCAATGACTGGCATACAGCTTTGCTTCCTTGTTACTTGAAAAGTATCTACAAGCCTGCTGGTTCTTTCAAGAATGCCAAGGTATTTCATTTTATAGTTGGATGTTTATTTGACTACATAGAGAGTCCTTTCAGTTGATTAAGGACTGAAATTTGATGCAATTGATGAACTCAGGTTGTATTTTGCATACACAACATAGCCTATCAAGGAAGATTTGCTTCCTCAGACTTTTCGCTTCTTAATCTTCCTGAAGAGTTCAAGAGCTCATTTGATTTCATTGATGGGTAATTCCTCATTGTTTGGTCTAATGTCTGTTTCAAAGGTTAATAGTTTCTATATATCAAATGCCTGAAAAGGTTCTTACTTGTACAGATACGATAAGCCAATACGAGGAAGAAAAATTAATTGGATGAAAGCAGGAATACTGGAATCTGATAGAGTTCTTACTGTGAGCCCTTATTATGCAAAGGAGCTTATTTCTGGAGAAGACAGGGGAGTGGAGTTGGATAATATCATCCAAAAGGTTGGCATTACAGGAATTGTGAATGGAATGGATATCCAAGAGTGGGATCCTTCAAAGGACAAATATCTTGATGTGAATTATGATGCCACAACTGTAAGTAAATGTAAAAATGAGCGAGTCCTTTCATATCTTGATTTTATTTTATTTTTGCACCAAATTGTGATTGATAAAGAGGCGAAGCAACAGTAAGTTTACAATATGTTGTTTGCAATATATATTAACAAACATTGGCTCTTACAGGTCCTTGATGCAAAACCTCGGCTAAAGGAGGCATTGCAAGCTGAAGTTGGGTTACCTGTAGACCCAGATGTTCCTGTCATAGGTTTTATTGGCAGATTGGAAGAGCAAAAAGGGTCTGATATTCTTACAGAAGCAGTTTCTCAATTTGCTGATGAAAATGTGCAGATCATAGTGCTTGTGAGTATGTTAGTCAATAATTTTTTATAGCAACATTATGAGAATGAAAGGGATGTATATGCAGATGTAGGTTAAGGAATGTTCCCTTTCAATGCATGACGACCTGTATAATCTAGTAAGAAATGAATCCAACTCTGGAGCAAGTTATTGTTCCAATGTGTTGCAAATAATCCTCTATTCATTAATTCTGTGACTCTTTTAATTTTCTAATCCAGGGCACAGGGAAAAAGTACCTGGAGAAGCAGCTGGAGAAGATAGAAGACAAATATCCAGAGAATTTTAGAGGAGTTACAAAGTTTAACGTGCCACTTGCTCATATGATAACAGGTGGAGCAGATTTCATGATTGTTCCTAGCAGATTTGAGCCATGCGGTCTCATCCAACTACATGCAATGCGATATGGAACGGTATGGATAAAATGATCTTGTCCAATTGTGTTTACGCATTTTTCTGATTTTCTTTCATGCCGACAGGCATTGAGAACTGTCATTTAAAGAGCATTGTTATGGGTTTTCTATCTTCTATAGAGATGTATAAATAATAACAAGCAATACATATGTAGAGAATAGTAGGACATCAGAGTTTTTTTCCCCTAATCTGATGTTCCTATTCAATCCAGTTGAAGTTGCTTATCCTTGCAGCGATGCGAAAGTTTTAACCAGGGATTTGTTGTACTGGTGTTGCCCTCTGTTGTATGTATGTATACCCCAAAATTGTATGATATATTTTCTTTTCTGCTGGTTACATGCAGGTACCTATAGTTGCCTCAACAGGTGGGCTAGTGGATACTGTGAAAGAAGGTATCACAGGCTTTCAAATGGGCGCTTTCAATGTCGAAGTAAGTGCCAAAGAAGATTTCTATTAAAGTGACCTGACATAAAAACGTACAAAATTTGCAATGGTCCTATATAATATGCATCGTTTTTTAATTTCGTATGTTAAATAAATGCTGAAGTTTGCTGGTTTACAGTGTGAAGAAGTAGACCCCACGGATGTGGCTGCCATTGCTAAAGGATTGAAGAGAGCTATTAAGGTGTATGGAACACCTGCTTTTGCAACCATGGTGCAGAACTGCATGGACCAAGATTTCTCATGGAAGGTGAGTGATTGAAAGCTACTAAGCACAGATATGATTCTCAGATTAACTTACATTGAATTCAATGAACTTGATCATTTACTTAAGTTGGGTTTGATTTCTTCGCAACAGGGTCCTGCGCGGCAGTGGGAGCATGTTTTGCTGAATTTGCAAGTTGCAGGTAGTGAAGCTGGTGAAGAGGGTGATGAAATTGCTCCTATGGCATTAGCGAACGTGGCCACTCCTTGAGAAGTTCTTCCCAGATGTCTCACAGATAGAAGTCTGTTAAGATTTGTAGGATTACCTGAGCAACAACAGAAATAAATTTGCTTTACTGCATTCTCTGGTGTCCCTCTGGATTAAAAAGTGTACAAATACTTCTAGGATAATTATACCATAATACATCGATTTCGGGTGTGGCCATGATCAGATACGCTTGGAATTTCAGTGCCAAGTGCACTTTAGTCAAATAGTTTGTGGCATTCCATATCTTAAGACTCAAAAAACTGCCTGTATCATATATGTGAACGGGATAATGAGACGTTATCTTACATAGACTAAAACTAATTCCAGAATTTTTAGATGTAACGGATTTCTGAGTTTCAGCGCGTATGCGTTTCCTTTAAAGTTCTGTTGTGTGGGCAATGCTTTTTTATTGCCATCCATGCCATGGCGCCGGCTGAAGTCTAGACCGAATGCACTAAAGACGATTATTTTCCTTCAAAAGATCCTCTAAATAGTCAAACACGCTGTTTTTTTTCAGACTTTTTAGATTTACAGCACAGGGAATGCAGATCATTCATGAAGAATAAATGTGGAGAAATCTATGGTGTTTAGATGTTTTCTTCATTTTTCAAAGTGTAATCTATCTAGACTATAGCGGCATCCCCAACCCCGTGCCATTGTCTTATTGAAGAGAGATGAAAGGGATTGCAACTCTAAAATCTAATTGCAGAGATGAAAGGGCTTGCAACTCCTATTAACATCTCTCTTTTTTCATTCAGATTAACATTTCTATTTGTTTCACACTTCAATTCCTTCACTTTGAATCAAGAAGTAGTAAAAAAAGAGTTCAATAATTATTCATTCAATCACAAATGGTTAAAGAGTCAACTAATTATTCATTCAATCACAAATGGTGGTTCACAAATTCTCAAATGATTGAAGTCTAATTGAAGTGATGGAAGGGCTTGCAACTCCAATTAATATCTCTCGAAGCATAGTGTTCCACTCTTCAAATGAGTCAATCTTGGATAAAAATGAAAATAAATAAATAAATAAATATTATAAAAGATCAATTGTTGGTAAATAAATGAGAACCCTGATCCATAGGTTAGGTATCCAAGCAATGAAGCATGGATTCATAGGTATACAATCTTTAAAGATGGCTATACTTTGCACAAAATCTTACCAAACTGTGATAGAACCTTGTGATAGAACTTTTAAATGTGAAAAGATGGCTATACTTTGCACAAAATCTTATCAAACTATGATAGAACTTTGTAATAGAACTTTTAAATGTGAATAGTTGGCTATACCTTGCACGAAATCTTTGAATCAATGAAGAATTGAATCAATGAAGAATGGTGAATAGATTTTTAAAAAATCTTTGAAGCAATGAAGCATGGTATTTCTACATAAGTGTGCCATTAAACCAATGGAGCATCTTCTAACTCATTTAACATTTTAACATTTTCTTTAAGATTAAATACTATTATTTCTCTCTAATCAACCTTTAGATAATATCAAAAAATAATATTTTAACATTTTCTATAAGATTAAATACTATAAGATTAAATACTATTATTTCTCTCTAATCGACTTTTAGATAATATCAAAAATTACCAATGTAGGAAAAACTTTGAAGTGTCCAAATTTGGCTATATCTTGTACATAATCTTCCTCTTAGGCTAAATAAATCTTCCTCTTGGGCTAAATAAAGATTGTAGTTAACTAGTCCCCAAAACCTTCAAAAGCCCAAAACCCTCAAAAGTTGATCCCAAAAACTTTAAAATGTCTAACGTTGGTTATATCTTGTACATAATCTTTCTCTTGGGCTAAATAAATCTTCCTCTTGAGCTAAATAAAGCTAAATAAAGAGTGCAGTTAACTAGCCTCAAAAACCCTCGAAACCCAAAACTCTCAAAAGTTGATACCAAAAACTTTAAAATGTCCAAAGTTGGTTATACATGTACATAACTTCTAGAGCAACTAGGAACAATGACTAAGAAATAACTTTTACCTTTTAGGAAATTTGAACAATTTTTTGCTTTTTTTTGCCTCTTTTTGTCATGCCCAAAATAACAGGGCAAAAACACATGAATTTTAATTTCTATTTTTTTTTTTAAAAGTTAAATAAATTACTATGTTAATACTAGTTTGACTAAAGACAAACATAAGTCACATTAGATTTTCTAGAATTCCAAATTTCATTTTGTGTCTCGGTCTATCTCCTAGTTGAACATGTTACATCCCTTTAGGATGTTTTCTAAGCTACCTTGATACTTGTTCCCAATGTCAACAAGGACTTCTTAACTAATTAAAATCATTAATCGTTGAATAATGGATTATTCATGATTTCCATTTCATAGGATAATTCAACATATGAATATAAATCTAACTTAGTTTGATTCCAATAGATTATTGTTTTCTAGTTTTAAATTTCACTGTATCAAATCTATCTAGTCATAGAAATTAAAAATTCCTATTTAATTATATTTTTTATTTCCCTCTTTGTTAAAACATTAATAACTATAAAGGAACAATATTACTACCTTTTAAAATAAAGAAATAATATTGTCATAATTAAATAACATTAAATAATATTAACTACAAATTGAACATTAACTAATCCAATTAATACTTAACTAACATACTAACTCATTTTCTACATATTTAATAATCAAATCTTAAATTTCACCATATTAACACTAATTAATTTTTAATGTTATCATTTGCATTCTAAACATTAATTAAACCTTTAAATCAACCTAACCAACCTTTATTGTCATTTTTTGTACAGTAGCAAATACCACTAGTTCATCAAATGGCTCGAAATTTGTCATTTGTAGCTTTTAACGCTGGCAACCCTTTACAAATTGCTGCTCATCATGATATTCCACCAGTAGCATTGAAAAGTGTGCCATATTTTACTGGTGAAAATCATGTTTCAGCAGTGGAACATATCAAGGATATAGCTACCCTTTGTGGATTACACCAAATTCAACATGAAGATGTGGCCTTAAAGTTATTAGCAACTTCTTTCAGAAGTAAAGCATTAATTTGGTTAAGAAGTTTAGCGGTAAATTCAATTGCCTCATGGGACGCATTGGAACCTTGTTAATCAACAAGTTTGAAGATAAGTCTGATAATCTTTCCTTGGTTGAATAGTTGACTACCATCAAAAGGCATCCTAATGAGCATATTTCTGATTTTAATTTTCGTTTTTAGCGAACTTGGGATAGAATTCCAGCATCTGTTAAGTCTTCTAATGATTATGCATTCTTATTTTATTTAAAGGTTTTTAACAGTGATATTTCAGTTATGATACAATCTATGGGAGGACGTACTTTGCTTGATGCATTTGACATTGCTGTTAGAGCTGAAAACAACTTAATACAAGCCGACAAGCTACCTCCTAGGCCTCCAATGCCTTATTTAGTTGAAATACAACAGATTGTACCAGCTATTGTACCACTGTTAGCTGTAATTCCACCTATGCCAACATTACCAGCATTTAATGTGCAAGTTGCAGCAGAAGAACATGCTGCTACAACTCCTATTAGAGAGCTAAAAGAGAAAAATCAAGACTTAATTGAAAAAAGTGGCAGTATGATGAGAACATTGCAGATCTGTGGGAATGAGATAACGAATTTAAAGAGACAACAAGGTCAATACAATAGGCCTAATCAAGCTTCATATCGAGCAAATAAGCAATTCAGTCAAGCTTCAGGATCAAATTAGCAAAGGCAACCTCAAGGACAACAAAGAAATTATGATCAAAGGACTAACTAGCCTTACAATTATGCAACTCTTAGTAATTCTAAAGAATTGGTAGTTGTTTCTCAAAACAACTATGCACATGATGAGGAGTGGTGCAACACTTGTAATGTTGGTCATTATTGGCTTGATTGTGCACATGCACTTGAGGCAAGGAGACGAGATGTTCTAAAAGGATAGGAAATAATGAATCAAGGAGAAGTTTAGCATGATCATGTACAACAACAAGGTAACCTGGATGCTACTTTAATGAATTTTACTGAAGATGAGGCTATTATAGCAGAAAATTTTGATCAAAACTAGATTTGGAGACCTGTATTAGCGGGAACAAGATAAAAAACCCAAGCTGCTAAGGCAAAAAAATAGCAGTTCAATACTGATAATACTCAACCAAGACCAGCAAATGCACAAAAGACGTAATATGTGCCAAAAGGACGACAAACTCAAGCACAAAAGGTGAGTTTACAACCATCACAACAGCAAAAGGAGCCTGTTGTACCAAAAAACCAGTCTAAGGTTAGTACACAAAATTTTAATATTGTTGAGCATCTAAAGAAGACTCATGTTCCTGTTTCCATGTGGGACATTCTAGCACTCTCAGGTCAAAAAGATATGCTACAGGAAGCATTTCAGTCACTTACCTTATCTGATAACACTTTGGCACATCAAACTCCTATAGTTCTAATGGTTGCAAATGCTAATAATTCACAACCACCATCGAAAATAGTGAAACCACCACCTTTTTACGTTAGTCGTAATAGGCAAGTACCTTGTTCATAATTGCATGATAGATTCAAGTGCCACTAGCTCAATTATGCCAAAGAAGATTGTTGACCGGCTAGGCCTTAATACAAACCAATTGGAAAAGGGGTAGTTCAGCTAGATGGGACAACTATTGAGACAATTGGAGTTATAAGGAACATGGATTTGACCTTGCGCACTTGTCCTATTTTTTAGTTCCTATGGATATATACATCATTGAATTATCTCCCTATTTTTCTATATGTTTATCACGTGATTTCACTGCCAAAATAGGAGGTTATGTATCTGCAGATTGGTCTCACATGCTTTTTCACACTAGGTATGGTACTAAGGTGACAATTCCATATGAACCTATTGCTAAAGATTGCCTTGAACATAATGTTGTTGTTGCTGAAAATGAGACAACAACTGTTTTACTTGACCAAGAAGAAATTAATGCTGTTCATGAGTCTAAAATGCCCATAGACAATGTTCTTGATATATTATTAGACAAATGGGCTGTTGAAAATGCTAAAATTTCAGAACAATAGGTTGAAGAACCAAGTTTGGGCAATTATGTTATTCATGAGACTACTGATTTTTTGCCAAATGTCGTGAAAAATGCAGATTTAAATTCAGAACAATAGGGTAATAAGGTATGGAAATTATTTTTTGATGGTTCACGCAGCAAAATAGGTGTGGAAGGATGTTGTATGCTAATTTCACTAGCAAATGAAAGGTATTATGCTTCTTTCAGATTTACTTTCAGCTGTACCAATAATGTTGTTGAGTATGAAGCGCTTGTGAATGGATTAAAATGGGCCATAAAAAGAGGTATCAACTGTTTGCAAGTTTATGATGATTCTGAATTGATTGTTAACCAAGTTAGAGGCGTCCATGCTACTAAAAATAATTTGTTGAAAGTTACAAGCATGTTGTGTGAGATTTAATTGAAGGTTTTGAAGCTTTTAATTTGCAATCTATACCTAGAAATTAGAATAAATATGCTGACAGACTTGTTGCAATTGGTGCACAATATGATATTCCTTTTGAAATCAGCAAAAATAAAAGAAATAATCACTCAAAAGCTGTTGTTAGACCTACTGTACCAAATAACGCTGAAAGTTGGCAAGTTTTTGAATTTGATCAGCATATTGTTAATTTTTTAAGAGAAGAAGCTGAGTTTTCTCAGCCTAACCAGCAGAAATTATAGGAATAATACGAGGATCAGATTATTCAATTAAGGACAAATAAGATGCCTAAAGGTTTGGTGACTTTGGAATCTATTTTTAATACTGATGATCAGTTTAAAAAGGATAAATCCAATTTGCAAATCAAGGAAGAACACTATGAAGAGATTGAAGTTGCAAAGGACAAGAAGCTCAAACTTGGCAAGTGCACCCCTGAAGAGCATCAAACTTTTGTTAATTTGTGCAATGAATTCCAAGATATTATTGCATAGAGTTATTCAAATTTGAAGGGGTTTGATCCTAATATTGCTCAACACACCATTGAATTGGAACCTGGTGCAAAACTAGTTACACAAAAATAGAGGCCGATAAATCCCAAGTTAGAAGCTCTTATGGTCAAAGAGCTGAATAAATTAATTGAGAGCAATATTATATTTCCTATTAGGCATATCTCTTGGGTTTCTAATTTGGTCCCAGTTAGAAAGAAAAATGAAGAAATCAAATTGTGTGTTGATTTTCATGATTTAAATAGAGCTTCATTGAAAGATAAACATCCTTTGCCTTCAATGGAACAAATCTTACAAGTTGTTTCAGGTTCAGAACGTTTCTCATTGCTAGATGGTTTTTCTGGGTATAATCAAATTTTGGTCAAATAAGAGGACATATTTAAAATAGTGTTTACTACCAAATGAGGCACTATGGCTTATCAAAAGATGCCATTTGGTTTGTCAAATGCAGGTGCAACTTTTTAGAAAGCGATGGATAAAGTTTTCTTGAAATTGATGTACAAGTTTGTGCTGGTTTATCTTGATGTTATCACTATTTTTTCAAAGAATGTAGCAGATCACTTTCAGGACTTAAAGGTAATATTTGAGAGATGCAGGGAATATGGTATATCTTTGAATCCTAAGAAAAGTGTTTTTTCTGTTCATGAAGGAAAATTGTTAGGATTCATTGTATCTAAAGAGGGTATTACTATAGAACCGGAAAGAGTAAGTGCAATTCTCGCTCTACCACTTGCATCACATAAAAAGGGATTGCAAAGTTTCTTAGGTAGGATCAACTTTGTGAGGAGATTTATTCCAAATATTGCTGAATTATTGATCCCATTAACAGCTATGCTAAGAAAAGGTATGGTTTCCAGTTGGACAAAAGAAGGTAAATGTAGTTTTGAGCTAATTAAAGAAGCACTAGCTGCTGCTCCTACATTATTAAATCTAGATTTTTCAAAAGATTTCATATTATATGCATATGGAAACATTGATTCTATTGCTGCCATGTTAGTATAGTAGAATGATGAAGGTTTTGAGCAGCCATTAGCGTTTTTCAGCCAAGGGCTTAAAGATTACGAACTGCACTGTTCTTTTGTTGAAAAGCATGTTCTTGCTATTATTAGAAGTTTGAACAAATTCAGGCACATGCTTTCAAATAATAAGATCAAAATAATGGTTGCTCATCATTCTGTTAAGGATTTCCTGCTCAACAAAGATCTAAATACTAAAAGAGTAGGTTGGATCACAAAAGCCATGAAATACGACATTGAAATCAATGTAACCAAACTGGTTAGAGGTAAGGGATTATGTGAAAAACTTTCTAGTAATGGAAATAGTGATTTAAATCATGATGATAATGTTGTTTTGACCATATTAGATGAGGAACAACTTGTTGTCCGCAATATTAAGAATGATTGGGTGGAAGATATGATAAGATTCTTGCAAATAGGACGCTGTCTTGAAGGTTTAGAAAGGTCAAAATGAAGGTATTATAGATTACAAGCTATTCCTTACTGTTTGATGAATGGTATTTTGTTCAAGAAAGATCTGCAAGGTGTATTCTTGAGATGTTTTAAACTAGATCAAATTGAGCATATTTTGCATCAATTTCATGAAAGGCCAGCTGAAGGCTACTTCTCACCAAGAGCTACAACTCTTAAGGTGATGAAGGTAGGTTATTATTGGCCAAGTGTGTTTAAGGATGCACATCTTTGGGTAAGAAAATGCAAACAATGTTCAATTTTTGCAGGTAAAGAGAGGTTAGCAGCAATGCCTTTACAACATATTCAAGTGGACCAGCCATTTATGAAATGGGGTCTAGACTTTATTGGCGTCATTAACCCACCATCAAGTATAGGTCATAAGTGGGTATTGACAGCCACTAATTATTTTACCAAGTGGACTGAAGTTGTAGCTCTTAAAGATGCAAATGAAACTGCTATTTTAAATTTTTATGAAGATTTAGTTTGTAGATTTGGTGTACCTAATTCAATTATTTTAGATAACACACTTGCATTCAAAGGAAATAAGATTGCTAAATGGGTTGTTAAGAAAGGCGTGTATCTAAATACTTCATCAAATTACTACCCACAAGGTAATGGGCAAGTTGAATCCACTAATAAGAATCTAATTCGTATTATAAAGAGGACATTAGAAGAGAATCAACGTTCTTGGCATGAAAAGTTGAAATCGGCACCGTGGGTTGATAAAATGACTCCTAAAAGATCAACTGGTATGTCTCCTTATTTGCTAGTTTATGGTAAAGAAGCTAGATTACCTATTTCAGTTGAGTTTCCAACATTAGATTTTATGCATTAGTTAGACATGATTGATGAAGAGCCAATGACTATAAGTCTGGCCCAACTCATTGAATTAGAAGAGAAAAGGAGAGGTGCTTTACAAAAAATTGAGCATCACCAAGCTCGAATGAAGAGGGCGTTTGATAAGAAAGCATCTCCTAAAGATTTCCAGCTAGGAGACATGGTATTAAAATGGGATGAATTGAAAAGTAGGCCTAGAAAGCATATGAAATTTGATGCCATGTGGTTTGGTCCATATATGATAACGGGCAACACACAACATAATGCTTTTCATTTGTCTACACTTGAAGGAGAGGAGTTAAAAATTCAGGTTAATGGGATTCACCTCAAGCGGTGCTTTTAAGGTATTTTTCAGATTACAATAAGTGCTTTGGCACAGTAGAATAGAGGCATGATTTAGTTTTTTCAGTTTTCAATAAGTGTTGTTTCAACACATTTAGATTCAAGTTTCAAGTTTTAACATGTTAGTTGTTAGTAATAAAGCTGGAAACTACAACACATCATCATGAATCTGCCATCAACACATGAGGTACATATCATACAAAGCATGAAAGAAATTCAGATGCCCTGAATCATACATACCTCACGGGTTCATAACAGGTTCATGATGATGTGGTGTAATTTTTAGCCATTCAGCTATAAGAAAATCAAAGAACATTTAGGCATTTTGTTGGTACAGATCCTTTTGGAATATTTTCAAAAAAACAACAAGTATAAATTCTGGTTGACTTGAATAAGTATCTTGCCCCATAATAGCAATATGATGTGTTATCCACCATCATACTAGACTGATATATTGATGTATACAACATGAAAATACTAAAAAATAGGAGGTATGGTCACTCCAAAACAACTGGTATACCACCCTAGTACAATCATAAATAAAGCACCATGTTGCTGTCATGATGCAAGGTATGGATTCAAGCTTAGCAGTTGAAGTTTTTTTAGTTGTTTTTCAATAAATTTTCAACCAAATCTGCAAGGTGTCGTAACAACCAGCAGTTATTAGTCCTCACAACCATGATACAATTGTTTTGTCATAGAAAAGAGATCAAAAAATAAACCATGTCTATCTCTTTGCTATGATACAATTCCATCCTGGTTATCAAAATGAACATCTACGGGATCCTATGGAAACTAATAGATTTGTTTTTTAGTTCAGCTTTCAGCTTTCAATTTTCAGTTTTCAGTTTGGTGTGGTGAGGTGTGTTTATTTCAGCAATGTTTTCAGTTTGATATTTTTCTACATTTTGAGAAGGTTTAGTTTTCTAAATGTTGAAGATGACTCTATACCCAATGGATTTACAAGGTAGCTTGGTCTATTATTGTTTAGCAAGCAACCAACCTTGAGAGGTCACCAAAAATGTTACCAATTTAACATACCTCCTAATTTGCTATGTTATATGTTGAACTAAGTGTTTTTAGTGGCTAAGAATACATATTACAGAATGAAAAGAACACAAAAAGTAAAGTACAGGAATCAATAAACAGGAAAATTGATCACTTTATTTAGAATACAAGTACCAAAATAGTACATTTTTTATTGAAATATCTAAAACTATTTTGATGAGGTACAAAATGTTCAAGTTTTACATAGTACTTAAATACAATGCATTCAGATATCACAAGCATTCTCAGCTCCTAACATAATATCTGAATTAAACACATTGTGTAAACAGAAAAGTACTGAAAATAAGATAAGAGGAAAAGCATCCATTGCCTGAACAGAAGGTTTGTTGTGTTGAATGTTGAAGGGTTGAGCCCGCATCTCCGTTTGGGAGTAAACCTGCAAAAAATGAAAGAAGAGATGGGTCATTTCATATGAACTGAGCAATGGAAAACTATCCTGTCATCTATACTCTAATGTTCCTACAACATGGTTATTAAGGTAACTATGTTAAAAGATGAGAAGGCAAGAGAGAAATCTGAAAATAAAACATGTTTATGCAAATGAGTTTGTTCCATGTGTAGATATAGGTATGAAGTTTGAGGTTGTTGAAGGATCTTGCATAAATTACACACTTGAAGCCATTCGATTGAATCATGTAGGGGCCAAGACCTAAGGATTGAGGAGGTTATCGAAGGGATATGCATAAACTTCAAGTGTGAAACCTTCTAGCTGAATCATGTAGAGGTGAAGACTAAAGACATGGGGAGACTATCAAGGGGGGATACATAAATTACAAGTATGGGACCTTCTAGTTGAACCATAGTAGGAGATTGATGACATGAGGAGATTGTTAAAGGGACGTACATATTTTACAGATATGAAACCTTTCAGTCAAATCATGGAGGATGTATGAAATTCTTAGTCTACAAATTGATGGAATTGGATCTTTACAAGCATACAGGCAGAAAAGGAATAAAAAAGGTGTTAAACAACAAAGTTTTTATGCAAAGATTTGGGATATGTACTAAACTTGAATAAAACTATAGCAATTAATGCAATAAGTATTTTTGTGTCACAGTCATAAATGTTTCTAATATACAGAGTTGTTGTTCATCTATAGCAAGGAATGTTGAAAATGGAATTATACTTTTTACAACAGCAAGGATTAATCAAACGTGAAACAAATTTCACGCTAACAATCTTGAAAAATGAAGTCACAGATGCAATATAAATGGATAGACACATATAATCTTGTTACAACAGATAACTCAGTACATGTGCATAACATAAATATTTCATGAATATTTTTAAACCAGTATGCAGATTTTCATTCATGATAGGAATATTTGGAATTGACAAACAACCTTATTCAGCAGATAAAAGAAGAATGTTTTAGGTACAAAAAAAGAAGTTTATAATACCACATGGGGAAATATGGCTTTATATGCCTTAGACAAGTAAAATCAATGCTGAATTCCCAAGCTCAGTTGATGACATAAATGGAAGTAACTAACAAGTGCAGTGATCAAAAGTAAATATGCTTCAGTAAGGTTTGAATTTGAAGAACAAAGAAAGATGTATGATGAACTTCTTATGAAGTGAAATTGGGAGTATTGCAACTTTTTTGACTGTTATAGGAGGAAATACTGATGAGCCTAATGATGCCGTTATGAATGTGTACATAAATCATGAAAAGAAATTTGGTTTTGTTGAAATGCACATAGTTGAAGAGGCTAGTAGTGCAATGACATTGGATGGCATTATATTTAAGGGAGTTCCTATTATAAAGAAGGACAAGTGACTACAATCCTTCACTAGCAGGAGCATTTGTTCCAAGCTAGCCTAGTTCTCACCTCAATCTAGCTACTGCTACTGTATCTGATGGACTTGGATTTAATCTTGTTAAAAATAGGGATATTGGAAACTCCAAAGGTTATGGTTTTTTGCATATACAAGGACTCAACTGTGACAGATATTGCCTGTGCTACACTTAATGGGTTAAAAATGGGTGACAAAACTTTAACAATTTGTCATACAAAAACGAACAACACTCAGGCAAGACCATACCAAGAAAATGTGTTAGCACAAACCTAGCAGCATGATGGCTAAATCAGTTAGGGTTATACATACGTACATATATATATATATATATATATATATATATATATATATATATATATATATATATATATATATATATATATATATATATATATATATATAATTATATTAATCTAAACCAATACTAATAAATTATTAATTCTATTTAAAATATAAATTACACTAATCTAATCCTAAATTACTTACTACATTTACTAACCAAAACATACTAAACTGCTAACATTTAATTTAACAAAAGAAACTAACTAACTAAACTTTACTAGCTCACCACTAACTGAATAATACTACACCTGACCATTTATGTCAAAACACAAATTTAAATTAATCACTTAATAAAATAACTTAACTAACCTTTAATTAACTCTAAAATTAACTAATAACTAACAACTAACACTAAAAATTCTAACACATAGCCCCATGCTATACCTACCCCCCCAACTCACCTACCTCTAACCAAACCTAACCACTAACTCAACCCTTACAGTTTCCCTCATAAATCAAAATGTAAAACACAAAAGAAAACATTTAAGAAAACCCATCACAATCCCATCCCTTACATGTTTCATTATACATACGAACACACACATGCAGAAAGCCTACTTAAGCAACGAAAACACAACATGAAGACACGAACTTGAAGGATTCCTACCTTCACAAATGGTTATGACAAACTGAATTTGAGAAGAGTTGTCCTTCTTCCTCCTTCAATCCTGACTTTACTCTCTAAATGTAGCGATTGAGTGAATACTCTTCCACTCTCAAATCTGCAACTATATAGGCTCTTAACTCAACCACCTAAAAATTGCAATAACTCCCAACTTGATTAAGGCTTCTAGAGTCTTCTAACTTAACCCTATCATTAAGAAAAACTTTATGGTGGAGTAAAAACTTGTCAAACTCATGGTGAAGCTTCAATTTTTGCACTAAAGTAAAAATAGGATATTTGGGTGGTCATAAAAGTCAACAAAAGGGGCTAAGGGGTGGAACATGCCCCCAACCCATACATATACCTCCTAGGCACTTACTTTCATAAATTTTGGCCTCTAGGACTATTTTAGGACCTATTAATTTGCTTGAAATATTTAGACTTTCTAAAAACCATAGGAATGCAAACTTACCACTAAACCCTAATTAGGGTAATTAATCCCAATTACCAACTAATTAATCCCAATTAACAACTAATTAATATTAGGTTACTAACCTAGTCCATCTCAGATTATTAGGTTACTCAACTAGCCCTAATTATCATGCTAATATATATATATATATATATATATATATATATATATATACAGATTACAAGTGTCAAGTGACACTATAAGATCATTGTTACAAAATATTAAACATTCAAATTATGATACAAATAAAATATGAAATAATGAGGTCTACATCTTTTATTATACTCAACCCTGGTTTTCACAAATTGTGCATAGAGTCAGTTACCAATTCTCCGTTAGATTTCCTGGCTAATAATCTTGCACATTGAATTCACACATCAATAATTTGAGAAAAATCACATGCATATATTTAAAACTTATTTGAATAATCACATCAATCTTTCATATAAACAACTATTTATCTCATTTCTGCTCATATATTTAACCATTAAAAGTTGCATAATCAAGGTATTAATCATATTCCTAATTCTGCATTTATTTACTATACTACATCATCAATATGCATGTTCATAAAATATTAAATAACATAATTAATCATCTCAAAGTAAAGCATCACATGACATAAAATAACATAATAATGTCTAGTCTATCTGACAATGTCTTGACATATCGAGTCATAATGTATCAAAATAACAATGTATCCGTTGTGCTATGATGGGTTAGGGCAAGGCCTCACACTTTTCTTGTGAATAGTCCACTCGTATCATTTCTACATTCCACCTTAGTGATCTACGAAGGAATGCACCAACATATTGTAAATATAATATAGTTTAGAAAAATAATTGTGAATGGGCCACGAAGGAATGCACCACCATAGTGTAAATATAATATAGTTTAGAAAAAACATTGTGAATGGGTGCATTTAGGTTGTCTTGTAGTGAAAGTCTTAACGTAGGTCATTAGAGGTGTAATACCCTCCCATACAAATGCATTTTTGTTTCACTTCAAGATCATATTTTATATGAAGTTTTGGTCTAACATAGAGAAGGGTTCTGTGACAACTGTTAGAGCAACTAGGAACAATGTAAGACTAAGAAATAACTTTTATGTTTTAGGAAATTTGAACAATTTCTTCTTCTTTTTTTCCTCTTTTCTTATGAATGGTCTACTCTTATCATTTCTACGTTCCACCTTAGTGATCTCCAAAGGAATGCACCACCATAGTGTAAATATAATATAGTTTAGAGTAAATCTAATATAGTTTAGAAAAAAACATTTGTGAATGGGTACATTTAGGTTGTCTTGTAGCAAAAGTCTTAATGTAGGTCATTAGAGGTGTAATACCCTCCCATAAAAATGCATTTTTGTTTCACATTCAAGATCATATTTTATATGAAGTTTTGGTCTAACGTATAGAAAGGTTCTATGACAACTTCTAGAGCAACTAGGAACAATGTAAGACTTAGAAATAACTTTTACATTTTAGGAAATTTGAACAATTCCTTGTTTTTTTGCCTCTTTTCTTGTAAATAGTCTACTTTTATCATTTCTACATTCCACCTTAGTGATCTACGAAGGAATGCACCACCATAGAGTAAATATAAAATAGTTTAGAAAAAAACATTGTGGACAAGTCACGAAGAGTGTAAATATAATATAGTTTAGAAAAATATTGTGAATGAGTGCATTTAGGTTGTCTTGTAGCAAAAGTCTTAACATAGGTTATTAGAGGTGTAATACCCTCACATACAAATGCATTATCCAAAAGCAAGATACTTTTGTATTCATTCAATTCACTTTTTCAATTAAATTGACCATTCACATAATATAATTTAAAAAGTTAAATGAATATTCAAATGTTTACATCTTTTCTTTATTTTTTCAAGATTTTACAATTCACATTTTTCACTAATTCTATTGATCTATGCTAGTTTTGATAGGGATAAAAATCGATTTTCCCCAATGAAAATACAAAGGGTATGTCATGTTATGTCATTAATGACACTTTATATCATGCATCAATGATAACTAGAAATATGTGGGGATATCAGGAAAATGTTTCAAACTGGATCAAAATGATTGCTTGCAAATGGTACAGCCAAGGAGATTAAACATCCCTTGCTTAGTCCGTGGAGCAAGAGCAAACATGGAGATTCTATCTAGAGCATTTCACTAATTTTGAGAAGAACAAAGCAAGTACTAAAATTTCATATGTTATTTTTCCCTAGAGATTTAGCCATTGACAAGTTTTGGTTTTAAATAATGCTTTCAATATATATATATATATATATATATATATGGTGGTATTTTATTTGCATAGGTTAATAATGATACTTAAGTTTTATGTATGATTATATTTTAAGAATTTAAAGAGTATTTCTTTGTAAGAGAATTTTGTGTGTTGATTTTTAGTATATTTATATATATATATTTCATAAAAAATAGCTTATTCTATAAGTTTAAAAATTAGTTTGTAATATTTTTAAAATATTATATAGTCTATAAGTTTGACCCCACTCACAAATGTCTTTATTCCATATTATTTTTCAATTTAAATTAATTATAAATATATATAAATGATAAATTCAATGGCAAAAAATAATAATATCTATTCACAAATTTATTTCCTTTCTTTTCTATTTCTTCTTTTTTCAACAAAAAAATATTATTATTAATTTTATTCAAAAAAAAGGTAAACTAGACAATGAAATTAAACATCTATGGACTAACTAGCTCCAAAAAATTGCTCTATTACAAGCAACAAAAATTAGGGTGGTGCCCCTTTACAAGTCGGAGTGGCTAGAAAAGATAATAGTACAAGTAAATAACATAGAGATTTTATAAAAATAACCACAACCTGTCACCATTAACATTGTCTATAGAATAATTCTCCATCATTACTTCTATACTAACATAAGTCATATAAAATAATTAAGACCACCCTTATTGAGAACCATAACTCAACTACTTAGAGTTTGAGAAATAAAAATAAAAATAACTTTTACACTCTCACCATAATGCCACATATGGAAAATAACAACAAAAAATGTAAGGGGCCCTATCCTACTTAGACTTTTGAACTAGTTTAAACTTCTACCCATAAAAACTTTCACCACACATCCATCTCATATATTCACTAAGTAAATTGAAATACCATGTAAAGCATGTACTATTGAATCATGAAAGCAATTAAACATTCACACATGTATGACACCAAATATGATTACCTAGAAACCCTCCAATGAGAAGGTAAAATTGGGGTTGGGATGACACCCACAAATCTTCACTATTATAGTAATAAAGTGTATCCAATGAAGGTTACAATGTTTGATCATGAGACATGATCTACCTTGTGAAAGGTTTTCCCTGTTAAAGGCCTACAAAGACTATTAGGTCTTACCCTGTTAAAGGATTTCAGCACCCTGATAGAAGTGTGCCTTGTTAAAGGACTTCAAGTCACAATTAAGTAAGCATCCTGTCAAAGGATTTCAATATAGACTGTTAGGACTACTCCTTTAAGAGATTTAATTGATTTACCTGCTAGAATGATTCAACAATGATCCTGTAATTAGCACTTGATTTCCTGATGACAGATCACCTCTATACTAATGTATTCTTGATCCTTCTTGATCAGATCTCTCACTACTATATATTTTTCCTTTCCTTTGTTCTCCTTTAACTGATTCTACAATACAATCTTAGACCATAACTTCCTTAGCCACCATGAATGCTCTGTTTGCGCATGCAAACTTCTCTCTTCGCTCCTTTCACTCCTTTGCATAATATATAGTTTAGGGTTTGTCCTCCTTAAGAAGACTTTGGTGACTTAGGGTTAGCTATGAATCAACAGTTCTGATTCATACATCTTGCCACTTAATCCTTCCCTTTTTCTGATTGGTTGCATGAAATGCATTAGGATTTCAAATTAAGATTCATCCTTATCTCCAAATATCATAGTTCAATCCTTAAGTCAGCTCAAAAAATGGTTTATATAGTTGTTTGTGCCATTACAAAAAACTATAACAAAATTATCTTACTCGGCACTTGAAGTCTCTAATGGTCGACATATACTATCTTCTATATTCTAACTCAACATCTATATCACTTAGCATGCACTTTTCACTCAGCTCCTAAATCACTTGGTATACATTGTTTGCTCAGCACTTGAGTGGCTCGACGCTCACTGTGGACTCCTCATGCTCTATTATATACATTTTGTGCTCGACATGCACTACTTATTTGACATGAACTATATAAATGACTAAAGTGTGTAAACACTCACTTGTCAAAACTGATTTGAGATCAACAATCTCCCCCTTTGACATGAGTCTCAAAAATACTTGGTCATGCATTACTATCCTTATCCTTATGAGCATAACATATCTCTTATTCGGCTTACATAAAAAACTTCAAAATTTCAAAATTTTGTAAAAAATTGTACCTCAAAATTTGAAAACTCCCCCTAAGTTGATAGGTCTATTCTATATTCAAAATTTTGTACTCTTACTAAGTAAATGTGCCTCAATTGGTGCTCTTTGAAACTAATGTTTTTTTTACTTTCTCCCCCTTAACTTATTTTGTCTTTTCTCTATCTCTTGTCTTACTCTTTGCTCTGTATCTTCCTCTTTTTATTTCTCCCCCTTTTCTCATTTCTCCTTTTGCTCTCTATCTCCTTTTATCTCCCCAAATCCTTTTATTTCCCCAAAATTTATATCTCCCCCAAAAAATATATATATCTCCGCCTTTTTAACAATTATGTCAAAGGGCTATACATTAATAGTGTGTTTGTCCAAAAAAGATTTATGGACCTCTAGTATAATTTTGAGAGCTGCATCCCAATTTTCACATACCACATCCAAAGACTTGAATTGGATACCTAGCTTAGCAACAAGGTAGACTAGGCCATCTAATGTTGAAAGATTTGGATCTTTCTTCATAAGTGTTTCAGCATAGCATTATTTCTTATGAAAAATTTCCATGTGTGGGGTCAATGTTGTTTGGATGCTAATCAATTTAGTCCTTATAATTGGCTTCATCTACTATCAATGCAGCGAATTGAATCTAGGTTTGAAGCAAGGTTCTGAAGTGTTTTTCACTTTGAGCTGGTATCATAGGCAATTTTGCACTTGATGCATTAATCTAACTTTCTAGACTCAAAATGTGACTTCTTGTCTCTTGTGTGAAGAGTGTTGGATTGTACAATTATTGTATAGTGAGAAAATGTTCTCAAGCACCTAATTCACAACTTCTACCTTTGTTGCCAATGCAACTTGTGTGAGTGCTATGTCACATGATATTTTCTAATTTAATTTTCTTTGGAATTTCTTTTCTAACCATTCTAACAATTTTGAATTTGTGTTTAGGTCTGCATCACTAACCTTTTCCACTATATTTTTTAGTTGTTCAATTAGTGGCTTGGTCTCATATGGATTTGGCAAGATGAATGCATCTAAATAGATGTCTTTGATATCCTGCAATGCTTGCTTCTGCCTATGCTCTTTTTTGAACAATTCTTGTCTTCTTTTTCTTGATAGGGCTTCTTGCAATATGCCCATCTGCTCAATTGTAATTGTATCATAATTATATTTTGATAAAATGATCTCTTCATTAAGGCTCACATCTCCATATTGTATCACTTCTTCAACCTTTGATGAGCTCAGACTCGGCACTGAGATTTGCAATGGTGTTGCATCTGTGCTCCTAAACCACTTGGTATACATGAGAAAATCCTAACAAATCTACACTATTCTTGACATTTTCACATATATTTTCTAGGTCTGATAGAGGATTGTGACTCACCACTTTGAATTGGCTATTGTTATCTAATTCTGTTTTCTCCTCATCAGATTCAACTTGTGTAATGTACTTTCTCCTTGGTCTTTTCTGCATTCCACCTCCTTGTTCTGTTGATTTAGCCTTCTCCTTTGCCTTTTGTGTAGTGACACATGCACTAGCCCTTATAATAGGTGCTATTGATTTGGGTTGACTCGGCTCAATGACCTTTTTGGCTTTTGTCATTGGTTGGGCTTTAGCCATTCTCTTCTTTTGATTAGTGTGTGTAGGTTCTTCCTTGGCACCTTCAACAACTTTTTTTTCCTCTTTTGGTTGATCTTCACCCATTCCTTGAGTAAGTGCAAGTGGTGCTTGTGCCTATGTGTTTTCTTCCTCTTCATCCTCTTCTTCTTCTTCTTCTTCCTGCTTGACACCTTCACCAAATTTAGCTTTTAACTTCTTCACAAACTTATCCTTCTTCTTAATAATAGAAGCAGTCTTTAGTTTCATGGTGATTTTGGACTTGGCCATTTCATAGTTTCCAAATGCTTTTTCATTTTTATCAATGTCTTCTACAAGTAAGGTTTTTATAGTTGCAAAGGCCTCATCTACATTGATTTCATATCCAAGTGGCCTCAGCTAGCTCACCCTTGGTGTTGCTGCTTAGACAAAATTGTAATCACCACCTACTAGAAAGAAAACATCATCATAATGTTTCTCCACTAAGGATACTAGTGTTCTCAATCTTTTCTTCATAGACTACTTGAAGTCTTCAAAGTAGCTAGTCATAACTGACTCAAAATTCTCACCCAATTATTCAATGAACTCACTAATCTATACTGCCACTGACCTGTTGGTTTTCCATGCAACTATGCCAAATGTGGGAAAAGTATTTTGAACATAAAGAAAATGCATATTAGAATAGAACAACATTTTCCTTGTGCACTTTTTTGTCTCCCTTATTGCTCCTAGGTTCTCAATTAGTTGTTGTAATTGTAGTTCTACAAGATCATATGTGTGATCTTTCTTGACAATTTTGTATCCAACATCTGCTGCAATATAGGGAACTGTTCAATCTACTGGATTAGTAAAACTTGTGAGAAATAACCCTTATGGAAAAGTCTATCAAAGGATTTATAATGGTATCAATTGTCATTCCTCTCTTATTCCATATAGCTCTAGCATTTTTCCCAATAACCTCCTTTGAGTCACTTCTTAGAGTCTTAGGCTAATCTAGGGTTGGATACCCTATTACCCTATGGATTATTCTTTTGGTTATCTTGATGGGTCCATTTTCCATTCAAAGTGAGTTATCATGTATCTTGCTTAACACAATCCTAATCCATTTGGTTTTGAACACATTTGGGAAATCTAGGGCTTGTGTTAACCCTCTCTTTTCTATAATTTTATATTCTTCCTTCAACACACCATTCTCACAAAGTCTATCATATGCTTGCCTAATCTCCATATCACCTATGCTTCAAATTTTACAGTTGTAAAACTTCCTAACATCTTGCACCATTAAAACTTTCGGTGGTATCATGGATAGCACACCAGAGGGGTCTTGTTTGTAAGTGATATCCGGTATGACTTTGAATATTGGCTATCTAACCTCATTAATAACTAGTTGAACATTCAAAACTTCCTTTCCCTCTACATTCATTGAACTAGATGCCATTTTGCAAAACTAGAGTTTACAAAAATATAAACAGCGTAACTCAACACTTGATAAATACCTTGCAAGATCTGATGAAATGATGTAGAATCACTGCTAAAATTTCTATAATTGCTTTGAATGAGTTTTATGATTGGCCTTCTACTCTCCTTTCTCTTTCTTGATTTTGAAATGATGGAAAATGGGTTGAAATCAATTAAATACCTTTTAAAACCCCGTAATAAATGTTGAGTGCTTACACAACTTTAAGCTGGACATCAACCAATTTTAGGTTTACTTGGCATCCATTATCATTCCATTTGTTTAGCAACCATTACGAGCTCAACATCAACTAGCCAGTCTGTTAACTCGACATCTTCTAGCATTCCACTTGGTACAAATAGAAAACTTTCCATGCTCGACAGTAACATGAAAAAATTAAAGATTTTCTTGGATTCCTAATAACATCTTGCATCTTTGTTCATGCTTATGCAATATTTTTAGTACTAAATTCTTTGGAATTGATGTATGATATAAATTTTAAATATCAGTCTCACATACCTCTTAATTGCTTAGTTTGATGAGGTGTGATCACTTGACCCATTGGGTGAAGTGATCCCTTCTCCATTTGATGTGCTCTAACCATCCTTTTTCTTCCATGTCTTGTTCATCTCATTTCTAACATTTTCAACATCTTCCCTACCTTTGTCTTTATCAAATTCACAACTTGGTGCCTTTGACCTTGTTGGATAGTAGTGATTGATGTAACCAATCTTCAAACAACTAAAACATGTGGTTTGACTAAACCACCTTTTGTAGTCACTTTTGAACTCTATCCTTATACAATTCTCAAGAACATGTCCATATTCTTGACAATAATGATAGCTATACCTTGTGTTGTAATCCTAGTTATAAGAGTTGCCATTGTTCCTTACCTTTGTTTTCCTATTTGATGACCACATGGGTTTGGATCTGCACTCAAAATCTCTATGTCCATACTTCTGATAGTTATAGAAATATCCTTCAAATCTTTGTGTATGCATGGTCTTGGTTCTGCATTCATTTGTTTGATGTCCTTGTTTTTTGCACTTATGACAGTGAACCATGCTCTTATGCTTGAAATTCTGATTTACAGTCTTGCTCTCGCACATATTAGCAGTATGTCCTTTCTTACCACAATTATGATAAGTAGGTTTAGAGTTCTTACCTTTTTTGTTCCTTTCTTTTGCAATTTTGGATGATTCTCCTTCTTCAGTACTTGTGTATCTCAATCCAGATGTATCATTATTGGATCTAGGAGATCTCAATATTTTCTCAAAGTATTTGATGGATTCATTTGGTTTATTCAAACTTTTAGCAAATTCATTTTCCATTTTTAGGTCACTCCTCAATTGCTCTTTCAACAATTTCAATGTTGTTATTAATTCATAGTTGGCATTTGTCATTTGAATTAGAGTATCCAATTGCATGTTGGTAATTTTGGTTAGCTCTGATGATTTCTCTTCTAGTTTTTTTGTCAAAACTCTTTTCTCATCTTCAATCATGGCTTTTTCTTCCATAGCTTTCTTTTTCTATTCAATCACCTCACACAGTAGTATGGCTTGTGATTCTTGCTCCAACTTGAGATTTTTGATTTTGTTAGCTTGGAATCTATTCTTTTCCATTAGATCTGCAATTGTTGCATCAAATTCATTAGTCTCCATTAGCAAATAGCCTAGTAGTGAGTATCTCTCTATATTGCATGTCATTCTCCTCAATGGCAATTTCCTTCCTTCTCTTCAATGATTTCTTTAGTTCTTCTCTTACTTCATCCAGTTGATGTAGAATGAGTTGTATTTCAATTCCCTGATTCTCAATGATCTTTCCCAACTTGTAAACTTCCATTTTCAAGATCTTTCCTCAAAGCTACAAAGTTTCTCTTTCAAAGAACAAGGATTTGATACCAATTGTTGTAATTACCATAGGAAAGATAAACTTCTAAGGGGGGAGGGGGGGTGAATCAGAAGTTTAAACTTCTGCCCATAAAAACTTTCACCACACATCCATCTCATATATTCACTAAGTAAACTGAAATACCATGTATAACATGTACTACTAATCATGAAAGAAAGTAAACATTCACACATGTATGACACCAGATATGATTACCCAAAAACCCTCCAATGAGAAGGTAAAACTAGGGTGGGGATGACACCCACAAATCTTCACTACCATAGTAATAAAGTGTATCTAATGAATGTTACAATGTTTGATCATGAGACATGATCTACCTTGTGAAAGGTCTACCCTGTTAAAGGCTTACAAAGACTATTAGGTCTTACCCTTTTAAAAGATTTGAACACCATATTAGAAGTGTGCCTTGTTAAATGAATTCAACTCATAATTAAGTAAGCAACCTGTCAAAGGATTTCAATACAACCTATTAGGACTACTTTGTTAAGAGATTTAATTGATTTAGCAATGATCATGCGGTTAGCACATGATTTCTTGATGACAGATCACCTCTATACTAATGTATTCTTGATTCTTCTGTTGACATAACAGTCAAGTTTTTTATTAGTGACATAAACTTATTCAAATTGTAAATATCTACCGAGCTTATTATATGGTTAATAGTGTTAACCAAACATTTCAGTTGTTACCAAGTTCTATAGTTGCTACCAAGTCCTTTGGACAAATTTCAATGTGTATCAAGCAGTTATAACTACTATGAAGATCAACAGTGTAAACCGAGCATCTCAGTGTATGTTGAGTTTACCAGTGGAAACCAAGTTGTGCAGTGCTTACCAAGTTCATAGTTGATGTGATGCGAGTCTAGTGTTAACCAAGCTACTCAGTGTTAACCAAGTGATTCATTTTATACTGAGCTCAAAATGGAAGCATTGATCGAGCCATGTAGTGTGAATCAAGTGATTTAGTTTATATGCTGAGTTTCACAATATTCACTGAGTCAGGAGTGCAAACTGAGTTCAAGACTACTTAGAAGTGATTAGTATGGATCGAGCTTCTACATCTACTAAGTGCATGACAATCTCAAGCATTGACAATGGATGTCAAGCATCAAAACTTCACTGAGTCAGTCTTTAGAACTCGAGTGTCTACATATGAGCTGACTTTGTAATATTTGTGTAAACTAGTATTGTGGCCAACTTTGTAATTTTATAATTGGATTAGTATATATGCAATGTATGGTATCACATCCAATGTATAATGAATGCAATGTAATCTAATATAATTAGAAGAGAGTAGAAAGAGTGAATTGCAAAAGGCTACAACATTATAAGGAGCAACAAAGATATATCTATCACAACAAGGTGATTTATACACACAAAGGAATCTCACTCAACAAACCAAGTTGCAAATAAGAGATCAGCTATTGCTTCATCCTAATAGGTGGATCAGTCAAATCCTTTAACAAGGTAGAACTAACATTTTTATGTAAATCTATTTACTGAGTGCATACCTCATTGTATGTTTGTAAATTCTTTAACAAGGTAGACCTAGTAGTCCTTATTGCTCCTAACATGGCAGATTATTAGAAGTGATCAATGTAAGCCTTAACAGGCCAACTTTATACTGCAATACTAAGGTTCATGGTATCATCCCCACCTCAATTTTACTTTCTATTTGAAAGGTTTCCAAGTCACCAAATCTATGTGTCAAAGTGTTATGTATGCTTTCATGCTTTCAGTTTCTTATGCATGCAATTAGATCAGATTATGTGTGAAGGATTAAATTCTAATTGGATAGTTAACTTAAAAGTTTTAAATAATTACTAATTTACCCCGCCCCTCTCAGTAACTTAGCCTTTCATAATATTTCCAACAATTGGTATCAGAGATTTGTGGCTCTCAGAGAAAGTCTAACAACTTGAGCAAAGATCAAAGGCCATGGAGATATTTAGACTTGACAAGGCTATTGACAATGAGAAGCTAGATTTGGAAATGACTATTGCCCAACTCAAGAAAGAAAAGGAGTAACTCTCTCAACCCCTAAAAAGAAGAAAAGATCTTGCAATTCACATGAATGATCATCTCTACACTAAAGAAAGAATTGAAGACCTTCATTCAACAAATAGCTCAGATGAAGCAAATGAAGTAATCAAAGAACTATTAGAAAAGAATGGTTCACTACAAGAAGAAGTAAGAAAACTAAGAAGAGATCAAGAAATTCAGTCAATAAGGCTATGTGAAGTTGTGGAAGAGGAAAAAAAGATAAAAGAAGAAAAACAAGGAAAAGAGAATGAGATTCAACATCTATCCCTTCAATAGACTGACTTTATTAATCAGCTCACCAATGCAAATGAAGAAATCATACATCTAAGGTCAGAAAATGAAAGATTGTAGAATGATCTAAACTCTGAAAGGAAAATCAATGAAAGAATGATGAAATCCCAAGTAGACATGAATCAATTGAATGAAAAAAATCATCATAGGCAGAAAGGAAAAACATGAATTGGATATACAGAAGAAGGTGAATCTTCCAAGCAAGGAGTTCAAAAAAATCAAAGATCTACTTGCAATCATTGTGGTAAGATAGGTAATACATTAAACAAATGTT
Source organism: Cupressus sempervirens (assembly GCA_028749045.1). Taxonomy (NCBI): domain Eukaryota; kingdom Viridiplantae; phylum Streptophyta; class Pinopsida; order Cupressales; family Cupressaceae; genus Cupressus; species Cupressus sempervirens. Next base: position 502,616,993 of record CM053793.1, on the reverse strand, counting down.
GGAGCAATGGGAAAGAAAAATTCAATGGAAAATGCTACAATTGCAATTAGCATGGTCATAAGGTTAATAGATGCAAAGAGAAACCAAGATTTGAAGGCAAATGTCACAAATGTAAGAAACATGGACACAATTCATCAGAATGCAAAACCAAGATATTAAATCCAGTAGAACAAATTGTAAAAGCTATATTTAGTTGGGATTATAACACTTGGTGCAGATGTCATTACTATGGAGAATTTGGACAAATTGGAATAAATTGTGTAAAACATCATATGAGAAAAAGAGATACTACTAAAAGATGTTTCATTTGTACAAAACTTGGTCATCTTACCAAGAACTATATGAATACTAGAAGGATTGAAGATGAAAAGAAGGAAAAGGCTGATAACATTAAAAAATATATGAGACAACAATGGGTTCCAAAGTCTATCGAGAATGCAAGTCCAAACAATGATGAACAAGTCACTCAAGATTTGGATGACTCCACCTTTTCTACTTGATTTATCAAAGAAGAACTAGAACTAGGCTACCAAGGAAGACATCTAGATCAGTTCTAGTCGACAGGACAAAAAGATCCAAATCAATATTCAAGATGCAAAAGGGATCACCAAGCAACAAATGAAAGTTATCACCGAGCAAGGTCAGGTTACTATCTTATCGAGCAATGTTGGGTCACAGACTCTACTGAGCGAGGTTAAGAGTAACTAAAACTCATATGGTTACTGAGTCACGAAGACTTTGCCGAGTGTTCAATAAAAGTAAGTGGATGATAGTTTGTCAAATCGATCTAACATTTGTAACAAGCATTTATGGCATAATTTGATAAAAGGAATGAATTCAAAGTCATTTTTATTGTGAAATTTCAAGAGCTATTGTGCAGTGAGATCTTTAAGAGTATTCAAGTGATTTGAGAGAATTGTTACCAAAGTTTTTGAATTCTTTTAAACCCTACCAAGTGAAGATGGCATCTAGCAATAGTAAGGCGAAACAAAGATCAGACATGTTGGTTCGTGGTGTAGAATGGAAAGCACCATATTTCAAGCTCACTCCTACCATCACAAAAATCCTAGATCCAAGTGGAGCACAACCTCAAATCCCTCCAAAGGTACTATTGATTAATGACATTCATTCTCATTTTAAATGCACGATTCAAGATATTGGTACTTTGGAAATGGATGAAGCCCTAGAAAATTTGTGTGTGAATGGCATTTTGAAACTTGAGCATCAGCATCTTGAGGCTAAAGGATTAACCCATATTCCTTATATGCCCCATGAATTCCAAGTGAAATGGATTAGGTTTACTCTCAGTTGGGTGCATAATGGATAGTTATGGTTGGAGCAACTAGTTTTGATCATGAAGAAGATGATCCATAGGATCACTGGTCTCCCAATGTTGGCTAAAGCTAAGAGGACCAAAACCCTAGGTTAGGCTGAAATGGAGAAGAAAACCCTAACCGAGTGGGATGGTAGAGGTATGAAGATAAGCAACATAAATAATTTGGAATTGAAGTTTGGCATTCATATCATTGCCCACAAGATCTATAGTTCGAGCAGGTTGAATAGTGTGTTGTGTGAAACTGTAGACCTGGCATACAAGGTAATCAAGAATAATCTTTCTCTTGACCTTGCCAAGGTATTGTTGAATCAATTCAACAAGAACATGGAGAGCATCAGAACATCAAAGAACAACCCATGTAAGTTTGGCTCACTTTTGACATGTTTATTCTTTTATGTTCATAAATTCTTTCCTTCAAAATGCACTGTTGTTTGGAGGAAAGTTGTGCCAATACTCTATCAGATTAATGAGTATATTGCTAAAATGGGAGAAAATTATAATAGTATCATGGATAATTATTTTGATGCATTCAAGGAGAAAATGAATAACATATTCTAGATCCCCAAGAAACTAGTCGAGGACTATAAAGATGATGTTTGTTTTATGGTTGATATGACAAAGTATACATTCAAGCAGTTAGGCCTAGGATTGCATGGGTGAAACCTCTTGGATATGAGGTTAATATTGATGAAACAAAATATATAATTGAGGCACTAGTTAATGAACCGGTTGATCCTAAGGCAACCTATTTTGGCACATATGATGAAGCCAAGGCTAGGATAGAACTAGAGATTAAGCTCCCTCAGGCGGTAAACAAAGGCAAGAAAAGGATTGCCAAGTTGAAAACTAGTACCACTCTTTTGTTAACTGAGGGAAAAGGTGAGGATCAAGAAGCAGAGGATGAGGAAAAGTTAGAGGAGGAAGAGCCACTAAAGAAGAAGGGCAAGGTAATCATCACCAAGCTAGCTAAGCCATCCATGTCAGTATTCACCAGAAGATCCTCCAGAAATAAAGTAGATAAGGAAGGAGGAGACATAATATTTAGGATACCTCCACCTGCATTCCAAGATAGATTGAAAGATTTGGAGTCAGGGGTTAGCATAATCAATTTTAAGGTGCTGAAATATGTGATCAAGATTGAAGAAGAGTAGAAGCAAATTGAAGATTTGGTGATGTATAAAATGGGTAAGTGCAAAGACTCACCTGATTAGCTTACACTTCAGATCTCGAGTGCTTTGATGGATAAGATCAAGCCAAGATGGGAATTTTCTAGGAAAATTGCAAAAGACATTTATGAGCAAACCTTGAGGCAACTTATGCCAAATCTATCTGACAAGGAAGTGAAAGAATCTATGAAGAAGAATAAAGAAAAACTAACCTTGAAATTCAACACTTGTCTGGTATTGATGAAGGACATTGAGCATGTTGTGAGGAATGCCACAAATACATGGAAGAATGTATGTGTTATTTACAAATTGAGTGATTTTCCTATTAATGTAAATGATGAGGATGATGATGATAAAGAAGAGAAAGATGAAGAGGAATATGATGTAGAGGTGACACATTTTGACAACATTGATGATGAAGAGGAATAGGAGCAAGAGGCTACTGAGGAAGATACACAAGATGTGTGATGCAACAATTATAGCCTCACTTCCTCACTCTCTAAGAAAAATATTGACAACATCAAGCATGGAGAGAGCCTCAGCAGGATTGGCTATGACTAGCACCACAAGTACAAGCATCCAATCAATCTTTGTGCCAGTCCATCTCAGCACAACATTGACTGAAGTGACCTCCACTTCATCTAAGCTAGAGACTCTTCCCTCTTCAACCATGTTGGATACATTAGTTTTTGGACACAAAATATTTGGATACATCAGTTTTGGATACTACAGGTATTTATATCACTAGTTCAATGAGTGTTTTATCAATTTTTGCAGCAAGTCCTACTATGTCTACTATTGTTTCCATTCCTAGTACACAAGCAATAAGTGCAAGGACAATTAAGCCCAAGCCTTAACTGAGCACAAAAATTTTGAGTAAAGGAAAAGAAAAGGAGGAGGATATAGATCTTGATGAGGAAATTGTCATTCTAGATTGGGACATTTCCAAACTCAATCCAGATCAAATGCAAACCCTTGGTGAACTTCTCCAAAAGAAAGCCAAGCAGAAAAGGCTTAGAGAAGAAAGAGACAAGGAATTCAAAATCATTGAGGATGCCAAGAATATTCTAGTAGAAGCTCTAGGTATAGAGGTTGATTCTTCTCAACCAATTTTTTATCAATTAGTAAAGGCAGTCCAGAAGTATAGTGAAGACTTGGATGGACATGATAAATTATTGCTAAAAGTAGAGAAAATTTTGAGAATAAAGTGTTAGAAAATTTCCATTCACCAAGTAGAACTCTCTACCATTTTGGGCTCTCTGGAAACCTCTTGCACTAATGTATCATTACTTTTTGCTAAGTTATGTGATGTTTCAAATTTTACTAAGGAAATAAAAGAAAAATTGTCCAAGATTGATGAAAATCTCAAGGAAAGTGCTCAAAAATTACAACTTGACCCAATTTCAAGCTTTGCCATTTCAATAAGATCATATTTTTGATAGATATGCAGGCAAAATTACTTAGAGAAGAAGCTAGAATCAGATCTACATTGGTAGATATCTAGAATATGATTCTCCCTAACATGGATGCACTGTAGAAGCATATTGAACATTCAAAGATGCTCATCCATGATAATAATTTCTCTATTGTAGACCACATGATTGAGTTGTTAGCAAAAGTGTAGATAGCACTACACACATGTAAGGTCTTGCAGGACAATTGAGACAAGACTTTGGAACTCATATTGAAGGTACATTCAAACTTCTTGTCTCATTTTGGCATTACTATGTAAATATATAGAATAAATCTTTGGCATTAATGTCAAAAAGGGGGCGAAAGATGTAAAGTTGTGTAAAGGGGGAGAAATATGCAAAAAGTTATCGGGGAGAAAATGTATTGTAGAAAATTGTAAAAAGTTGTAAGGAAAATAAAACATTATGGGGAAGCAAGATGTAAGAAAAATGTGGATAAAGAAAGATATATTGTATATAGAAAGGAGATGTATTCATATGTATAATATACTATATATTGTACTATGGAGGAGCCTTACCATGTACAAAAGTATATCTTACAAAACCAATTTTGAAAAATCTTAAAAATAGTATACTCTACCGAGTTAGAATCACAAGGTGATGGATAAAGGTATTCAGGAAACTTTTTGAATTCACTTTTGATTGATAAGTGTTTTTGTCACTAATGCCAAAGGGGGAGATTGTTGATATAATAGTCAAGTTTGTTATTAGTGACATACACTTATTTAGATTGTAAGTATCTATCGAGCTTATTGTATAGTTAATAGTGTTAACCAAGCATTTCAGTTGTTACTGAGTTCTACAGTTGCTATCGAGTCCTTTGGACAAATTTCAGTTCGTATTGAGCAATTACAACTACTGTTAGGATTAGTAGTGTAAATCGAGCATCTCAATGTATGCCGAGTTTACCAGTGAAAATTGAGTTGTGCAATACTTACCGAGTTCACAGTTGATATGATGCAAGTCCAATGTTAACTAAGCTACTCAGTGTTAACCAAGTGATTCAATTTATATCGAGCTCAAAATGGAAGCATTAACCAAGCCATGTAGTGTGAATCAAGTGATTTAGTTAATATGCCAAGTTTCACAGTATTCACTGAGTCATGAGTGCAGACCGAGTTCAAGACTACTTGGAAGTGATCAGTATGGGAGTATGTGCACCAAGTTGTGGTGCCAAAAATATGACACATAAAGTTTTTTTTCAATTTTCCACAGCATGTGCGCGCTATAGGGCGTACATGCTGGAAAAGTAAAAAAAATTATAAACGGGCTATTTTATTCTATTTGGGTTTTTCATTTCTCCTCAATAGCATGCACACAGATTGAAAAAATTGAAAAATTTCATCACTCGCCTCCTCAAAATGCCTCCTCGATGCTGAAGATCAAGATCAAGATCATGTATTATGTTTTCTACTCTCTTTTTTGCATTGTTTTATATGTTTTTGCATTATTTTGTAAGTTTTTACATTGTTTTGTAGGTTTTTTCAATTTTGCTTTAAATTTATTTATTTATTTAGATTACAATTGGTTTCTTATCAGGAAATGTGAATAATGAACTGCCAATTCCCCAGCTGGATCAACAAAATCAAAACGAAAACCCTCCACTAGATCCAAATCACAACCCTCCACAAGATAAAAATCAAAACACTCCACAACAAGAGCAAGAAATTCTACAACCTACACTGATTATAATATCTCCTCCTAAAACCCAAGACAACATAATGAATAAAATAGAAAGAGGGAAAAATGAATTAGAAGCACTCATTGGTAGGTTGAAAGCTTGTGGACAAACCAATCTGATGAGAGCAGAATTGACATCCTCCCTCGAGTACATTATGACCCATGTAGCTTCTGTTTTTGGTTATTTGGATATTTGGCATGTTAAGAGGGATGAACAAAGAAGATATTATGCAAACAAATTATCATATCAAGATGTAAAAAAAAAGGAAATAGAAAAAAAATATCATTTGTGCACTATTCAAAAAGCTTGGAGAACAAGATACTGTTAAAAATACAACTAAAAGGTTCCCCATCCATTGGTGCATACATGATGGTATTAGAAAAAACTTTTGGGATAGATGGTGGATGGTCTTTGATGCCCCTCCTTGCAATAATGATGAGGTTTCAATATATTTCTTAAAGAAATTGTATTGTGAATTTGTCTTTAGGGAGACCCCCAATTATTTGATATATTAGAATCTTAGGGTAGAGGTGGGGGGTCATCATTTGAGAGGTTGAGGGCACATCGTGACCCTAATGTAGTTAGGGCACCTATTGTCAAGTCATAGGGTGAGCATGTGATTATTCATTTAGTTGTGAAGGAACATGTAGAGACCAGCACTCTAGGGACTATCAATGCTTTGACGCAAACCCTCATTCATTGCACCAATCAATTAGTTGAAGAGGAGTCTTTTGTACATTGTGGTCACATGTGTACATCATATGGATCCTTATGCACATTTGGCAGTCATGCTGGAGATAGTATGGATGATGGGCTAGTCATTGATGAGTTCCTGAGTGACACATTTGGGATTGAAACACATGTAAATTACAATTATAATAAAATAATTTGATCACATTTTGTATGTATAGTGAATGACTAATTAATTAGCATGTATTAACATTGTCCAAAATTCAGGGTAAGAGTGTTACTGGCCCTAGTACAGATTCTACGACCCCATTTTTAGTCTCGTCGATGAGTCGAGAGGTATGTATCAATTTAATCATTTAAGTTAATACATATATTTATTAAGTAATCATATGAAGGATTGACAAAAAAATTTATGCATGTGCACTAGTTCTCTACTAGACCAACAACATTCACAAGGGACTCTGAGCCTAGGCATGATACAAGCTTCATAGAGGTACATTTGTTTCATGTTAATTTAATTCATTTGATTATATTTGTTTCATGTTTCATGTTACATGTAAATTTTATTATATGACATGCAACTATTGACGTCTGAGACTCCTCATCTTCGCCAATCCATCAATCGTGGAGTTGCTGCAGTGATGACTAGTTCAGAGCCATTGACTGAGGTATGAAAGAATTTTCTTGATTTTAGTTGTTTATAATAGTTAGTATCAAAATTTCTAATGTTATTTATAAGTGATTATATTGATTGACTTGTTGTAGGGCCTTATTATAGTTGATTGTATGCGAGCCTTTGAGGTGGACATACATAGAGATTATTTGATGGCCGTAAGAAAATAATTAATTTTGTGTGTACATATATTTGATTTCAATGTATAATAATTATTGATTCATATCTACTTTTTTTTGTATCAGCCCGAGTTAGAGAAGAGCCTAAACAAGAGGATGAGTGAGCATGCGAGGAAGACCCCATCATCCCCATTATCTCCCTCCACACAATGACTGAAGACCTCTAGGGATTTTTTTCCTTTCCCTCATGGGAAGGAGAAGATATAGTTGATAGACACACATGTATAGGCATTAGTGGACATATATGTTGGATTTTATGTCAATGGACATATTCGATATACATTTGATGTATTATGACATTTTATATTTGATGTATGCCATATATTTGATGCATGACATTATTAGACTTATGACATTATTGGTTAATGTATGATATGTTTATTCATGTATGACATTATTGGTTATCATAATATATTATATGTTTGTTAATGTATGAAATTATTGGTTATCATAATATATTATATGTTTGTTCATGTATGACATTATTGGTTACAATAATATATTATATGTTTGTTCATGTATGACATTATTGGTTATCATAATATATATTTTGTTTTTCTTGTTTACATTTTAAGTACATTTCATATTTCATTTTAATGTAAATTGCATCCAAAATGATGTAGAGTGCTCACACCAAAAGCTAGCGAATTCCCAGCAAGAACACTTTTAAGGCAAACTACCTTTCCCACCTTCCTTAGTGTCTTCAAAGATTCTTTCCAACTTGGTTACAACATTAAACAAACTTCTACCCAACTTCACAAAACTATTTGATCACTTTCCCTATTCAAGACTTGGGAAGCAATAAGGGAAAAATGAGCAAATTTGAGAAATAGATCATAATCAACTTCTTGCTTCAAACTAACATCTTTGACACTTCAAGGAACACCTAATAACTATCTCACAAACTTCAGTTTGTCATCTATTTCATCCTTCCAAGAGATTCTTTAACATCCTATGAGTGAAAACAATCTTCCAACATCTTATGACTGTATTTTCTTTGCAACAAAATGTAATTTGTTGATCTTCAGACAACTCTTCACAAAGGGAAGTGATTATGTTTCAAACCCATGAAATGGCTATTAAGACAACCAAGAAGATTCTTAACATCTTCCACTAACTCCATTTAGTGATAACATGTGGCTAAAGTGGTGTTTCATTTTGATAGAGTATGAGTTTGTTGTTCCAAATAGGAAGTAATGATATTTGACAATAACTCAATGATCTTATATACAATTTTAACATCAGTAGTGATTCCTTGCCATATTAAAAAAACTTAATAATTACCAACACCTCATGCCTCCTCTAAATTCATAAAGGGTATTTTCATCATTTGACATCCATTCCAACTGATTACCAGTTGGTTTGATTGGTTACAAGGTTAATTTCAAGGTTTTCCAAAAAATTGCTAAAATTGCCAAAAAGTTGAGGGAGATTCGACAGTTGACAACTTTGTACTAGCCAACACTACAAGGTTTAGCATCACCCGAGATGGCGTCACAAAATCAAAATAGGATAAGATCTCCAAAAAGTGAGAGAGGTTATTGTAGGTCTCTGCAATATGGTCCTATAGCACCTAGAATTGCATCCATACCTCACACGAGATCTGAGATACACCTCGTAAAAGATCACTTCCCTATGGAATTTAGTGACTCTTAGAGATGATTTAGTTTGGCATGCCCAAGAATGTTCAAGCACTCAATAAGATGGGAGGAGTGGCTAGTGTTTACTTGGCCACCCAAGGCTAATAGAATAAACAGTTCAATCCCACGATGAATAGTGAGGGAGATTCAACAGTTGGCAACTTTGTACTGACCAACACTACAAGTTTCAACATCACCCGAGATGGGGTCACAAAATCAAAATGGAATAAGATATCCAAAAAGTGAGAGAGGTTATTGTAGGTCTCCACAACACAGTCCTATAATGCCTAGAATTGCATCCATACCTCGCACGAGCTGTGAGATATGCCTCGTCAAAGATTGCTACCCTATGGCATTTAGTGACTCTTAGGGACATCTCAATTCGACATGCCCAAGAATGTTCGAGTGCTCAACAAAATGGGATGAACTTGGAGATAGGGTTTACCCAACCACCTAGAGCTAACAGAATAGATAGTTCAATTTGACGATGAATGGTGATGGAGATTTGGTAGTTGGCAACTTTGTACTGGCCAACACTACAAGTTTCAACATCACCCAAGATGGGGTCGCGAAATTAAAATAGAATAAGATCTCCAAAAAGTGAGATAAGTTATTGTAGGTCTTGGCAACATAGTCCTATAGCACCTAGAATCACATCTATACCTCACACGAGCTCTGAGATATGCCCCATCAAAGATCGCTGCCCTATGGCATTTAGTGACTCTTAGGGACGATTCAGTTTGGCGTGTCCAAAAAAAATTGAATGCTCAATGAGATGGGAGGAGCTTGGGGCTAGTGTTTACCTAGCCACTCGAAGCTAATGGAATAGATAGTTTGATCCCACTACGAATGATGAGGGAGATTCAACAGTTGGCAACTTTGTATTGGCCAATACTACAAGTTTTAGCATCACTCAAAATGGGGTCGCAAAATCAAAGTGGAATAATATCTCCAAAAAGTGAGAGAGGTTATTGTAGGTCTCTACAACATGGTTCTATAGCACTTGGAATCACATCCATACCTTGCATGAGCTTCGAGATATGCCCCACCAAAGATTGCTTCCCTATGGTATTTAGTGACTCTTAGGGATGATTCAATTTGGCGTGCTTGAGAACATTCGAGCACTCAATGAGATGGGAGGAGCTTGGAGCTTATGTTTACCTAGCCACTTAGAGCTAACAGAATAGACAGTTTGACCCCATGATGAACAGCGAGGGAGATTCAACAGTTGGCAACTTTGTATGGGCCAACACTACAAGTTTCAGCATCACCTGAGATGGGGTCACAAAATCAAAATAGAATAAGACCTTCAAAAAGTGAGAGTTTATTGTAGGTCTCTACAACATGGTCCTATAACACTTTAAATCACATCCATACCTTGCACAAGCTCCAAGATATGCACTGTCAAAGATCGCTACCCTATGACATTTAGTGAATCTTAAGGATGTTTTGGTTTAGCATGCCTAAGAAAGTTTGAGCACTCAATGGGATGGGATGAGATTTGGGCTAGGGTTTATCTATCCACCTAGAGCTAATGGAATAGACAGTTCAATCCCATGATGAACGGTGAGGGAGATTCAATAGTTGACAACTTTGTACTGGCCAACACTACAAGTTTCAACATCACCCAAGATGGGGTCACAAAATCAAAATGGAATAAGATCTCTAAAAAGAGAGAGAGGTTATTATAGTTCTATACAACATAGTCCTATAGTACCTAGAATCACATCCATACCTCACATGAGCTCTGAGATATACCCAATCAAAGATTGCTTCCCTATGGCATTTAGTAACTCTTAGGGACAATTTGGTTTGGCATGTCCAAGAAGATTCGAGCACTCAACAAGATGGGATGATCTTGGGGCTAGGGTTTACCTATCCACCCAAAGCTAAGGGAATATACAGTTCAATCCCATGATGAATGGTGAGGGAGATTCGGTAGTTGGCAACTTTGTATTGGCCAACACTACATGTTTTAGCATCACTTAAGATGGGGTTGTAAAATCAAAATGGAATAAGATCTCCAAAAAGTGAGAGAGGCTATTATAGGTCTCTGTAACATGGTCCTATAGCACCTAAAATCACATCAATACCTCACACGAGCTCTGAGATATGCTTCATCAAAGATCACTGCCCTATGGCATTTAGTGACTCTTAGGGACGTTTCGATTCGACGTGCCCAAGAATGTTCGAGTGCTCAATAGGATGGGATGAGTTTGGAGCTAGGTTTATCTAGATACTTAGAGATAACTAAATAGATAGTTTGATCCCATGAAAAATGGCGAGGGAGATTTGACAGTTGGCAACTTTGTATTGGCCAATACTACAAGCTTTAGCATCACCCAAGATGGGGTCGCAAAATCAAAATAGAATAAGATCTCCAAAATGAAAGAGAGGTTATTCTAGGTCTCTATAACATGGTCCTATAGCACCTAGAATTGCATCGATACCTCGCACAAGCTTTGAGATATGTCGCATCAAAGATCGATGCCTTATGGCATTTAGTGACTCTTAGGGATGTTTCAGTTTGGTGTGCCTGAGAATGTTTGAGCACTCAACAAGATAGGACAAGTTTGGGGCTAGGGTTTACTTGGCCACCTAGAGCTATCAAAATAGATAGTTTGATCCCATGATGAATGGTGAGGGAGATTTGATAGTTGGAAACTTTTTACTAGCCAACACTACAAGTTTCAACATCACCCGAGATGGGGTCGCAAAAAAAAAAAAAAAGATTTCCAAAATGAGAGAGAGGTTATTGTAGGTCTCTACAACACGGTCCTATAGCACCTAGAATTGCATCCATACCTTGCACGAGCTCTAAGATATGCTCCGTTAAACATTGCTTCCCTATGACATTTAGTAACTCTTAGGGACGTTTCGGTTCGACGTGCCCGAGAATGTTCGAGCACTCAATGGGATGGGATGAGCTTGGAGCTAGGGTTTACCTAGCCACTTAAAGCTAACAAAATAAACAATTTTATCCCACAATGAATGGTGAGGGAGATTTGGCAGTTGGAAACTTTGTATTGGCCAACACTACAAGTTTCAACGTTGCCCAAGATGGGGTCGCAAAATTAAAATAGAATAAGATCTCCAAAAAGTGAGAGATGTTATTGTAGGTCTTTGCAAGATCTCCAAAAAGTGAGAGAGGTTATTGTAGGTATTTGCAACACGTTCCTATAGCACCTAAAATCACATCCATACCTTGCACGAGTTTCAAGATATGCCCCATCAAAGATCGCTGCCCTATGGCATTTAGTGACTCTTAGGGACATTTCAGTTTGGCCTGCTCGAGAATGTTCAAGCACTCAATGGGATGGGATGAGCTTGGATCTAAGGTTTACTCGGCCACCTAGAGCTAACAAAATAGATAGTTCAATCCCACGATGAACGGTGAGAGAGATTTGAGGAAGATATGTATGCCTAGGCCACTTTTTGCAAGATATGAGCAAAAGTTGCTAATTAGGCAAAATTGGGTCTTTTTGAGTTTTTGGTCAAGATAGACTAGGATTAGGTTTTTTAGTTGTTTTTTTAATAGTTTGGAACCTTTTCCAAGTCCTAGAAGTGAAATCTAGTGAACTTTGCAAAAGTTGTACTTTTTATGCAAAATTGCAAAAGTTGTAAAAGTTGCTTAAAAATGCAAATTTGACTGGAAACCTTCTAACCTTCAAAAATATGTTTTCCATGCTCATATACCTAAACATGGATAGTTACAACTTCCCAAACTTCCATTTGCAACTTTTTTGCAAAAATTGCAAAAGTTGCTCAAGCAACTTTTTGGGCAACATTGCAACTTTTGAGCAATTTTTTCTCTATACATATTTAGGTGAAATGGTTCCATCTAGGACCCTAGTTAAGATTCCCAGGACCTATTAGGTAACCAAATACTTTACTTTCCCATGAATATTTAAAGGCAATGAATAAGAAATTGGCTACTAGCTATAGATATTTCAAAGACATTGAAAATAATATATATTATTGTTTCAAGAAAGATGAGGTACCGATTCTAAAAATAAGATTGAAATGATTCCCATCAGTGGCATGGCCAAGAACTATCTTTTTAATACATTGACCAAAAATTTGCCTCACTCCCCATGCATTCTAATTCCTATGAAGGAAAGCTTAATATACAAAGGAATACATACAGAGGAATTGCAGCTACATCTATTAAATATACAAAGGAAGATATAAAAAGGCCTACTTAATAAAGAGATTAATCTGAGAGAAAAGGACATTTCAGAAGAAAATGGTTATCTTAGTGCCATCCAAGGTATGCCAATTACTTAGGATGAAGATAAAAAACCTACAACTATTGGGAAGGAGTATACATGTACACAGACACAAATTTTTTAGATAGAGAAGTAATAAGTGCTATAGAATTGTCCACAGAGCAATGTGAAGTGAAGCCTCAAATTGGCTCATTAGTAAGCAAAGAATCTAGTCACACACTTAATTCTAGAACCACATATATTTCTATTAGAAATGCCTATTCATCAATGGCCTTGCATTTATAGGACTTGGGAAGCCAAGATACTCAAGCTGGGCATGATCCCTCAAAGTTCTCATCAAAATATATTAATGATCTTAATAGAACAACAAAAAGCTCATTGCCACATTTAAATGGAGACTTGAGTTTAAATGGAGATTTTCAGTTCCAAAACATGTCCTAGTAAAGTAGATGATTGGTGTAGGAGCACTCATTCTAGACTCATCAAAGAAGGCACCTAAAGATCCTAGATAGTTCACTTAGGATAGGTTGTGATGCAGCAGTGCACAATAGAAGCTTCTAAAAGGCAAGCCACTAGGCAATTAGACAAGGTTGGAATCCTTCAAATTTCCCAAAAAGAGGGTTTAGTGTTGGGACACTTATCACAAGCATCAATAATGAACTTTTCACAGGTTATCACAACACAAACAAGGTAGGGAACCTAATCACTAGGTTTGCCTAAGTTCAAAAGCACCAAAACATAAGGATTCTCCAAAAGCCTAATAAGGGAACATACCTCCAAACATGAATGAAAAGAGAAAAATGACCATGGAATAGAATAAAAACACACTTAGACCTATTAAGGTCTATATACAGTAGATAAAGTGATTCTCTTGTGTCCAAATAACACTGATATATAATAAAACATTTTGCCATTGAAAAGGTTAGTAGCCCTTCAAACTGTAAATTGAATATAATATGGAAAAAAAACCACATGAAGACATAGTTAAAGTGAGATTCAAACACTATTTTAGGACATATAAAACATATGTAAACCTCACAAATTGGAAGAGACTAGAAGCCACTGTTGTAACAACATTTGGAAAGTATTGATAGGCCTAATTAGGCTACAGTTACACTACAGGTACCCTTTCACACATGTAAATCTACAAAAAAATTATTGGAACATCTAGGGACATGTGAAACAAGTCCAAAACCAAAGTTACAGACCTTGGATCACTTTGGAGCAAAAGTTATAGTGACTGTGGTGAAATGCTAAATAGTGCATGTATGGACCCATACACCTAGGGTATGGTAGAAAAATTCATTCCTTGCTTGGCCATATATAAAACCTAAAAAATCATGAAGTACACTGATAGGGCTTGCATTCCACCAAGGGACATCAAATTCCCGTGGTAGAAAGTGCAAAAACAACAAGGCCCTAGGTGAAACCCTTGGTTTAATGCTAATTTCTATGCACCTTCAACAAAACTTGAATAACTTGCAAACTAAAAAGGATCAAAACATGAAACCAAGTGAAAATGAAAGGTAACTCACCCCTTCAACTCTTGGAGTTACTGGCACATGTCTAACATCTTTACCATTCCATAAAATGCTCTGAAACACATAATTTTGTAGGAAAAATAGGTTATTTTATTAATTTCTTGCCAAAATAAGTACATCATACCTATCACTCATTTGTAAGGGATAATATAGGTTTTCCCCAAAGGTTACAAGGTTTTTTTGAACCAACTAACCATTTGGGGAAGAGTTTTTGAAAGTTTAACAACTTTTTAAGAAGTTGCTCAAAAGTTGTCAAGCAACTTTTTGAGCAACTATGAAAAGAAAGACAATCAAACCAAACTTCCTAAAACAAAATTGTTCCAAACAACCCAATCTACCATGTAAACTAGTACAGTCTACAAAAAAAATGTTAAAAAAGCCTTAAAACTCAGAAACTCAGTAATTTTGCCTTCAAATATCATCCTATAACATGCTGACCATACACAATGATATTAACTTCTCTCTTTTTAGGGTTTGGAAAGTCTTTATATCTCCTCCTATGTCTTTCCCCTTCATCCTTATGGTTTGCATCAGCCTCCTTCAAGTTTTAAAAGGAAAATCCAAAATTTATTGCAAAATTGCAATATAGAAACTTTTGAAAATTTTCTTGCTTGCTCTTCTTAACACTTCTAACTTGTTATTTAGGCTATCCTTTAGCAATTCCATGCTAGGGACCCTTCCCTAAGCTAAAAAATCATCCCTTAGGTTACTCATTTCCCTAACTACCACACCTAGCTCCAATGACCCTTATTCTACCTACAAGGCTCACTTGGAGCATAACACAACAAAAATGAAAAGGTGAGGGCCCTACGATTCAAGGTGGCCCTGCACCTCTCTCTCTCTCTCTCTCTCTCTCTCTCTCTCTCTCTCTCTCTCTCTCTCTCTCTCTCTCTCTCTCTCTCTCTCTCTCTCTCTATTCAATCTAATGAACCAACTGGATCTGCTCTACATTTTAATGTCTCAAGTATTGCCTCGTGGTTCGACTCGCAAATTTTCCAAAGAGTCTTATTATGTGGTTTTCCACCATATTTTATCAAGTGGACATTTTATGTGACAACAAGGTTCAAATAATAAAGAATCTTCCTCTCTATTTGCCAATCCTAGAACAACCACAAGTTAGGGTTCTTCATAGAATATCATCTAAGCCATGTGCCAGTTACAACCACCACACCGATATGGTACTCTAAACCTTCACCATCTATAATTGAGTGATCCGATTTTTGTTTAGCTTGGACACAATGACATAAATAATAATTTGTCCCTTCTTCATTGTTTTCAGGTGCAATAACAACAAAAACATGGCCTATAGTGATAAATGTACAAAATGCAATCATTAATTCATAAAATACTTAGGTAAAAGAAGATATATATATATATATATATATTACGAAGTCACACTAGATTAGACAAGTAGTCAAAGTCAATAGATGAATCCATCTCTACCATTTCAAGTGCTTATGGGGGATGATAGGTGTCAATTGGGTCCAAAACCCGTACATCCCATTTGTGCACCCATTCAATGGACTCACCCTCATCCCAATTTTCCTCTACACATGATGGACAATAAAATGCCATTTTTCGTGTGTGGATACTCCATGAACCTACATGAGAGCTTCTAAAAGAGTGTAACTCACTTGATCTTGTTAGTGTGAAATAATCCTCATATGGTGCAATGTTAGCATTATCTATCAACCAAAAAAATCTATGAACCGTAGATTCACCGTCCTTACCTTGACCCATTGTAGCATTACACCACTGGACGATGGATTTTGCATCTGTTAATATTGCTCCATCTTTGTACTTTATTTCTTCATGAGCTAAGGCTTTTTTGATGCATGTGCCTGCACCATCGTACTCTCCCTTTCCATGAACAGCCTCTATGAAATTCCACATATATTAAATTCTAGACAACTTGTGCATCCTACTCAACCAATAGAACATCCGTGCATTCTTGAATTGAGATGTGCAATTGTCTAACTAAATAATGCGTTGACGATATGGTATGCCCCTGTTAGTCAAATATCCATAAAATAGTTAAAAACAACCATGTATAAACTTCGTAGAATGTGATCAATCATTGTTGATGTAAAAATGGTACTCCCTCAAAATCTTCTTGTCATCCTCTATACTTGTAGGTGAATGCATGAATGTTATGTTGACAAATATGGAAACCTATTGAGAAGTATAATAATTTGCTTCCACCTCATTTTGTCATGTTAGTGTGTAGTTCTCTACGAAGTCTACAACTAAAATAGTGGTATCCAGTGGAAATGTATCCTTGCATAATTTGAATTGTATATCCAACCATCAAGCTCTATGTGTATGCCTTGCATACTCATAAATAATCTTTTCATGAAAAATCTTCATGAACTCATACATTGGAATCTTTTCAGTGACTAAATCACATCTTTTACCATATTTCCCATCTTTTAGAGCATATGTCACTATCTTATATTTTATGTAATCTACTATTTCATTTCCAATTGCATGTGTACTATCTATATGTTCACAAGTTGATAAAAGTTGCAAAGAACCACAAAATAAGCATGTATTATCCAAGCATGATGTCTTGTAAAATTGTTGTCCATCCCCTATTTCATATAAAATGTTGGATATGAATTCTCTTGAAGATCTAGGTGGCTCATTCATGTCACAATCTTAAGAAATAAACTTAGAATGCAAAAACACACATATATGCCTAAAAACATCAAAATGGTTAGAAAATTCAATATTTATCCTACAACAAGTTGTGTGTGCATGATTTATCTTCACATAAAAGGGTTTACCCATCTCAAAAAATCTTTGACTTATTTGAATTTGAGGATACATACCAATAAATTTTGCAAAATATTGTGTCTCAGTTGAGTCCAAAAAATATTTCACATGTGGGTCGCGATTTTGGCTACCAATCCTCCTTCTTACAACATCTCTTTGATTAGGAGAAACACTTGTTATTTGTCCAAAAATCTTCGATCAATGATTTCAAAGCTTCACTAATTTCTTTATCCTTTTGTAGTAGTCTACTGCTAAATGTCCATAACTCATTTTTTGTTGGATCTTCGAACCTCCCATGCCTTAGCATGGCTCTCCTTAGAGTACCTCTACCAATTTTCAATGTTTTGCTTGTCTTTCTCATGAGTCAAGCTTTCTTCATTTGGGTACTTACTCTTGTCAATGTAAGTACTCATCTTGTGATATTACTATCTTTGGTGCATGATTTAGAACCCACTTTGGCATAAGCACTCATTAGATTCTTTACAATGCTTTTTTCATTTGAATTGTCCATCGCTCTTAGCCCAAGAATCTTCATGATAAGCCTAAAATTTAAATTCCTTATCATTTCAACTAATAATTTGAATTGGCTTGTAATATTTAATTCTTTAAAGAATAATCTCCACATAAGATTAACTTTTCTTTGACAAGTACGCTTGCTAATCTTGTCAGACATTGATTTCAAAATGTTAGTATCAATATCAATCAAATATTTGGTCTTCTCAAATGAATTCTAGAAGGTGTTATAATATCTTTCATTCCCTCAACATTTTAAACATCAACATAAGGTTGAGTGCTTTGCGTACCTTGAACCGAAGATGATGTGCCTTGGCAATAAGATGCAAAAGATGGAATATCACCTACTTGATATGTTGATGTTGTGCCTTCAACATGACATGATGGAGTGTGTACATCGTCGGATCTAAAAATTAGCATCTCTTCAACATGAGATGATGATATGACTCCAACATTGGAAGATGGTGTAGCTTCACAATTCAATTGTTTTCTTAAGCATAATAGTCTGATTCATTCTCTTTGTCTTTCCAATTGTTCCTCTTTGTTTCTTTGTATCGGTGGTTCTTGTTCCTCTTCGAAAGTCAATTCTTCACTATTGATTTGCAATTTTCTTTTTTCACATAGTAGTTTCATTTTATCTCTTTTAATTTTTAAATCTCTCTCCCTCTCTTCCATTGTTTGAGTTTTTGGTTTCTTCCTTGGCTTAATAATGATTTTTATATGTCAAATTATTCAAACATTTGAATTAATTACAATTTGTAAATTACAAATCATTCAAATACATATACAAATTACAATTATTTCAATGAATACACAATATATATTAAACAACTTGTCAAATTTCTAACCATTTCCAAATAACAATTCATTCAAACATACAAATTTCAATGAATTCACTATATATTAAACAACATGTCAAATTATAATCAAATTTGTCTCTATATAATAACAAAGAATATTTTAAAAGGACTACACTAACCTTTTCTATAGAAAGAACATTCAAAAAGCCTTCAAATAGTGTATCCAATGATTGAATTTGGTGTTTTCTAGCTTCAAATAGAATGAAAGAATGTTCAAAAAGCCTTCAAATAGTGTTTGCTAACTTCCAACAGCTTGAAACTCGTGTTTTTTGTCAGAACAATATAATACACAATAGACAAAAAGTGTAATATGGATTAGTAGGGACCCAAACTTTCATTATGACCATTTATTAGTGTTTTCATATAGTGCGTATGCACTATAAAGAATGTACGCACTATAGTGTATATGCACTATTTGAAAAATAATCTCTCCCTATCCCACCATCCCCCATCCCCTACTATCTCTCTCTCTCCCTACTCTCTCTCCTCTCCCATCCCTTTCTCTCACTCTCTCTGTCCTCTCCCATCCCCTACTCTCTCTCTCTCTCGAACTACTCTCTCTCCATCTATCTCCCTCTTCCACTCCCTCTCTCACTGCCTACTCTCTCTCACACTCTCTCTCATCCCCTACTCTCCCTCTCACTCTCTCTCCTCTCCCATCCCCTACTCTCTCTCTCTCGCTCTCTCTCTCCTCTCACATCCCCTACTCTCTCTCTTTATCTATCTCCCTCTCCCACTCCATCTCCCACTACCTAATCTCTCTCTCTCACTCTCTCTCTCCCATCCCCTACTCTCTCTCTCTCTCTCTCGCTCTCCCTATCCGTCTCCCATGCCTACTCTCTCTCACTCTCTCTCCCATGCCCTACTCTCTCTCTCTTCCTCTCTTACTACCTACTCTCTCTCCCATCCCCTACTCTGTCTCTCTCTCTCTTGCTCTCCCTCTCCCACTACCTACTTTCTCTCTCACTCTCTCTCCCATCCCCTGCTCTCTCTCATTCTCCCACCCTAATATTTCTCTCTTAATCTCTCTCTCTCCCATCCCCTACTCTCTCTCTCTCAAGCTATTATCTCTCTCTCTCTCTCCTACTCTCTCTCACAGACACACTCCCATCCCCCCTCTCTCTCTCTCTCTCACTCTCCCTTTGCCACTCCCTCTCCCACTGCCTACTCTCCCTCTCCCACTCCCTCTCCCACTACTACTCTCTCTCACTCTCTCTCCTATCCCCTACTCTCTCTTGCTCTCCCTCTCCCATTGCCTACTCTCTATCACTCTCTCTCTCCCATCCCCTACTCTCTCTCCCTCTCCCACTTCCTATTCTCTCTCTAACTCTCTCTCCCATCCCTTACTCTCTCTCTCATTCTCCCACCCCCTACTCTTGCTCTCCCTCTCTCACTACCTACTCTCTCTCTCATGCTACTTTCTCTCTCCTCTCCCATCCCCTACTCTCTCTCTCATAGACACACATTCCCATCCCCACCTCTCTCTCTCTCTCACTCTCCCTCTCCCACTCCCTCTCCCATTGCCTACTCTCTCTCTCACTCTCTCTCCCATCCCCTACTCTCTCTCTCTCTCTCTTACACACACACACACTCTCTCTCTCACTCTCCCTCTCCCACTCCCTCTCCCATCGCTACTCTCTCTCTATCTATCTATCTCCCTCTTCCACTCCCTCTCACACTACCTACTCTCTCTCCCATCGCCTACTCTCTCTCTCTCTCTCTCGCTCTCCCTCTCCCACTGCCTACTCTCTCTATCTCTCCCATCCCCTACTCTCACTCTCTCTCTCCCATCTTGTACTCTCTCTGCCACCCCCTACTCTCTCTCTCTCTCTCTCTCTCACTCTCCCATCCTCTACTCTCTCTCCCCTACTCTCTCTCTTACACGCACTCCCATCCCCACTCCCTCTCCCACCGCCTACTCTCTCTCAAACTCTCTCTCCCATCCCTTACTCTCTCTCTCCCCTCTCCCATCCCCTACTCTCTCTCTTTCACACACACACACACTCCCATCCCCCCTCTCTCTCTCCTCTCTCATCCCCTACTCTCTCTCTCTCTCTCTCTCTCTCTCACACACACACACACACACACTCCCATCCCCCCCTCTCTCTCTCGCTCTCCCTCTCCCACTCCCTCTCCCACTATCTACTCTCTCTCTCTCTCTCTCACTCTCACTCTCCCTCTCTACTCTCTCTCTCTCATTCCCTACTCTCACTCTCTCTCCCCCATCCTATACTCTCTCTCTCTCTGCCACCCCCTACTCTCTCTCACACTCTCACACTCTCTCCCATCCCCTACTCTCTTTCTTGCACACACTCTCATCCTCCTCTCTCTCTCCCTCTCCCACCGCCTACTCTCTCTCCCATCCCCTACACTCTCTCTTTTATACACACACACACTCCCATCCCCCCCTCTCTCTCTCTCTCTCCCCCACTCCCTCTCCCACTGCCTACTCTCTCTCCCATCCCCTACTCTCACTCTCTCCCACCCCCTACTTTCTCAGTTACACTCCCTCCCATCCCCTACTCTCTCTTACACACACTCCCATCCCCCCCTCTCTCTCTCCCTCTCCCACTCCCTCTCCCACTGCTTACTCTCTCTCCCATCCCCTACTCTCTCTCTCCCCTCTCCCATCCCCTACTCTCCTCTCTTTCACACACACACACTCCCATCCCCTCTCTCTCTCTCCCTCCTCTCCCATTCCCTACTCTCTCTTTCTCAAACACATTGTCATCCTGTACTCTCTCTCTGCCACCCCCACTTTCTCTCACTCTCTCTCCCATCCCCTACTCTCTCTTACACACACTCTTATCCCCCCTCTCCTCTCCCTCTCCCACTCCCTCTCCCACTGCATACTCTCTCTCCCATCCCCTACTCTCTCTCTCTCTCTCTCAAGCTACTCTCTCTCTTCCCTCTCCCATACCTTTCTCTCTCTCTTTCACACACACACTTCCATCACCCCCTCTCTCTCTCTCATACACACACTCCCATCCCCGTCTCTCTCGCCCTCTCCCACTCCCTCTCCCACCACCTACTCTCTCTCTCTCCCATCTCCTACTCTCAATCTCTCTCCTATCCCCTACTCTCTTTGCCACCCCCTACTCTCTCTCACACTTCCTCTCTCTTTCATCCCCTACTCTCTCTCTCCCCTCTCCCATCGCCTACTTTCTCTTTCTCTCTCTCTCTCTCTCACACACACACACACTCCCATCCCCCCTCTCCTCTCTCTCTCATCTTGCTCTACCTCTCTCCTTCCATGTCTATTGAAATTTAGGTCTTAATAGTGTGTGCGCACTAAAGCATGTACACACTAAAGTACGCACATGCTATTAAGACCCAAATTTAAAAAACTTTAAATGGTGTGTGTGCTCTATTTAAAGCTTTGCATTCTACCAAGCCTAAGGCTTGGTTTTTCCTTGGGGATCCAACCCAAAGGTTTGGAGTCTCTAAACTAGTATAAGATGTGTTTTCTGCAAACATGCAAAAAATGATTGATTTTCTTGTGTGCTCTCCTTCAAGTTTCCTCGTGGTTGAGCATCAGTAAAATCAGTTTACATGACATTGTAGGTCTCTGTGTTAGCTATATAACTATATCATTTGAACTATTTCAAGCCTTTCAACTATAATTTATTTTGAATGTATGTCCATTTTTTGTCAAAAACCAACATGTACTAATTGGGTTGTAGATTTTAGCTCATTCATCAAATTTTGCAACAACTTAGTTTTTTAGAAACTAGACTCCATTCTACACACTTTGAAAGAAATAAGTTTTGATTTTAGATTAGTTTTCAATTATTTCTAGGGAGAGAAAACATATATTTCACATTTTTGGGATGTGTGCAATTAAAAAACTCATTAGAAAAAATGCACATTATAAAATTCCCCAAAAAATATGGGATAAACTACATAGTGTTAGGTAATTTTTGACCAGAAAGATTAGAGAATTTCAAAAAAAAAGTTAAAATTTTAGGGGGAGCACACTTTGTATTGTGTTATGTTTTTTTGAATAAATAGTACCACTTTCTGTGGCCCCCTTTTTTGAGGACCTAAAACTAAACCATTTTGAAAAAAAATTAGTAGTTTAGAAACTAGATTTAAAGGACTACTACTTTTTTTTTGTCATATCTTAAAATTTTGAGTGTAACTATCTTCAAATTCTTGTTGAAGTTCAAAAATTGTTGATTTCAAAAAAAAAAATGTCCACTTATACGCCCCTTTTGGTACCAGAACTTGGTACACTTACCCATGGATCAAGCTTTTACATCTATCGAGTGCATGATGATGCTGAGCATTGACAGTGGATGTCAAGTATCAGAACTTCACCAAATTAGTCTTCAGAACTTGAGTGTCTACATTTGAGCCAACTTTGTAATATTTGTGTGAATTGGTATTGTGACTAACTTTTTAATTGTATAATTGGATTGGTATATATGCAATGTATGGTATCACATCTAATGTATAAGTAAGCAATGCAATGTAATTGAATATAATAAGAAAAGAGAAAAAAGAGTGAATTACAAAAGGCCATGGTAGTATAAGGAGCAGCAAAGATATATCTATCATAGCAAGGTGATTTATACACATAAAGGAATCTCACTCAGCAAACCAAGTTGCAAATCAAAGATCAACTATTACTTTATCCTAACAGGTGGATTAGTCAAATCCTATAACAAAGTAGACCTAATAGTCTTATGTAAATCTCTTCATCGAGTGCATATTTCATTGTATGTTTGTAAATTTTTTAATAAGGTAGACATAAAAATCTTATATAAATCTCTTTACTGAGTGCATACCTCATTGTATGTTTGTAAATCCTTTAACAAGGTGGACCTAGCAGTCCTTATTGCTCTTAATAGGGCAGATCATCAGAAGTGATCAATATAAGCCTTAACAGGTCAACTTTATACTACAATACTAAAGTTTGTGGGTATCATCTGCACCCCAGTTTTACTTTCTATTTGGAAGGTTTTTGGGTCACCGGATCTATGTGTCAAAGTGTTATGTATGCCTTCATGTTTTCAATTTATTATGCATGCAATTAGATCAGATTATGTGTGAAGGATTAAATGCTAATTGGATAGTTGAAGTTAAAAGTTTTAAAGAGTAACTGATTCACCCCTCCCCTCTTAGTAACTTAGCCTTTCATAATATTTCTAACACCTTCTTGATCAAATCTCTTGTTGCTTTATACTTTTCCTTTCCTTTGTTCTCCTTGAACTGATTCTATAATGCAATCTCAGATCATAACTTCCTTAGCCACCATGAATGCTCTATTTGAGCATGCAAACTTCTCTCTTTGCTCATTTCGCTCCTTCTTCACATAATAGATAGTTTAGGGTTTGTCCTCCTTAAGAAGACTTTGATGACTTAGGGTTAGGTATGATTCAACGATTGTGATTCATCCATCTTGCCGCTTAATCCTTCCCCTTTTTTGATTGGTTGCATGCATTGGGATTTCAAATTAAGATTTGTCCATATCTCCAAATATTGTAATTCAATCCTTAAGTCGGCTCAAAAATGGTTTACATAGTTGTTTGTGCCATTACAAACAACTATAACAAAATTGTCTTACTCAACACTTGAAGTCTCTGATGCTCAGCATATATGTCTTCTATATTCTGACTTGGCATCTGTATCACTCGGCATGCACTATTTACTCAGCTCTTGAATCACTTGGTATACATTGTCTGCTTGGCACTTGAGTGGCTCAGCACTCACCATGGACTCTTCATGCTCTATTATATACATGTTGTGCTTGGCATGTACTACTTATTTGGCATGCACTAAGTAAATGACTAAAGTGTGTAGATACTCACTTGTCAAAACCGATCTGAGATCAATAGTAAACACTAGGAAAAAAATAATGTTTCATGAATGTATAAAATAATGTCATGTGTATACATGTTTATCAACATAACTATTGCACCTTTTTAGTATTATTTTGACTTGTGCATTTTTTACAATATTAGAATTAAATACAATTAAGTTAATAAATATAATTTATCGACATATTACTTAACTTCACAACTTTTAAAACTAATTGAAAATTAATTATGTTAATAATTATTAATGAGTTTTTTTTTTAAAATATAGATACTGTCAATTTTACACTAAATGGTCTTACATAATTTTCATGTTTAATTTATTTTAGAATTTATTTAAAATTTTCTAATTGTTAAAAATGTTTCAAATTAATAATGTTACTATCAATATGTTACTTTTGCAACAATAAGATGGCTCTTTAAAGACTTGCTCAAAACAAGCTTAACTGAAATACACATTTATCATGCAAAATTATCATAATACAACTCACACATATTATTCAAGAGAAACTCAACAAACAAAAAAGAAAAAGATAGGAGAATATTTTTAATAATAGTGTATGTACAACTTGTTTAAACAACTTTTTTTTAGTGCTCATAATTTTCCTTGCCCACATCACAAAGTCGTATACATTTTTGAAGAGCTAAATGCATTGTACGATAAGCAATAAACTTTGATGCTTTGCATCACTTATTGATTACTAAAATTAGTATCATACAATATGTAATTGAGCCTTATGATTTTAATGGAGAGAAGATATTGTTGCCAATGATAATCTTATATGATTACTAAAATTAATAGTACACAATATGTAATTGATCCTTAGGATTTTAATGGGGAGAAGATATTGTTGTCAATGATAATCTTATATGAAACACAATATGAAGAAGTTAATGTCATTATTATTTTGATTAATTGCGACAATAAAGTAATTAATATTGTTTAATAATATTAATTTTAGATGACTTGATCATTAGTAAGAGAAATTTAAATATTACAGTAAATATCATAATAAAACTGATATGATATAATTAATGGTTTATTTATATCAATTAAAGTATATTAATTAATGCCAATTGTTATAATTTATCATCTCATTAGATTAATATTATCATATTACTAAGAAATAATGAAGATGAATAATAGTTATATTAATATAACTTGATGATCTAATTAAGATCATATTAAAAGATAAAAGATAAAGCTAAAGGGGCAATAGTAAATGTTTTAACTAAATATTGTTATTGTTGGTCATATGTTGATTCTTAAATTAATTGAGGCTAGTAAAGTATTATTTGAATTATTATAGTAATTAATTAGTTGAACATGTAACTTCTCTTGGAACTTTCCATTTTATAGCATAGTTGATTATTATTTATAAGGAAGTTTCTATTCCCTTTGTTAATTTTACCTTACTTCATTCGGCATGATTTCTCCCCACATTTTTTTTTTGGGGATTTGGGGGTAGCACCCTTTATGGGGTTCTAGGGTAGAGTCCCAAGAATGCTCTCTCTCACAATATAGTGTGGGGTCAAGGGGCAACACTTCCACGAGGGTTTTCGAGGGTAGCACCCCCTAAAGCTCCACTAAATTTATTATTATAAAAGGTATTGGGATCTATTTTTCTATTGGTTGGCTTATTCTATCCCTAATCTTGTAAGAGACAAAAATCTTCTATAATGGATTGGGATTAGGGATTTTACTATGTATGATGAGATTATAGCTTCTTGCAGTAGTATTGAGCTGTAAGGGATTACATATTGTAATTAGGTTGTAATCATTGAATAATAAGGATATTGGACTTGTTGTTGGTGGACATAGCCAAAGGATTGGGTGAACCACATTAAATATTTGTGTTGACGTTCTCTTCTGTATGCTTTATTATGTTCTAATATTGCTTATATTTGAATATAATTATTATTTGTCTCTTTGATCCTAAGATTCCCTTCCCTTTTTTCCCAATGCATGTAAGAATATGGTGTTTCCTCAATTTTTTCTAATTGTGTCCTTAAAGAACCACCTTCTTAAATGGGAGATCATTTTGAAAATGGCCAACATGTTAGCCAAATTAGATCATTCTGCACAAAACCTAGATCTCTATTTTTTGAGATTTTTTGTCTGCAATATCCAATGCAAAATGGTTTGTTTTATTAACCAGTGAAAATTTGAATTAAAAGATAGGGGAAAGTGGAGTTAGACTGGTGCATTCCTACATTTCGTTCTTTATTATTTCTTGAGAATTCTTTGAAGGGATTCATGTACGTTTTACAACTTTGTAACTTCTTGGATTTGTATATGAATTTAAGATTACACAAGTTTTTTATTTCTTGCATAAATTACTGTGTCATTGGGTGATTAGTATCTTAATCTTTATCCAAGAAAACCATATCTTTTTTCATCTGTTGATTGATACATTTTGTCCTCCTCCTCAATGTTGGCTCCTTACACAATCCCTTGTTATGGTGCTTTAGATGATAATTTGTAATCAAGTTTCTATCCAATTATTATTCTTAGTGTTTTAGCCATTTTCTACCTTAACTATAATATCTATTCACGAAATCTTTCATTCACTTCACCCCCTTGAAGATCTCTTATTAAAAATTCATATTGGTAAACATAATTGTCACTATGAAATGCTTGCTTAAATTGACCATGTTCGCCCTGTAAACAGTGACAACTATGCCAACAATTGGATGGATTAAGTTCGATCAATATTAAGCTACAACCTTCCTCTACATTTGAGAAGGGTAGCTCCCTCATATAATTGATGTATTTTGAATGTTTACATACTTTCCACCTGAAAGTATGAAAGGGTAGAACATGAATCTAAACGAATAGCAAGACTTCCACTAATAGGCCTATGCATATCGAATGAGACTCTATAGTGGGTAATTGATTACAAGAGGATTTCAAGTAGATAAATGTACTAATGACAAAACATGAATAACAAACCTTGACTTACAAAAATATATGTTATTTCAATGTATTCATAATAAGATACCATTAAATGGATATATTTGCTCACATAGGAAGACTATCAGATTGCATCATCACACAAGAGATCACTGACTCAACATACAAGAAGAAAGTGATTCCATTAAACAATGAACACATTTAAGATATACATCTAAATAAGTTCTTCATTATTTTATTGAAAATATACAAGTTCAAGAACATGGAATGTATAATGCAAATCCAAAATCCCCCTTGGAAAATTTCTCTAGCATTTTCCCTCCATCAAGTTCTCCCCCCCTTTACATGATCTATAAACTAGAATTTACAAGTTTTATAACTTAATCCAAAATATAGATTTAATCCCTGACCCACACAGTAATTGCATGGCTATATGTTTTAACCATTGAAATTACAATAAGATTAGTGCTTAAATGTTTAGTTTAATATTATGTTTAATTTTCATAAAAGAGAACAATAGATAAAATTTAAATAACTTAGAGGATCATAAAGAGATAAAAGAGACACAAACAATTTGATATGGAGTTCACCCTATTATGACTACATCTTCGGGTCCACTTATCAATTTAGGGGATTGCTTTATTAACAATGCTAGGAAAAACAACTTATTACTACACTCAAGCTTTGAACTCGTTCACATTGTCTCTCTTTACAACTTTTGGTGTATCATAACACCTTGCAAATTCTCTCTCCTCAAAAAAATTCCCCTCTCCAGAATTACAAAATTTCTCTCCAAGAACCCTTGTCCTCCTAAAGAAAATTAATCCCTCTTTTATAAATGAAAATGACTAAAAATGGCTTTAAACCATATAACCAACATTTACTAAAATAACCCTCTTACATTAAAAAATAAATTTCATTTCCCATTCATAACCCTTATCATTATTTATGGTTTTGTTGAGAATATTTATTTGAAATAGTTATTAACGATTTCTAAAAAGTTGGTGGCTAGGCTTGTTTAAATAACACATTCAACACTTTAATTAACATATATGCAAATGATACAATAGTCATGCAAGATCTTATTAAAGAGGAAGAGTTGGGTGTTCAAACCATTTAATGATTCGCAAGCATTAAATATAAATAACATCCACTCAAATCCCAAGTAGATATGATGTCATGAAAGATTGCCAATCAGATGCCATGTGGCACTTTTCAGTTTGCTCAAATCTTGACATGTGTCAACTCATTATTGGTACGTATGAATCCAATTGCTGATGTCAAGGTGATGTCATCATTTTGATTTAATATTTTTACTATATTCAAATGAGCATATCTTTCACATACAAACTCTATTTTCAACAAAACAAATGCTATTGAAAAGATATCGACGAGATCTATAATTTGAAATCTATTGTTGACTACTTTTGAGATGGTCAAATTTTACCTTTTTGGTCCCTTTTATTTACATTTACGAGAATATGAGGTCATGAAAGATTTCCAATTGGATGCCATGTGGCACTTTTCAATTTGCTCAAATCTTGACATGTGTTAACTCATTACTGGTACATAAAAATCCAACTACTAATTGTACCTACTGATGTCAAGGTGATGTCATCATTTTGATTTAATCTTTTTACTATCTTCAAATGAGCATATCTTCCACATACAAACTCCATTTTCAACAAAACGAACGTTGTTGGAAAGATATCGATGATATCTATAATTTGAAATCGATTGTTGACTACTTTTGAGATGGAAAAATGTTACCTTTTTGGTCAACCCTTATTTTTCCTATTTGACCCAAACTTTGACCAAGCATAACTTTTACACATGAGCTCCTTTTTCAACCATTCAAGTTGCACCGGGTTCAATTTTGAAAGCTCTTTGTACTCATGTTAAATTTGAGAGATTTTGAGACTATGAATTTTTTTGACTTTCCTAGATCCATCTGGATCATTACATTGCATGGGCCTTGTATTTTTAGGCTTTCAAAAATAACTAACTTCCTATGAGTTAATAACTAACTCATGTTTATGTATTTTGGGAGAGATTAATTAACCTCAAGATTTTGTGCAAAAAGATTTGGTTAATTAACCTTGACAAAATTAACCCAAAATGAATGAAGTCATTATTAATAGAGATAGGGAATTAAAATTCTACACATTACATGAAGAACAAGGTATTGGCCTCTTCAAGATGGCTTGTACAAGAGGATAACTCATTCTTTAATGAAAATGAATCCAGACTCTATTAGATCACAAAATTTCCAATTCAATTGGAACTGTGTTTTTTAATCCCACTTAGATCTGCAAGGGTATTTTAAGTGGAAAATATTGTTTCCCTTCTATGCCATGGTCTTCTCAACATGAGATATTTTAAAGAACTAAACCAAATTCACCATTAATAATATTTTGCTAGGGACTCTCTTCTCATAGAATGTTTTGAAATATCTCCCATCCTTTTTACTTAGATAATAAATGTACTATCTGAGCTCCCATATCAAATTTTCAAAGTGGTAGAAGTCATGGTAAATTACTTCTTGACTCTGACTCTTTTTATAGGACCTATGAAAAATCTATTTCTCTACATGGTGCAAGTTTACCATTTTCAACCCATCTCTCGAGATGGTGATTGCATAGTTATTTTAGGACAATAATGATTTTACCATTAGCAATCACACCTATCAAGATGCTCAAGATGTTAGATCTCATCATACAATAATATTTTTCTAAGGACTCTCTTCTCATATAGTGTTTTGAAATCTCTCCCATCTATTTTACTTGGATAATAAATGTTCTATCAAAGCTCCCATATCAACTTTTCAAAGCGGTAGAAGTCATGGTAAATTACTTCTTAACACTAAATATCTTTAAAGAGCCCATGAAAAATCTATTTCTCCACATGGTGCAAGTTTACCATTTTCAACCCATCTCTTGAGATGTTGATTGCACATTTATTTTAAGATGCTAATGATTTCACCATTAGAAAGGACACCTATCAAGATGCTCAAGATGTTAGATCCCATCAATCTTTCCATGCAATGGTGATGTTTCTCTTTCAAACATTCTAAAAAACAACACATGTATCTCTTTGTCTATGCTTCTACTTTTGCATGCATCATTTGTCACCAAGGATAATATTTGGTTTGACTTTCTGTGACACTACTTTGCATCCAAAGTAAATTGCATATGAGTACAATGATTTTAGATATACTCACTCCATCAAATTTCCAACTCTCAAACCCAAAGTGCAATGGTGGCATTGAAAACTATATATGGATTTCACAAGGGGGAGAGTCATATAGAAACATTCAATCAAATAGACTATGTGCCTTCTGTCAAACAACTCACTTCCTTGGTGTGCCTATTATTTTATTAGTAGACATTGTGTGTTCTCCTTATCCACATGCCTTGAAAACACAAAATCAACAGGCTTTGCCTCGTTATCATTACCATCCACCATTATATCCTGGGGCTTTATATCAATGTGAATGATTTTATTAGAGTGTAAGTACTCAATTCCCTTGGTTATACCCATTATCATTCTAAAGCCATGATTCTAGTTATAAGAAAATTATAATCAATTTCCTCTCAAGTAGGCATCAAGAGTACATCCATCGATGTACTTGTAGGCCAAGTAAGATATATTTTCCTCAATACACCAAGCATATAGCTTATTAATGTTAATGTGTTCCAATCCTTATAGATTTTCAAATTCATTCTCTACCCACAATATTTTTGTGTCAGGTGATTTGCAATCTATTTTATTTGATTGAGCTGAGCATTCTCTGAATTAGAAAAAGATGGAACTTACAATGTTATATCGAGAAGAAAGAAAGAATATGAATCAACATTTTTCAAACTAGTATATATTGCAGGAATATGTGTAGAAGAGGATTGAAAATCCATACTACCATGTTTCTCAAATGCAGATCTATCTCTAGAGTTTAGAAGAAAGTTTATGTCAATGCCAATCATATTTTTATTTGGACTCTCAGTAGTGTGTTAGAATGATTAGAATAACTGGGGAGGGGGGTGAATCTGTTACCCTCAAGTCCAAATGTACCGAATTCAAATTTTAACAACTTCAAGCAACATCATTAAAAAACTTAGTCTATATATCATATCTTCAGCAACTTAACAATATGTTTTGTATATGTGTGATGACTAACAATAGAATAAACAATTGTAAAAATAGAATGGATAACATAACATTTACACATGTAAAATGACACCAAGATTTAACATGGAAACCTAATTTGGGAAATACCACCAAGTAACATGCTACCAAATTTTAACTCTTTTGAAGTGAGCTCAGTTAAGAGCCAACCCTATTAAAGGTTAGAAAACACACTATTAGGGGTGACCCTATTAAACGATTTAATCACCCTATTAGGAGTGAACTTGTTAGAGGACTTTGGATCATTCCATTAGAATTCCACCTTGATTAAATGATATACAAAATGATTGTTAGGTCAACCTTGATTAAATGATTTTGACTACATTTTAAAAATATTAATGGGAAACAAGATAATGAGAGGAGGGGTGAATCAAGATCTATAAAACTTTTCACTTTTAAATAATTGATAGTATTCACACCTTATCCATCTCATCCCTTAGATCTCATACCATATGAACATTAACTTGTAATGCTGAAATGAAATGTATCTAAGCATAACATGCATGAAAACATTAACTCAACACAAAGGTTTTGGTAACCCATAAACACTTCAAGATGAAGGAAAAACTATGGTGGGGATGACACCCACAAATATTTACTACTGTAACAATAAAGTTTTCCTATTAGGGCTAAAATTTCATCACTTCTAATGATTTTCCCTGTGAGGGCTCTTCTTTGTTAAAAGCTTTTAAGACTATTAGGTATTACCTTGATTAAAGGATTTTGCACTTACAATAAAGTAAGGACTCTAATAAGAGATTTAAATAAGGTCTGTTAGAACCACTTTGTTAAGAGATTTTCCCTAACTCAATCTGTCAAAACTGATTCAGTACCTGATTCTTCAATTTTCTCTAAAATATGTTTACGAAACTCCTCTCTCCAATCTCTCAAACTAAAATTTTTATGTGATATGCTTGTTTATGTCCTTCACTGCTAGGTTTCTATGTCTACTCTCCTTTTAGACTTAGCCTTTCTTTCTTTATTCTCAGATTTCTCACTCCTTTGCTTCACCATTCACCATACATCATGATTTAGGGTTAGAACCCTTTCTTAAATAGATAATCACAAAAATTTCTAGATCTTAATCAACAATCCAAATTCCATCCTTTTGCCATTTTACCGTTATGATATTCTGATTGGTTAATTTTCTTTTCTTGGGATTAATGCTTTCTGCCAAAATGCATAATCTTCTGTATAACTTTCTCTACAATCTTTAAATGTTATGTAGAAGTTGGATAAAATAATTTACATAAGTTTTTGTGCAGTTACAAACTCATGTGTCAAAACTAGTTTACTCGACACTTAAATGTTATGATGTCCATTCATAACTAACATTCATGTTGTCACTCAACTTCTATATGCTTGACATATACTGATTCACTTAGCATTAACTAACTTTGCATATGTTTGGTCTCTTCTATTTTTCTTGGCATGTATGCTGACTCGATCTCTGCAGGGATGCTCGACAACCTTTGATGTACTCACCCTTCTTTGGATGGCTTGGTCATAGTAATGACCATCCAAGGTTGCCTTAGAAATGACTAAGTGTTAGGAACTAATAGGAAACTTGGACTTAGAGATCAACAATATCCCCCTTTGACATTAGTGTCAAAAACACTTTGTCATGACTTAGTTATCCATGCAAAGATAATTATCCCCATGAGAGTGTAACTCGGTCTTCAAAAATTAATCTCTACTATATAGTATATACATGTCTATAGACTCTAATGCTCACTCATCTGATAATGTTGTTTTTGATTTATGTCTCCCCTTTTGTGTCATCTTGTGTTTATGTTTGACATGATTGGATTTCCCCCTTGTTAAAATATTTCCCTGTTTAATGTATGTCATGAAAGTATTTCCCCTTTTTTGTCACTTATGACTTGGGGTTTGTAGGGGTTAGCTTGTATTTATCCAAAAATGTTTGACAACTTGAAAAAATTTCTTCAAGTCCTTTATTACATCTATCTCTTGCTGATTTTATGACTTGAATGTGAATCTGTATCTGAGTAGCTAGATCAATGAGGCTCTCAGCTATTGAAAGATGTGGATCTTTCCTTGTTAAATTTTGAGCCACAGATAATCCCTCTTAATTATCTCCAAGTGGGGTAGTAGCATGAATTGAATAGAAATCAATTTATTTCTTATGCCTCTATCTCTAGCCATTAACTCAACTAATCTATGCTGATCAAATGTTAACTTATTATATGAAGGTGAACTTGAACTTGGATTCTTTCTGAATATAATTGTACATGCCTTCATATATGCCTATATCAAATCAATTGAATGTTCATTCTTTAATGTGAAGACCTCAACATCACAAAGTTTCATATACAAAGAATGAATTACTTTCAAAATTCCTTCCAGTTGAGTGATAAGCTTAGAAAGCTCAATCTGCCTAATTGCAAGTTCTATTAAGACTTTCTGCAAAACTTTGTGCTCAAATTTCTTTTCAAACCATCGCATCAATTTATCATTGGTCTCAATATCTTCAGTTTGAACCTTGTCAACTATATACACTAGCTTATCCAAAATTTAATGTTGCTCATGAAGATTAAAAATCTCAAATACATCAACAAAAATATACTTTATATTGTGAAATATCTATTTCTTTTTTTGTTATCTTCTTAACTGTTATTTCTTTGTCTTGCGACTTACCAAGCTTTGTAATTCTTGCATCTGTTCTAATGTCATGTTGTTCAAGTCATAAATAGGCAATATAGTTACCTCATCTAATCTCACCATCTGCTTTGTTGTATCATCTTTTTGTGCCATCATCTAAGGTCAAGGGGTACTATCACTAGATAGTGATATCTATATTTATATTCTCTTTGCACTCAATCTAGGTGTACTCTTTTGTTCAGTTGATTTGACCTGTTGGATAGTTGTAACAATTAAGGTCTCTGTTGGCATGACACTCAATAGTTGTATAAGAGCTTGAATAACCTCCTATTCTTTGGGTTTCTCTATGCCATTTCTTTCTCTTCTTTTTCCTTTCTCTCATTTATATATCATCTATGACATGAGTAAGTTGTAGAAACATAATTTTTTCCTTGACCTATAGCTTGACACTCATGTTAGAAACCACTATAACTGAAGTGACTTGAAAATCATCAATCCTTGCACTCTAAATTCTTGGATAGTCTTGTACTTGTAGAAACACTGGATCAGTGCTTGTTAGAGAGGTATCTGATGTATCATTTTTCAAATCTTCCTCAGTTAATACATTCTGATTCTATAGAGATGAACTAGAAATGTCCTCTATAGTAACAACATCTTGTTACTCCCTTCTACTGGTTTCCTTATCTCTTCTGCAAGCTTAACAACTTCTTCTTCTTCTTCCGACTCTTCTATTTCTTCAACATCTCTACCTTCTTCCTCTTCTTTAGTTAGTGGAACAAGCAATCCAAATGCTTCCTTCTATATGAGAATGCTCTCTTTTTCTACTTTGTGAGCTTTATTCTTCAAGATTTGTATGCCCTCTCCTTAGGTAAGAATTCCTTTACAAAATATTTTAAGGATATAGGCATATGTGTCTTCCCCAATTCTAGTTTTTTTTGTGCCAACGTGTCCTCCCTCATTTTTCTTTTAGTGGATAATGTCCACTTCCACTTAGCATGAAATTCATTATATAAATTCTTAGGAAAGCCTTCTCCTAACTCTATAGGTGTATACCTAAACTTGATCATCATATTTGTGATATCTTTTTCAAGCTTCTCTTGATCATCTTTATTTAAAGAATCAAAATTAATTGTCATCAATCCTACTATACTAGTTGATTCATTAATATTTTTAAATACCTAGTCCAAAATCATTGGAGGTACTCTAGGCACAATCTAAAGTTTTCTCAGATTGTCAAACTATGTTTCTTCATCATATTCCTCCTCCTTAAGTATCATGACTAATTTTATCCTTAGCCTCTTAGGTAGATTTTTCTTTAGTGTTTTGGTCAACTTCCTCTTTGTTGAGATTTCTTTATCTTTTGCATCTGGGGACTTAGTTGTGTTTGATCTTTTGATCACTCTTCTCTTTGGCTTAGGATCAAGTGGTGTAACAACCTTCTTTACATCTTTCTTTAGATCCTCTTTCACTTTTGGACCAACAATCACTATTTTGTTTTGTTTTGTTGCCCTAGGCTTGAAAAAAAATAGCTCTTTGTACTTAGATTCTTCAACTTTAGCTTCTTCATTAGATTCCCCATCCTCTCCTTTACCTTTAGTAATCTAAAGTTGACCTTCGAGAAATTTTCCCTTGAGATATTTAATCATTTTCTTTATTTTCCTATCTATCTTGGGCACTTTTATTTCCATCATAATTTTGATCTTTGTTGTCTCAAATGTGTTGAATGGCTCGACATTCATGTTTGACTATTCAAATAGTAGTGTAGTCACTATTTTTGTAACTTCATCAATATATACATCATATTGCATAGGCCTTAGCCATGCAACCGTTGATATTACTACCTATGCATAGATAAAATCTATATCTACCATAAAACATATATCTTCAAAATATTTGTCTACAACCGACTTATGTATCCTAATTATGTTCTTCATATTATTCTTGAATTATTCAAAGTAGTTATCCATTATAGCTTCAAAATTTTCTCCCAATTGACTGATTAGGTCACTTATTTGTTCAATTATCGATCTACTTCTATCGCATGCTATAGTGTCGATGGTGGGAAATAAATTACGTACATAGTAAAATATATAGCCAAGTAAGGAACCAATCTTACATGAAGTAATCTTGGCTTTCCTTATTTCTCCAATATTTTCTCACAATTGTTGTAGTTGCATCTTGGCAAGATCATAACTATGATCTTTCTTCATAATTTTGTATTTGAGGTCCACTGCAATGCAAGGTATGCTATTTAGTCATCTAGACTAATATAATTTGTGTGCAATCACACATACTACAAATTTAATGACTAATTATTTGATCTCATCCATCAACATTCCACAACTATTCCACTTTTCCTTCATTTGTTGCTCGACAGCATCCCTCGCAACACTTACTCATCATCTTTGATCTATCCAAAGTAGGATAACTAGTAACTTAGCGTATGATTTCCTTATTAATCTTTATTGTTCCACCCTCTAACCATATCTTATGTCATGTAATCAACTCAACAAAATCTTTATCCATTCAAGTTTGAAAACCTTCAAAAAATATAGGGCATTGGTCAACACTTTCTCAGAAACAATTTTTTACTCGTCCTTCAGTACTCCATTATCACACAATTTTTCATATGCTGCATGAATTTTATAATCTCATGTTTCTCCCACTTTACACATATAATATGATTGTACATCATTAATGATCAATACCCTTGGTGGAATTGATGAAATGGCACCAAATTCATCACCAATCAATACAATATTAGGATATTCCTTGAAATTCAGTGGAGGACACTAGTTTTTCCTTAGAATTTGTGCATTACGCTCCTTCAACATTTCCTTAGCAAATAGATGTAGAAGATGTCATTTCCAAACTAGGGTTTTGAAAAAAATTTCTTTGACAACAATGAGAATAACTTAGCTTAGCACTAAGAACTTTAATTAACATGATCTTCCAATTTTTCCAATGACATGCTATGATTCGCTTGCTATATCATTGAAATCATCTTTGAATCACTTGTGCACTAAAATTTTCTTGGTAAAATGAAAATGAATACCATAATTTGATATATACCTTTAGTCTATTCATTTAGGTTTGCAATAAATGTATTTGTACTCTGGTAGGTGCACAACAATTGTCTTGACCTTGACAAGTTTTATTATGACTTCTTTCCATTCAAATGCTGAGTCACTATCACCTCACCCAGTCAATACCAATTTGTTTGTCCAATACATTAACTTGGTCAATGTAAGTGCTTGATCTATATTATGATTCTTAGTCAATACAAACTATATTACTGATGCTCAACACTTGATAGTGTAACTTATTCCACTACCCAATACTTCTCTCACATTTTTCCTAATGCATATTTATTCATGCTTATGTGGAATTATTATTACTTTCCTTATTAGGAATTGATGTATGATGTAAAATTTAAGTATACAGTGCCTTACATACCTTTTTTCTTAGTTGGATGTGGTGTGATCACCTGATCCATTGGATTGGGTGATCTCAATTTTGATTTCTTCACTACTTCTAGCTTTCAGCTTCTACTATATGTTTCCATGATTTACTCATCTTAATTTTCCCTTTTCCTTTGTTTTTTTTTTTCTCCATTTGGTTTTGGTGCCTTGGTCCTGCAGTTCTTACTAACATAGCCAACCTTAAGAAAACTAAAACAAACTAGGTTTTTATTCAACCTGAATAAGGTAAAATATGGATGATGAATAGGGCTTAGAATAATGCACATGAAAGAGACCCTAAGCCCATATTATACATACATATAGATTATTATGATATGGAAAGTAAAGCTAAATGATTTATATTGAAATGAAGAAATACAAGTTACTTACCTCCAAAAAAGAATATACAGAAAACCTTGTCAAATGATCTCAAAAACTGTCAATTTTTGCATACTTCAATTGAAACTGTGAGATCTACAAAACCCAGACATCTTTTTCTTTTCTAAGGGTAGGTAAACCTTGACCTAGATAGTGGAGCATAATTGTGCCCCAAAAATTCAACCTTGACCTACATTGCTCTGGAAAAATTTATGTTCACAGATCTCACAAGTTTGACAAAAAGGGTATCTAAAGTTGCACTCTAATTCATTGTTCCACACCTGTACCTACAAGAAAAATAGTTTTTCTTGTTTTATGGGGGGTTTTCCATAGTCAAACCTCAATTTGAAATCAACCTTGAAATGTAGTTTAAATTGCAATATGTATAAACAAAGTAAATGGGACTATTCACCTTGCTTACATTGAAATCTTTATGGAGGATTCGAATCCTTGAGTCTACAAGTATGGATGCTCCAAATGAATGTAGAAATGAATGTAAGCAGTCTCAAATCAATGTTATTAGATCTTCAACACCAATAATGAATGGATCTAGGATTAGGAAGAGGCTTGAATGAGAATGGATGAATCTTCAACAAGAGGGCTCCATAGAGCTTGAATCCTTCAATGGCTACTAATGGATCTCCTTGATGAATTGAATGCTTGAAGATGGATGTTTGCTTGACCTTGATAATTCTTGAATTCTTTATCATGAAAGAGTATAACTTTTTCTCATCTCCTTATACCTTGTTATGTCTTAAGTCTTAGTTATCATCATATGCCTTAGAGAAAATGAGACGAGGAGGCTTCCTTATATAGAGATCTAGAGCACAAACTTCTAGAGAAGGATGACATGGGAGCATTAAATCCCAATTAACCTTAACCCCTATAAATGGATGTAATTTAAGAGTTTACAATTTTAGAGACCAAAACTTTTGAAGTTGATAAAAGATCAACCTCATAGCTCCCAAGAATCACCTACATGCAAACACCTATCATAGAAAGAGAGAAGAAAAAGCTATGGAGGCTTGAATTTCCATATCCATAGATGAGAAATTCTTGATGAGCAAATGAAATTGCTATTATAAAAAGTGAATGAATAAATTAAAAATAGATAAATCCTTATAAGAGGAGATCAAAACCCTAACAAGGAAAACCTAGGCTGCATGATAATAATTAATAAAATAATTAATTATTATATGCCTAAAGTTTAGCTTAAGTAAACTAGAGCTAATAAGTGGCTTAATAATTATTATCAAAATGATTTAATTAATAAGGAAACATATTATTACTATAATACCCCTACCCCCTCCTCCCCTTAAGATAAACTTAGGGAGTAGCTAAAAACCTAGAAACTACTATTGAAAACAAATTGGATCCCGACAACAAGGCCTGATGAGGTACCCAAGCACAACCAAATATCTATAAAGAGAAGAAATAGAGAAAATAACATGGGAAAAACCCTACTCCAAAAATAGATGGAAAGAATGTTCCAGAATATAGGAACAAAAGATGATCATGAAGAACACCACTGAAGCATGAAGCTGCAAACACTACCAAACTGTTGATCTGAAGAACCTCCACTGTATAGAACATAACCAGGTAGAGAAGACTAAGTATGAAGAGCTGATCAATTGAGGATGGAAGGTATCTTCATGGCCTCCAAAAATAGGAATGAAAGAATGTCTATATGGTAAATGATCCATCTCACTGAAATACATAGGTATCTAGCCATTGCAATCACCTAATACATAGGATCAAGTACCGAATACACAACTCACTCCATCAAACCAAGAAAGCAATAGAACCAACATAAACCCACTCTAATGTTGAGAGGTAAGACATGAACACTGAAATTGAATGTAATATCTCATGTAGAAAGAAGAACTAGGAACATCAAGAGTACAAAAGAAGTCCAAGCACCTATACTAGCATGTGCCATTGACATATCATGAGGATAATGTTGTGGAAGGAACACTCACTTGAAAAAAGAAAATGACAAATATGGCCAACATAAAAACCCCCAAGGTAATTTATAATGTAGTGTGAGTACAATAAAACACAAAGATGTCCAAGATCTCGAAATGCAATAGAGTGACACTTTATCTCAGTGTGTTTGCAAAAATACTACAAAAGAATGTCAAAAAAGATCAAAAGATACATAATATTGATACAATAAATAGTACAACCCATGAAAAATTATCTAAAATAAAAAAATTGATCCCCAAACCTAAAACAACCAAGATATCCATCAAAATATAGAAAAGCAAAAAAACTAAATGGGATGTGCCTGGAGTAGAATCTAGAAAATAAAATGTCTCAAAATATGTCTCTTGGAGTGCAAATTAGAAATTATGAATTTGAAAGCCAAAACATGCCACCAAATAGCATAAAAAGTCTAAATAAACTACACCCATCACAATGGTCTTAGAATCATCTTTTCAGCGCTTCTTTCGAATCAAAAAATGTAGTCCAGATAAGCAAGTTATGGCTAAAAAACCACATGTAGGTCAAAAAAGTGCTAGAAAAGTAGCAAAAAAATTTACCGCCTTGGGAACCATGCCAAAATATCTAGAAAAGTGTGCCTACCAACACGAGAAATTATCTTGAGAAGCATGTCAATCTGTACAAAAATTGTCTTAATTTACGTGCCCAAAGTTCTCGATTTGCACACCAAATAAATCTCAATTTTTTGTTGAAAAAACACCAAATTTTTGCCTTTGAAAATAAAAAATATCAATTTGTGCACGAGAATTAGAAAATTGTTTCCTCAAGAAACATGCAAAAAAATAAAAAAAATGCCACCTTGGGAAACATGCCAAATCTAGGAGCAATATTTTTTAAGCCGTATGTGAAAATAGGGGTTTTTGGCCACTATGAGCTCAACAATGATGTCTGTTTGGGCTCAAAGTGACTCAAAAATTAGTGATCCCCCAGATTCAATTCAAAATAACTCTTAAAAATGAAACCTTTTGAAAGAAAAAAACATAGATCTAAAAGCCAAGCCAAACTTCTCATAAATAGAATAGGGGCATGAAGATCTAGAGCTCTGATACCATGTTGAAGTTGATGAATGATCAACCTCACGGCTCCCAAGAATCATCTACATGCAAACATCTATCACAAAAAGAGAGAAGCAAAAGCTATGGAGGCTTGAATTTCTAGATCCATAGATGAGACATTCTTGATGAGAAAAAAATAAATTGCTATTATCAAAAGTGATTGAATAATTTACAAATAGACTAATCATTATAAAAGGAGATCAAAACCCTAACAGGGAAAACCTAGGTTGCATGATAATAATTAATAAAATAATTAATTATTATATGCCTAAATTTTAGCTTAAGTAAACTAGAGATAATAAGTGACTTAATAATTAAATCAAAATGATTTAATTAATAAGGAAAAATCTTATTAATCTAACAAAAACAACCGACCCAAAAGTGGGAAAGCAATACTTTCCAAAACTCGACATCTAAAATCATGGAACCTTAAAACTTGGACCTTGGGTGATGGTCAAGGTCAACCCTGACCTAGGTCAGGGTTGAGGTTGAACTTGACCTTAA
Organism: Cupressus sempervirens; assembly: GCA_028749045.1. Classification (NCBI taxonomy): domain Eukaryota; kingdom Viridiplantae; phylum Streptophyta; class Pinopsida; order Cupressales; family Cupressaceae; genus Cupressus; species Cupressus sempervirens. Next base: position 502,575,299 of record CM053793.1, on the reverse strand, counting down.
AGGTTGTCCTTGACCTTGAGGTCGTCCTTGATCCAAAAGTCAAGAATCTCAGGATTTCAATCTAGAATGCCAAAAAAGTGCAAAAAGAAAGTGAAAAAGGGGGCAAAACAGGGGAAAATGCCAGATCCAAATCAAAGACCCATTCAAGAAATTTAACATGACCCCAAATCACTTATTTGGAGGGCTAAATACTCTTAACATGGAAGTGCTTCTATTTTAAGGTGATACACAACCATTTCTTATAGTTACCTCTAAAATGTGTCTTAATGTGATTCTCTAGAATGTGCCCATACTCTCTACATGAATTATAATTATACCATGTGTTGCAATCCCAATTATAAGAGCTACCTTGCTTAGGTGCATGTGTTTTCCCTTAAGATGTCCAGTTGGATTTTACTTTGGATCTGCGTTCATGAGCTCTATGTTCATATTTTTGACAATTATAACAATGTCCTTCAAATCTAGGATTAGTAGGTACATCACTTCTCTTTGACATGAATTCATGTTCTTAGTGTCCTTGTTTCTTGCAATTAAAATAGTTACCATTAAACTTTCATTTAGTGTTTTGCATACCATTTTTGCTTCTCCAAATCTTCATAGTATGTCCAAGTTTACCACAATGATGAAATGTAGGTTTGCCTTTGAGTTTTGCATTTCTTTGCTCTCCACTCTTTCATGACTCTCATATTAATCTCATTGCAAGATATATTGTCAATTAGTGTCAAAACACTTAGTCATAATGGAAAGATATCCAATCTGCAATGTTAACCAAGCTCACAAAGGAACTATACAAACAAAGTTAACTATGCAGGAAGTAAGCAGTCTCATTTGAGTTTTTATGTCAACCGAGTTGGTAGTTCACACCAAGTTGTAGTGTCAATTGAGTTGACAATGTCTACTAAGCTCTAGTATGAACCAAGTTAGCAAAGCAATTTTGTTCCAAGGTGATAACCAAGCTGGCAGAATTGTGCAAACTGAGTTAGTAATGTCTACCAAGTGATCAACATGAACTGAGCATCCACTATCAACCAAGTGCCAAAGTTAGCCAAGGTGACAATATTGCCTGAGTATCTTCAGCATTGCCCAAGTAAGTCATTGGACCCAAGTTATAGCACTGAACTGACTTGGTAATTATTTTTTGGAATACTTATGTTGTAGCCAACTTATGAAGGAATTATTTGTATGGATATAAGTATGAAGTATTTTTCTTATCCAAATATGAGATGTAAGAAATATGATTGAAGAACATTAGCAAATATGAAAGAGTAGATTGTTTGAAGGCTACAAGCATTCCAAGGAAAGGAAGAGACCCATCTATCACAGCGAGGTGATTTGTTTACGTCAAAAGATCTTCAATAGAAATTAGAGTTGCATTTTAGGGATTGATCCACTAATTCATCCTAACCGGTGCATTAGTCCCAAACCCTTTAACTGGGTGGACCTAATAGTCCTTTGTAGAAATTCCTAACATAGTGCATAATTAATTGTATTGCATAAATACTTTCACAAGGTGGACCTAACAATCTTTATTGCTCTTAACTAAGTAAGATCACTAGAAGTGATCATTTTTAAGCCTTAATAGTCAAAATTTATTACTATAGTACTTAAGTGTTGTGGGTGTCATCCCCACCCCAGTTTTACCTTCTACTTGGAGGGTTTCTAGGTTACCAAATATTGTGTTATGGTGTTGTTACTTTACTTCTTTATATTTCATGCATGCAAGTAGATTAGACAACTTAACAAAGTGGTTTAGTATAAATAAGTTTACGTGGTTCTTGATTCACACCCCCCACCCCCCACCTCCCCTCTCAGTTACCTAGCTTGCATTAAATTTCCAACGATTAGTATGAGAGAAAAGGTTCTCATATCAGGAAGATTAGTATCTTGAGATAAAAGATTAGAGATGATGGAAGTATACAAGCTAGAAAAATTGATTCAGAATGAAAATTTGGATCTTCATGTGGCCATGGAACAAATCAAGAAACTGAACGAAAAACTCTCTCAATCACTGAAAAGAAGAAAATAATTAGCAGAAAAGATGAGTGACAATATCTACATAGAAGAAAGAATTGAAGATATTTGCAAAGAGAGAAGTTTAGATGAAGCAGATGCAGCTATAGAAGATCTACTTGGAAGGAACCTTATCCTACAAGAAGTTAGAAAATTGAAAAGAGAATAGGAGATTCATTCAGTCAAGATATGTGAAGTCATAGAAAAAAAGAACCAAGCTGAAAATGACAAAAATATGGCATAAGAAGAAAAAAGACTACTCAATACCAGGATAGAAGAAAAGGACAATGAAATCCACCAACTTTCACTACATCAAGAAGATATGGAAAATCAGTAGAACAATGCAAATCAAGATGTTGTCAATCTAAGGATAGAAAATGAAAGACTTGGGAATGATCTTAGAGAAGAAAGAGAAACAATTAAAGAATGATGAGATCACAAGCAAGTATGGATTAGTTAACTAAACTATCTTAGAATAAACATAAAGGGAAGATAGGATTGGGCTACACTAAATAAGGAGAGTCATCATAGTAAGGAGCTCAAAATAATAAAAGACCTACATGCAATCATTGTGGGAAAATAGGACATACTTCAAATAAATCTTGGAGTAATGGAAAGTCAAAATTTATTGGTAAGTGTTACAATTGTGATAAACTTGGACATAGAGCAAGTGAATACACAGAGAAAACTAAGTTTGAAGGAAAATGTTTCACATGAAATAAATAAGGCCATAAATCTTTAGAGTGTAGAACCAAGAATTGGAATCCTACTGAACAACTTGCTAAAGAAATATTTGGTTGGGACTACAATACTTAGTACAGATGTTATCTATGTGGAGATTTTGGACACATTGAAGCTAATTGCATGAAGACTCACCTTAGCAAGTGAAATCCTACCAAATGATGCTTTGTATGAAAAGAACTTGTTTATCTAGAAAAAAACTACATGAATAGAGGTAAAATTGAAGATGAAAAGAAATTAAAGGATATCAAGACTCAAATGAAGAAAAAATGGGTGTGGAAATCTCTAGAGAATTCAAATGAAAGTAGTGAGGTTATTAACACTCATATTCCACATTAGCTCCAGTGATCCAAGCAAGATAGTCCAAATCAACATATCAGATGCACTTGGACAAAAGTAAAGACTCAAACCAGACTAAGATATTAGTTCTAATTGAGTCACTTCTCTGGCCTAACTAGGCTATTAGACCAAACTGAGTCACTCCTTAGACCTAACCAAGCACGGGTAGAATAAAATGAGTAACTAACTCAACCAAACATGGTTAGTTAATGACAGTCAAGAATTCAAGGGTTGAAGACCAAAATAAGCTTCTTCTACCTACTCGATATGAAGCATTTAGTGAAGACCTAAAATAAAAAAATTCATAAAAAATCAAATCACAGTTTCATTTTCACCACGATTCAAAGTTTTTCTAAAGAGTGCAACATTCCTCTAGTTCCCAAAGTGATTTGGTGCAATTTTTTAGAAGGAAATTATTAGGTGAAGACAACATCTTCAAGTCCTTGATCAACCAAGTATCATGACAACATCTTCCAATTCAAAGGTCAAGAAGGGTTCAGAAATGTTGGGAAATTTTTTTGACTATATTCCTCTGAAATTCTAGTTTTATCCAAAAAAAAATTGAGGAGAAGGATCCTCAAGGAGGTCACTCGTCGATCCCTCCAAAGGTACTTCTCATTCATGACATTAGGTTATTTTATCATATCTTTATTCAAGAACTAGGGAATCTTGAGTTAGATCAAGCATATGGTGCATTATGTGATAATGATGTGTTGAAGTCAAAATACAAACATCTAGAGGTCAAGGGTTTGACCCACATCATCCACATGTTGAGGAATTTGTGAGTTAAATGGACCAAGCTTATACTAATTCAAGTTCATGATATGGAATTCTGGTTGGAATAGACCTATCCCATCATGAAGAAGAATATTCATAGGATAATAGGGTATCCAATGACAGAGAAATATAAGGCTATTAAGACCCTAGGTTGGGAAGAACTGACAAAGCTAACCCTAGTTGAATGGGATGGTAGAGGCATGAAGCTGAATAATGTGACAAACATGGAAAAAGAGTTTGGCATCCATGTCATTACACACAAAATCACAATTCAAGATGTGCAAACAATGTGCCATGTAAGGAAGTAGACCTAGCATACAAGGTTGTCAAGAAGAATCTATCCTTTGACCTTACTAAGCTTCAATCCACCTACCTAAGAAAGAACATGGAGAACATTTAGGCCTCAAATAAAAACACATAGTTCACATACAAGCAGTCAAACCAAGGATTGAATGGGTAAAACCTCTGGCATATGAAGTGAATATTGATGAGACAAGAGACATTATTGAGGCTCTCATAAATGAGCTAGTGGACCCCAAGGCTACTTATTTTGGAACATATGATGAAGCAAAGACAAGAATATCACTTGAGATTCAGATCCCTAAAATTCTAAAGAGAGGAAAGAAGAGGCTAGAAGGAATTGGAAAGAAACTTGCCAAATCATATTCTCCTCTCGAAATCATTAAAGACAATAGTGATGGTATAGAAGAGGAAGAAGATGAGGAAGAGGAAGATGAATTTGAATAATAAGAAGAAGATGAAGAAGAACCTCCCAAGAAAAGGGTGAAGACCTAATCAAAGCCTCCACCAAGGAGATCTACAAGATCTACTCCTGTGATTACTGCCTCCAAACCAAGAAAACCAAGGAATAAACTATAGCTACAGGATGAGGATGAAGATGATCCCCAAGTTATATCTTTGAAGAAGGCACTCCCTACCTTTGAGAAACAACTAGAAAATATAAAGGAAGTAAGGGGTATTATAGGATTTAAATACTTCAAGTATGACACTAGAAGGAAAGAGGAGTAAAAATAGATCAAGGAAGTATTAGTTGTGAAAATGGAAAGATGGAAATATGACCCTTTTGAGCTTAAAGGGCATGCTCCTAAAGATCTATTGAAGGTTGTTTCACAGTATTGGGATAATGCAACAAAAATAGAGAAGGATATTAGAGTGAAAACCCTAAAGAGTCTCATGGCTAATCTCTTTGATAAATAAATTGAGGATGAAATGTCCAATAATGAAACCAAACAAACTGCAAGATATAAAACTTTTTAAGCTTTGCCAAATAATATAGAAGATGTTGTGCAGTCCACAACATAGACATGGAAGAACATTCTTGACATCAAGGAAGAAGGAGCTCTTCTAGATATTCAACCAAATGAGGATTTTGATGCTAAGAAGATTGCAGCAAAGGTTATGGCGTCACTTTACTCCTCTCCACCTAGGGAAACAATTGAGAAATAATCCATTGAGTTGAAACTAATTCAACTGAGCTATGAAGTGAAGTTAGTTTTACCTTCACCAAGTTCTATCACAAAGGTTACCAAGAAATAGGTCCCCATAGATTCAATCAAGAAGTAGGCTCCCATAGTCTTGACCGAGAAATAGGCTCACATAATCTCAACTGAGCTACAATAGCAGAAGGACTAGGTTGACAAAGGCAATGAAATAATCCCTTCTTCAAAAATCAAAAGCTAGAGCAAAGGAAAAGGGATGATAGTTGATGACATTGATCTTGATGAGGAGATTGTAATCCTGAATTGGAACCAATCAAATCTACTAGTTGAGGAAATGGACATTTTGGGAGAGCTAGGGAGGAAAAGAGAAAAGAAACAAATGCTAAGAGGTGAAAGATATAGGAGCAAAGTCTTGGAAGACATCAAAGAACTATTTGTAGATGCTCTATCTATAGAGGTAAATGGAAAAGTCCCTATCATTGATCAATAAATTGATATTGTGCATAAATTCAATGAGGACACTGATGGGCAAGACAAACTCCTTATGAAAGCTAAAGGAAAGTTTGAGAATAAAGTGCTAGAAAATGTAACACAAAAGATAGCAATAGATCAAGTAGAACTATATTCTTTAATTTTTGCATTAGAAATTGCTATAAATAATGTTATATCTTTATTTGTAAATTTAAGTGATTCCACTAACTTTACCAAGGAAATAAAAGAGAAATTGGCCAAAGTTGACATGGACTTGAAGGATAGTGCAAATTAGTTGGCATTCAATCCTAGCTCTAGTTCCATTTATTTTTTTAAAAATAGATTCTTGACATATCTTAAGGCAGAACTACTAAGGGAAGAAGCCAGAATAAGAGAAACATTGATTGATATACAAGGTATGATACTTCCCCACATGGACATTATGCAAAAGAGCATGGATAATGCAAGGCCATTGGTCAAAGACATACATCTATCAGTTGTAGATCATATGTATGAGTTATCAACAGAGCTTTAGATTGATCTACACATCTTGAAGGTGCTACAAGATAGCTGGGACAAAACATTTTCTATAATTTTAAAAGTACATAATGATTTTCTTTCTCATTTTCGCATAACCTTGTAAATATTTTGGCATTTGTAAAAAAAACAAGAGGGAAAGAAGATCTACAAGAGGGAAAGAAGGTGTACAATGGGGGGAAATATATAGGGAAAGTATATGTACATACTTATATACATACAAAGGGAAATACGTACAATAGGAAAGATATGTAAAAAAAAGAAAAATAAAAACAATTTTGAAAAACCAAAAATAGAGTTTTCAGTTCAAACTGAGTTGCACAGTCTTCAGTGCAAACCAAGCTACACAATAGACCATATTCATAGGGGGAGTTTGATTGAAGAATTTTTTCAAATCTTGTGTATGATAAGTATTTTTGTCACTAATGCCAAAGGGGAAGATTATTAATCTCATTGCAAGATATATTGTCAATTAGTTTCAAAACACTTAGTCATAATGGAAAGACAATAGTAATTGAGTTTCTAGTTTGTAGTGTTAACTATGCTCACAAAGGAACCATGCAAATAAATTTAACTGTGCCAGTAGTAAGTAGTGTCATCTAAGTTGTTGTGTCAACTGAGTTGACAATTCACACCAAGTTGTAGTGTCAATCGAGCTCCAATGTGAACCGAGTTAGCATAGTAGTTTTGTTCCAAGGTGATAATCAAGCTAGCATAATAGTGCAAACTAAGTCAATAGTGTCTACCATGTGACCAACATGAACTGTGAAATCAGTATCAACTGAGTGCTAGAGTTAGCCAAGGTGACAGTGTTTCTCGAGTATCTTCAACATCACCCAAGTAAGCCATTGGAACTAAGTTACAACACTGAGCCAACTTGGTAATTAGTTTTTGGAATTAGTTATGTTGTAGCTGACCTACAAAGAAATTATTTGGATGGATATAAGTATGAAGTATTTTTTTATCAAAATATGAGATGTAATAATAATGATTGAAGAACATCAATGAATATGGAAGAGTAGATTGTTTGAAGGCTACAAGCATTCTAAGGAAAGGAAGAGATTTGTCTATCATAGTCAAGTGATTAGTTTACTTCAAAGTAAATTTATTAGTAATCAAAGTTACATTTCAGGATCAATCAACTGATTCATCCTAATAGGTGCATCAGTCCCAAATCCTTTAATTGAGTGGACCTAACAATCCTTTGTAGAAACTCCTAATAGAGTACATACTTAACTATATTGTATAAATCCTTTCACAAGGTGGACCTAATAGTCCTTGTTTCTCTTAATTGAGTAAAATCAATAGAAGTGATCATTTGTAAGCCTTAACATGCCAACTTTATTACTGTACTAGTGAAGCATTGTGGGTGTCATCCCCACCCTAGTTTTACCTTCTACTTAGAGGGTTTCTAGGATATGGTGTTGTTACTTTATTGATTTATGTTTCACGCATGTAAGTATATTAGACAAATTAACAAAGCAATTTAGTAGAAATAAGTCCAAGTGGTTCCTAATTCACCCCCCTCCCCTCCTTGTTAGGATTAACCTCAGATAGAAATAATAGTTACTTGAAAATATAACCAATATCAAAAAATAATAGATCACACAGAAGAGAACACAAGATACCAAGATTTAATGTGGTTCACCCAATCAATGGCCTATGTCCACCAATAGTAAGTCTGATATTATTATTATCTAGTGATTACAATCCACAATCCCTTATAGCTCAATACCGCCAAAAGAAACTATAATATCACCATTACATTAAGAAATCCCTAACCCTAAGCCTTTTTTATACAAGCTTTTTTCTCTTATAAAATTAGGGCTAGAATAAGTCGTCCAATAGGAAAAATAGTAGATGATGCCTTTTACAATATAAGGGCATTTTTTGGCTTTGGGGGTTTCCCCAAAAAAACCCCATGGGGGTGTTTCCTCTCGACCCCACCCTATATTGTGACAAGGCATGCACTCGGAGCACTACCCAAGGACCCTGCAAGGGCATTGTCCCTTGACCCCATCTTGGGGGTGCTACCCCCAAACCCCTATAGAAATAATGTGGGGAGAAAATTGCATTGAATAAACCTATGAGTCTAATTAGGCTCCACATAACAACACTCCTCTCAATTAGTTTGCATTACATTTCCAAGATCTCCTTCCTCAGTACATAAAGAATGTTTGACAGGTCTTGGACCAGAACTATCACTGGATGACCTTGGTCTTATTAGTTCTTTAAAGTATTTGATAACTTCACTTGGTTTATTCATTCTTTCTAGAAGTTCTTTCTCAAAGCTAAACTCATTTTGTAGTTGGTCACTCTATGATCTTAGATTTGTGATCTCCATGTCCTTTTTTTTCAACTCTTGATTTGCAAGTAACAATTGGTTCATCATGTCCAACATATTGTTTGTAAGCTTATGCACATCAAATGATCTTTCTTCAAGCCTGGTAGTAATTTTTCTTTTATCTTCTTCAACCATGATTTTTCTTATTTAGCATTCTTTTCTTGTTCACCCACCTCACATAATCTTATTGATTGAATTTCTTGTGTTATTTTGAGTTCTCTGACTTCTTTATTTAGAATGTTGTTCTTCTCTAGTATATTTTCTATTGTTGCACCACTATCATTAGTATTCCCACTATTAAGAAATCCTCTAACATCAACTTCCTTGTATAGTGTGTCATTCTATTGAATGGCAATATCTTTCCTTTTCTTTAAGGATTTCCTTTACTCATATTTTGCTCCTTCAAGTTGTTGCAGTATGATATGGATTTCAATCATTTGGTTCTCAATAATTTTTCCCATTTTGTATTCCTCCATTTTATTATCTATACTCTTAATTTTTTAGGCTTCTTTCAAGAGAATTGTGGTCTAATACCAATTGTTGGAAATCTTAATGGGAAACAAGATACTAAGATGGGGGGTTGAATTAGGATCTATAAAAATTTTCACTTTTAAAACAATTAATTGTATTCACACCTAATGCATCTCATATCTTAGATCTTATGCCATATGAGCAAAAACTTGTAATATTGAAATGAAATCCAAGCATAACATCCATGAAAATGTAAACTCATAACACAAAGATCTTGGTAAGCCAGAAAAATTTCAAGATGAAGGTAAAATTGGGGTGGAGATAAAACCTACAAATCTTTATTGTTGCAACAACAAAATTTTTCTATTAGGGCCACAATTCGATCACTTTTGATGATCTGCCCTATGATTTTAAGACTATTAGGTCTTACCTTGATTAAAGGATTTTACACTTACAATAAAGTAAGGACTCCATTAGGAGATTTAAATAAGGTCTATTAGAACCAATTTGTTAAGAGATTTTCTCTAACTCAATTTGTCAATACTGATTCAATACCTGATCCATTGATTTTCTCTTAAAGTTGTTTATGGATCTCCTCTCTCTAATCTCTCAAACTAATCTTCTTACCTGATATTCTCTATTATGTCCTTCACTGCTAGGTTGCTCAATGTGCTCTCCTTTGAGCCTTAGCCTTCCTTGCTCTATTCTCAGTTTGTTTTCTCCTTCGCTTCCCCAGTCAAAATACATTAAGATTTAGGGTGAGAACCCTTTCTTGAATAGATAATTGTGGAATTTTTTTGATCTTAATCAATAATCCAAATTCCATCCTTTTTCCATTTTACCCTTCTAATTTTTTGATCGATTAATTTTATTTTCTTGGGATTAATATCTTTTGCCAAAATGTACATTCTTCTCTATAACTATCTCTACAATCTTTAAATATCATTTAGAATTTTGCTAAAATGATTTACATAGGTTTTTGTGAAATTACAAAATCATATGTCAAAAATGTTTTACTCAAGACTTGAATTCACTCAGTATTAACTAACTTTATATATGCTTGATCTCTTCTATTTTACTCGACATGTATGCTGACTTGATATCTATTGGGGTGCTCGACAACCTTTGACATGCTTGACCTTCTCTAGATGGCTCTATCGCAATGATGAGCATCCAACGTTGCATTGGAAATGTTTAAGTGTTAGACACTAATAGGAAAATTTCACTTAGAGATCAACATCAAAATAGTTAGAATGTAACAATAGTAGGTTTGATCTATAAAACACAACTCACTTTGCAAATTTAGATCTCCATTTGACTTATTTTTTGATCCATTGATTGACCTCCATTATCATCTCCATGATTGATATGCTTGGCACCTTTTCAAGCAATCAAACTTCACTAATCTCTTCAATTCTCCTCTGCTACTATGTTCTTCATAGGTTTTCCTTAAGATCACCAAGCAATAATGAACCAACCTTAGAGAACTTCTCCTATGACTCCTAAAATAGGTAATTATGATATTTTGTCACTCAAAATTTTGTTCTCCTCCTTTATTGACACTTATAGAAACTTCTCACCAAATCCTTGTCATCTATTGACTAATAAACTCTCCTCATGAGTCAAATATGCTAGTTCATCAATTCTTTTCATCTATGCATTTTTCTTAATTCAAAGTTTCAACTGTGTTGGCATCAACCTCGATTCTTTTACAAACAATAACATTTGATGTCACTCATAAATCACTAAGTTATTCCATTTGGTCATCATTGTGTAGCTCAACATACAATGTTCTATTTTTCTTAGAATTCCCTATCTTGCTGGGTCTTTACTTACAATTGGTCAAAACTCCAACTTTCTCAGCCATAACTATCATTTAGCTTATACTATTTGTTCAACTTCTTCTTAAGTTCCTTAATCTTCTATTTCAACTCCTTCATTGACCAACCAACACTGGTACTCGGTTAAGATTAGATTTTTACTCAACTTCTTCTCATTTCATTCATACATCACTTTACTTGTCTTCTTTACTTCATGTAATGATTAAACAACACATTATCTTGTTAATGACTATCTTATCAAGTTCCTATTGACACAAAATCTTGCACCCTCACCTGAAGTCTTACCTAAAAGAAACCTCGTGTAACATGGAGACAATCTTGAAAGTGTGGGACTTTGCGAATTGAGATTGAATCTTTGGAGAAGGCTAGTTTCCTTACTATCAGGATGCATCTAACTATTTCTTCAAAGGAAAAATGAGAAGGAATGCATGAAAGAAAACTACCTAATCTAGTCTAAGAGGAGGTGATACAACAAATAATATGTTCAACCTTATCTCTACCCAAGAATGCACAGTTCATCAATATAACCTCAGAGTATACAAATTCAATCATTGGTTAATCCAACAACCATATATAGATTAGAAACCAAAAGAATGCTATAAGGAAGAGAGTTCACTTTATATCATTCAAAAGACAAGTAGATACAATCATATAGTTGATAAGTAAAGACAAATACATTAACACAAAGGCAAGAAGGTATTGCACAATATTAATGGAAGAAAGAGATACAATAGAGGAAAGTATTAACTCAAAGGAAAAGGAAATTACACTAGTAGAGAATAGACATTCAATGCTACAGAATTAGGAAAAAGATCAACCCTAAGAAGTGTTACAAAATCTTCTTTTATAGTTCAAGTATAACTCATATAGCTTCTACCCTAAGGCAAAACTCAACAATTTCATTCAAGATTGCAAAGAAAAATCACTACAAATATGGGAAAAAATTTATCATGGCACACTTCTAGACATAGGAAAACCACTTATTCACTAAATAGAACCTTGAGAAGATAGAAATGATGGCCATTATTGTTCTAATGGATTAGATAGATCACCAGGTAGTGATGGAGTGTACCTTCACATTTATCAGCCATGGGGAATGATGAAAGAGGTTGAAGGAGATCAAAAAGATCATATCTGTCACCAAAGAGTTGCTTCCTTTGTTATCAACACACCAAGTCAGACATGTCATTGGTCAACTGGAGTCAATCCTTAGGATTTTCCATGTGGACTAGTCATATTCTATCATTCCACCACCTGACCACTCTTCTATATTTCATGTTTGAACTTGACATACTGTGATCATAGCTTTGCAACCACCTTTCTCCATTAATTGTTATTCCTTATGAAATTGCAACAAACCATATCATCACTTTGTAGCTTTTCTTTAACATCTTCTTCTAACCACTGTGGTTAGGAGACAATGTGAAACTGGCATCTTGCATCATTGCCACTTAATATCCAACTAGCATTAGATACCTACAAATATGCAAAATTGTAATCCAAACTGCCAACATATCATTTACATCATCACAACATGAACCTTGAGTTAACATGTAATGCCCATGACCATGTGAAAATGGACTTAACTGCCATTTCTTACTCACCACCAAGGCCTGTTGAGACATGTGGAATGCTATCATTATGTTGCTACAACTTTTGATTGTACATTTTCCTATAACAATATAATGATAGCCATAGATCTAATTGATAAAAATATAGTTGGGACCCTTCCTGCATATCTTAGCTCCTTGACCAATCAGGAACTGTCATATCACCAAGGTCATCCATATGGTGCCATGTCACAACTTTGTAACCTTAACTTAGGATTACCTTTAAATTATCATGATTATGAAAATAGGAAGAGACATAAGATTGCAGTACTAGCTATGGTTCAAGCCATAACTCCAGTGAAGCTATGATGACCATGTGGTTTGCTCATTTCATGTTATCGTTCTTTTGTAGCTTGATTCTTTAACCCATCACTGACCCTGGTGACCATGCACACAAGGTGATTTGTGACTTCACCATCCTAACCATGGTTAACTCTAAACTCTCTACATTCATACAAATGAGGAAGGTTCATGACATCACAACTTAAACTTTGAGTCAAGATCATAACCTTGTGATCGAGCGATAAAGAGAGATCAGAACGTCACCACTCATAACTGGATGTTAGTCTTCTAAACTATGAAGCCATGCTAACTGCTAAAAAGACCATGTTACACATTTTCACATCCCCTGATGGTTAAACCATAGACTACAATGACTGGGAAATGAAGGATATTCGCACAATTGTGACTTAAATCTCCAAGGGGATAAAGCATTACAAACTTGAGACTTGCGATATAAAATTCAACCCAAGTTTTAAATATATCTTTTATAATATTTGATCATTTGAATATTTGAAAATATGACCATTAGACACATTTTCCATTCAAAATTCAACTTTGGCAAGAGGGGCAAAAATGGCTAAAAATTTTGGTGACTCAAATGGGATACTAGCCTGCTAAGTATATGACTAGTGACCTAAAACATCTATTGGTCTAAAAAGTCATAAAAACTAAGGTTTGCATGTTAAAACCACAAAACCCTACCTCCTCTTCTCTGCAACTACAAAAATTCAAAACTTGGCTATCTTAAAAAGAGATAACTAGTGCTCAACACTTCTTGAAAAACTAAAAAACTACCTTTTATATATATATATAGAAAATCCTAACCCTCTCTAGAAGCAGGGTTTGAGGTAAATCCCATTATAGAATGGGTAGAACATCACCATTGGGCCTGGATAGTTGGAAAGCATTGGCCTACTTGTAACTAGTGATAACATAAGGCCCACTCCAAATAGCATCAAACTTAGAATGCCTTCGTAGCTTGGCTCTATCGGTATCCCACTTGAGAATAATATCTCCTTCCCTAAAAATCCTACCTTTAGCCTTTCTATCAAAACTTCTTTTGACTTGTTGTTGACGAGCCTCAAGTGTATGCATAGCCTATTGCCTTTTTTCTTCCAATTCAATCAGTTCTGCTAACCTCATTGTCATGGAATCATTTTCTTCTAGCTCTAATTGATGATCTAGCTCAAGAAAGGGGAATTCCAATGAAATAGGAAGTCTGGGTTCCCTTCCATAGACTAGCATAAAGGGTGAATTCACAAATGCTCTCTTGGGTGTAATTTTGTTAGCCCAAAGGGTTGTCTTCAACTTGGCATGCCAACTTTTATGATTGTCTTTAATTTTCCTCCTCATGATCCTAATGAGATTCTTGTTAGAGGATTCAACCAAGCCATTTCCTTGGGGATAACAATTTGAGGAAGTGCTCAAATATATCCCATATTCTAGAGCCCAAGAACATATGTGAGCTCCAGGAAAAGATTTGGCATTATCAGATATGATAGTTAAAGGGACACCAAATCTTGTCACAATTTGATTAAAGAATTCAACTATTGAGGCTTCTATTGCATCCTTTAAAGCCACTGCCTCAGTCCATCTTGTGAAATAGTTTATGACTATCGAGATGCATTTATGACTAGCACTAGAGTGTGGATTTATTAGACCAATGAAATCCAAACCCCATTGGGAAAAAGGTTGGTCAACTTGAATGGGATAGAGGGGAAGTGCAACCAATATTTTCTTTCCTAAGAAGAAAGCACATTTCTCACACTTCCTTACCCACTTATGGTAGTCACTAAATAGGTTGGGCCAATAACAGACAACCCTCATTATCTTCATTACAATGACTCTAGCTAAGAAATGACCACCAGTATGGCCATCATGAAATTCCTTCAGCAACCTGTTGACCTAATCTATCTATATACATCTTAGCAAGACTCCATCAGAATCCTTTCTGAATAATACTTCATCCACCAAGACATAGGGAATAACATGCAATTTTAATTGTCTCCTCTTGGCTTTGCCTAGGCCTTGGTGGCATCTTCCTTTTGTCAAGAAGGTAGTCATGTCCTGCAACCAATTAATTTGATCTTCATTCTCCACTAGTTTCTCATTTTGGATTAAGAGGGAAGCTTCTTCATGTGTCTCAAAAGATGAAGCCATTTGTTCACACGATACCTTACCTCTTACCAACTTGGTGGTATTAATATCAATTTCATATTCCATGACTCTCATAATCCATCCATCTCTCTTCTCATTGATATCCTTATTCAAGAGGAAATCCTTTACACTTGCATGTGGAACTAAAAGTTGGACTTTTTTGTGAGAGAAGAGATGTCTAAATTTTTTGAGAGCCCTCACCATAGAAAGGACTTATTTCTCTACGCAATTGTATCTTTCCTCATAATCATTAAGCTTTTCAGTAAAGAAAGTAATGGGTTGTTCCAAATTTTCATCATTTAACTATGTAAGGATAGGGGAATTCTTAACTTTCCTCCAAGGGAGTAGAGGATGAAATCTCTATCAAATTTGGGGTTGACAAGAGTAAGGGCTAATGCAATTGGCTACTTGATTTCTCCAAAATTATCCTTTCCTTCTTTGGTCCAAGTGACCACCAAGTTCTTCTTTAACATAGTTGTGAGAGGCTTTACCATAGAAGCAAGATTAAGGATAAACCTTCTTAAAAAGTTGATCCTACCAAGAAAACTCTACAATCCTTTCTTATGGGTGGAAAGTGGGAGAGCAAGAGTTGCTTCTACCTTCTCTAGATCTATTGTTAACCCATTTCTTGACACAATGTGCCCTAAGAGATTTCCTTGGTTAGTAGCAAATACGCATTTCTTAGGGTTTAGGGACACACCATACTCTCTGCATCTTTCAAATACCTATCTTAGTTGATCAAAATTATCTACTACATGCCTTGAAAAGACATTTATATCATTCAGATACACTAGCACAAATTTTTACAACATACCCTTGAAGACCATCTCCATTTTGTGTTGAAATGTGGCACTTACATTGGTTAGTCCAAAAGGCATCTTACAATAAGCATAGGTGCCCCACTTAATAGTGAATATTGTCTTATGTCTACCTAAGTCTTGCACTAACACCCAATTATAACCTGAAAACCCATCTAAGAAGGAAAACCATTTTGAACCATTAACCTTGGATAGGAATTGTTCCATTGAGGGAAGGGATTTATCTTTAAGAGAAGCCCTATTAAGGTCTCTAAATTCTACACATAGTCTAATATCTCCACTCTTCTTCCTAACAAAAAAAAGGTTAGACACCCATGAGGAGTGCTTGATAGGGAAAATAATGTTGGCCTCTATGAGCCTTGACAATTTTTTTCTCATTAGTGGTTCAATCTAAGGGTTAACTAGCCTCTGCTTCTTCCTAATAGGCTTGGAATTATCATCTAGATCTATGGTGTGCTAAGGTAATTTTGGGTCAAAATCCTTTAAGTCTTCATATGTCCAAGAAATAACATCATTGAATTCTTGACATGATTTAATGAAGACCTCTTGTTCAATATTAGTACATACCTTTCCCAAGTTAAGATTCCTTCCATTAGTACTAGTGGTAGAGATATGATCATCCTTGCTTGCAGTCAAATTTGAAACCTTTCCCTTTGCTTGATCATCAGACTTGAAAATGCACTCCAAGGTGACTAGACCTTTAGGTAACATGTTGGAGTTTAGGTTAAAATCCGGTCTCTGTACTGACTTTGGAGCTTAGATAGATTCTTAGTAGAGAACTCTACTTTATTTTGCAAGAAATTGACAATCTACACTATTGGAAATATAAGAGGAGTAACTGAGAGGGGAGGGGTGAATCAATTACTACTAAAATAACTCCTAGATCTCTTAGATGTTAGTAAAAAATAAAGTCTAAATAACTAATCTTTGTTGGTGCTCAGTAAACACACAAAAAATGTTGTAACTCGGTAAATCTTGAGAATGCTTGGAAAAAACTTAACATGAAAATCTTAAGATGTTATCTATGAATACTTATTACTTTAGCTTAGTTTCAAACACATAAAAATAAATAGCATGAACACATTTGACACCAAGATTTAATGTGGAAACCCAATTTGGGAAAAACCACCAATTGCAACTAGTTACTATTTTGCACTCTTCTGAAGTGAGCCATGTTAGGAGCTAACCTTGTTAAAGGTTACAAAACACATTGTTAGGTGTAACCCTATTAGAGGATTTAATCACCCTATTAAGAGTGGCCTTGTTAGAGGTCTTTAGACACTTCAATAGAAATGCCACCTTGTTAGAGGATTTACAAAAGGGTGTTAAGCCAACTTTGTTAAGAGATTTAGATCACTACTACAATTATTAGAGTGTAACAATGACATGAATTGGTTTGGATGCAACTAAATTTCTAATTACAGATCTCAATTTTGGCTTGTATGATTGATCCTTCTTGATCAAATATATCTTTTTAGCTTCTCAAGAATATTTTTCTTATCCTTTTGATTTTCTTCCTCTTCACATCATTAAATCTTCAATTATCTTCCATGCATTCACACACTTCTAAATCTCAACTTGACTTTATATCTTTTACATTGTCAAGTCGGCTAGAATACAACTTAGAATACTTAATATGCATCTCCTCAATCAGCTAGAACCAATAGACAAAAAAATTGAACTCAATATGCTAAAATAAGAAAATCCTTCATTAGTCAACCCTGCTCGATAGACTCTAACTCAAAAATGATTTTCCTATGTTAATCAAGTGAACTCGGTCAATTCTACATACTTGCAAAGTTCCTTTGGTAACTGAGTGAGCTCAGTTAACACTAGTTCCATCCAACATTTCCTTCATTAAATAAGTGATCTTGGTTAACACTCATCTTCCACAAATTTTCCTTTGGCACCTGAGTGAACTTGGTAGATACAGTCTTCTGAACTTGGCAAACTTTGGAATGCTTGGTAGCCACAGGAAATTGTCTTCAATGCCCGAGTGAACCACTAGTGCTTTTTTTGTCATCAATATTCCTACCCAATTAGAATCAATAAATACTTTTAAGTCCAAACTGCCTCCTATTTTGTACCATAAACCATATTCTTCAGTACCCTTTAGATATCTCATGATTCTCCTTATTGCCATCATGTGATTTTCTTTGGTATTTGTTGAGAATCTTTCCATCATATTGACTATTAGTGCAATATCAAGCCTTGTATGAACTACATACTATAATTTTTCAATCATTAATCTATATGTAGTCTAATCTACCTCTTTGGAATCATCATTCTTAATTTTATGTCTAGTAGACATAGGGGTTCCAACTGGTCTTGGATCCTCCTTTCCAAATTTCTTTAGTATCTCCTTTATATATTTAGATTGAGTAATGTAGATATCATTTTTGTTCTATTGAATCTACAGTCCAACAAAGAATTTTATCTCACCAAACATAGACATCTCATATTCTTTACTCATTTCTTCTAAAAATGCCTTGCACAAGTCATCATTTCCTATGAATAAAGTATCATCAACAAATATTTATGCCAACACAATCCTTTTGTCTGGTCCTTCTTTGATATATAGACTATTGTTATCATTTGTTCTTTGAAAACCAATTTGTACCAAATAGTTATGAATTCTTTCATACAAGCTTTGGGAGCTTGCTTGAGACCATATAATTCCTTGTGTAATTTGCAAACATGTCGCTTTTGCTAGTATCTACAAAACCTTCTGCTTGTTCAATGTAGACTTCCTCATTGAGAATTCCATTCAAAAATACAAATTTTACATCCATTTGATAAACTTTAAATCCTCTATGTGTTGTATATGCTAGTAAAGTTCTAACACCTTCTAATCTTACAATAGGAGAAAAAGTTTCACCATAATCAATACCTTCTTCTTAAGAATAGTCTTTACATACCAACCTTGTTTTGTTCCTGGAAACTTTTGAATCTTCATTCAGCTTGTTTCTGAATACCCACTTTGTGCCAATTACATTTTTATCCTTGGGTCTAGGAACAAGAGTCCAAGTTTTGTTATTTTGTATCTGTTCTATTTCTTCATTCATTGCTTCAATACAACTTTCACTATCCAATGCGTCTTTAACATTTCTAGGTTCAAATTCAGCAAGTAAACATGTACCTTTCAATTTTTTGTGTGTCATTGTTCCATCTAATTTGTCTCCAATGATTTGATCAAGTGCATGCTTCCTTCTGACATATCTTGCTAACAAAGGTTCTTTGGATTTGGAGTGAGTTTCACTAATTTCATCATGAACTTCAATATCAAACTTGGGTCCCACTATTTGTGACTTGGGTTCATCAGACTCAATTTGCATTAACTCGGTAGCCTCTAACTCAGGTCCTTCAAATTATGAGTCAAGTTGCAAATTTTGAAACTTGGTAGCTATTGGGGATTTTGGGGGAATCAAGAGGTAAAGCCTGCTTTCTTCTAAATAGTTTTGGCAAGGTATCAAGTTCATAGTAAACAAATCTTCTATAATCCTCAGGCTCTTTTCTACTTTCTTCTTCACTCTTTTCTAAAAACTCATCAATTCTCACATATGCACTTTCTATGATTTTATGAGTAGATAAATTCAAATATTTGTATGCTTTACTTCTACAGGAATATCCTAGGAATATACCATCATCACCTTTGACATCAAATTTTCCTCTCCTAAATTCCTTCAAGATGTAACATTTTCTACCAAATACTTTCAAGTAACTTACATTAGGTTTGTAGCCATACCATAGCTCATAAGGAGTTTGATTTTAGTCTTTCTTCAGCCATACTCTATTCAAGGTATGAACGGTAATGCTGATTACTTCTTTCTAGTATTTGATTGCAACATTCTTTTCTATCATCAATGTTCTTGCACAATTCATGATGGGTCTGTTCCTTCTTTCGGCTATACCATTTTGTTGAGGTGTACTAGGGGTTGATAATTTTCTTTTAATTCCTTTTTCAATGCAAAATTAATTGGAGATGAATTCATCACCTATGTATGATCTTAAACATTTCAACGTCTTTCCAATTTCTTTTTCTACTCTTGCCAAATACCACTTGAATTTTTGAAAAGCTTCTAATTTTTCTATTAGATACATTACAGTCATCATTCTAGAATAGTCATTAACAAAAAGAATGAAAAAAACTTCTCCTCTATAACTCTATATTCCAATAGGTCCACATAAGTCTATGTACACAAGCTCTAATACTTCTTCAGAATGATAGTTTTTTCTTTTGAAACTAGTCTTTCCCATCTTACCAATTTGGCAATTTTTGCATAGACCCATATCAAGTTTTCTCAAGCTAGGAATACCTCTTACTCTTCTATGTTTTTTTATCTTAACTAGATTATCAAAGTTTACATAACATAATATTTTGTTCTATAACCAACTTTCTTCTACTTGAGCAATAAAACATGAACTTTTGTTGAGATCAAGATAGAATAGGTTACCTTTTGTTTGTTTGCTAGATCCAACCAAATTTCCTTTTCCATCTAGTAGTTTGACCTTCCCATCCATGAATTCTACCTTGAATCCAATGTTATTCAATTTTTTCACACTCAGTAGATTATTTTTTAGTCCTTCAACCCAATAAGCATTATCACATATAAGTTCTTTGGTCAAATAGATACATACTTTTTCCTTTTATGCAACAAGATTCATTATTTCCAAATCTCACACTACCACCATCATAATATTCCATGCTCCCAAACTTTTCTTTGTCTCCAGTCATATGATGTGAGCAACCACTATCAATAATCCATGTATCATTTTTTGCTAACATGAGAGATAAGTGACATCTTATCTCCTTCATCATCAGATTCATCTTTTACAACAATATATACCATTTCATCTTCACTATTATTAGAATCTTTAGCCATAAAACAAGATTTCTTACCTTTGTCCTTATAGTACTTGTAGTTCTTGAATTCCTTCTTGCCTTTGTACTTTTTAATTTTCTTTTCATCCTTTTTTTCTCTATTTGGACATGTAGCAGTAATGTGACCAACTTCTTCACAAGAGAAACATATTAGAGGAATCTTACCTTTGTACTTTCCTCTGCCTTTGGAATATTTTCTTGCAAGTAGGGCTTCAACAACTTCAAGATCATTGTTAGAACTTTCTTCTACCTATTCTTCACTTCCTAATTGATTGGCCTTTAATTTCTTACTCTTTTCTTTGAGTGAGAGTTTGGCTTCAAATGCAGACTCAATATCTTTGGAACTAGGAACATAGTTATCATAGTTATCCAAATCAAAAGTTATCAATCTTCCAACTAGAGCATCCAAAGTTGATTTGTTATTTGGATCACATCTCATTTCTTGAATAGTAGACACTCTAATTACATAGATAGGAAGAAGGGTTATGAGTACCTTTCTTACAACTATTTTTTCATCAATGTCTCCTACAGATGCTTTGATTGCACTCACACTTGCTTTGATTCTTTCCACATATTTTGCAATGTTTTCATCTTCTCTCATTTTTATCTGATCAAATTTTCCTCTAAGGCTTTCTGCTTTAGCTCTTCTTACATTGTCATCTTCTCCATAAATGTCTTTCAATTTGACCACATTGAATGAGCTGATTTATAGTTTTTTACTTCATCAAATTCACCATAACTAAGAGAAGATGCACTATCAATCATCATGATGTTATGATTTTTCTTTTCAGCAATGTCTTCAACTGATAATGTTCCAGTAGGAGTCTTGTATTCAGCATTAAGATACTTACAACTTGAAGCACTGATCGTTGCTAGATGTAACCTCATAAGTCCTTGCCATGCTGCAAAGTTGTCTCTATTCAACCTGGGAATTTTTCTTTTGTAAGACATCATGATCTTTAGCTTAGGTCCTTGAAACTTTCTCTACAAGCACCAAAAGCTCTAATACCAACTATTGGAAATATAAGAGGAGTAAATAAGAGGAGAGGGGTGAATCAGTTACTACTAAAATAAATTCCACATCCCTTAGATGTCGGTACAAAATAAACTCTAAAAAGTTGAAATATGTTGATGCTCAGTAAACACGCAGAAAATGTTGTAACTTGATAAATACTAAGAATGCTCGGCAAAC
The DNA here is from genome assembly GCA_028749045.1 of Cupressus sempervirens. Classification (NCBI taxonomy): domain Eukaryota; kingdom Viridiplantae; phylum Streptophyta; class Pinopsida; order Cupressales; family Cupressaceae; genus Cupressus; species Cupressus sempervirens. The sequence continues at coordinate 502,553,367 of CM053793.1, read as the reverse complement.
ACTTAACATGAAAATCTTAAGATGTTATCTATGAATACTTATTACTTTAGCTTAGTTGCAAACACATAAAAAGAAATAGCATGAACACATTTGACACCAAGATTTAACGTGGAAACCCAATTTGGAAAAAACCACCAATTGCAACTAGTTACTATTTTTCACTCTTCTGAAGTGAGCCCTATTAGGAGCCAACCCTATTAAAGGTTACAAAACACATTAATAGGTGTGATCCTATAGAGGATTTAATCACCCTATTAAGAGTGGCCTTGTTAGAGATCTTTAGACACTTCAATAGAAATTCCACCTTGTTAGAGGATTTACAAATAGTTGTTAAGCCAACTTTGTTAAGAGCTTTAGATCACTAATACAATGGTTAGATAATAATAATCACATGACCTGATTTGGATGCAACTAAATTGCTTATTATAGATTTTAATTCTAGTTTGTATGATTGATCTTTCTTGATTGAATATATCTTTTTAGCTTCTCAAGAATATTCTACTTATCCATCTGATTTGCTTCCTCTTTGCATCATTAAATCTTTAATTATCTTCCATGCATTCACACACTTCTAAATCTCAACTTGACCTTATATCTTTCATATTGTTAAGTCAACTAGAATAAAAATTAGAATAATTAATATTCATCTCCTTAGTTGGCTAGAACCAACAGATAAATCAATTGAACTCAATATGCCAAAATAAGAAAATCCTTTGTTAGTTGACCCTGCTTGGTAGACTCTAACTTAGAAATGATTTTCCTATTTTAACCAAGTGAACTTGATCAACACTACATACTTACAAAGTTCCTTTGGTAACCAAGTGAGCTTGATTAACATTGGTTCCATCCAACATTTCCTTCATTAACCAAGTGAGCTCGGTTAACACTCATCTTCTGCAAATTTTCCTTTGGCACTTGAGTGAACTCAGTAGATATAGTCTTCTAAACTTGGAAAACTTTGGAACACTCAGCACTCACATGAAACTATCTTCAATGCCTGAGTGAGACCAACATCCACTAACTAGTAATGATATGACATTTTGTGTTACATCAGACACAATACACAATTAATCAATTGTTTCAACACTACACATTAGAGTCAAAAACCTACCAATTTGTGCTATTATTAGGAACAAAAAGCCTTACAAAAATTCTAATTTTTTGCTCCTTTTTATCAACAACATGCTTTGGTATATCATAAGAAGAACTAATTGCTACAAGCCTGTTAACATGTTTATTTTCTCTTCTAGGGACACTCTGGATGTTGAATGCTTGGAATCCCTTAAGAAAATCCCAAGCTCTATGCTTGTATGATTTGAGAAGGTTGTTCTTTGTAACATTCTAACTTTTTACTTAATGAACGACCAAATCACTATCCCTATATACTTTCAAGAGGATTGGATTCCTCTTCTTTGGGCTAGTTGAAGACCTTGAATTAGAGCTTCATACTCTGCTACATTATTAGTGCAACTAAATTGTAGCCTATAAGAGAAGTAGTATTTCTCCAATTCAAGGGAAATGAGAATGACACCAGCCCCTAAGCCATTTTTATTTCTTGAGCCATCAAAGAACATGCTCCACAATCCATCAATATTCTCTTCCTTCTTTATGAGATTAGGAATAAGAGCACCCCTCTCTGATATGCAATATGTGCCAAGGCCTATCTCTAGAGCTCCTTGTACTGGATCAAACTAATAAGAAATGGCCCACTCATCCAAAAGAAATTTAGGCACTTTTTCTAAGGAAGTAGTAGGTTCCTTTGCTATGTTCCATCCTTTTCTTCAAAAATAGTGAAATTTATGTTTATAGGACTGGGGGTGTAGGCTTCTATATGATTGAAGGCTAGAGGCTCTACTCTTATGGAAGCTTTTGATCCATACCTTGTTCTAAAATATATATAAGACCACTCAGATGAAATATAGCCACCAATTTGTGTAGTAGAGTCTCTGGAAAGAGAGATGGAAAAATGTGGTTTAACCTTAGCTATTGATATATCTTGTGTTATAGTATAACTAGGGCAAGCATGCAATTTCATCTCTACATTTTTTAAGACTCCTATAGTCTTGACAAATTTTCCATCTAACTAGAAAACATCTTTAACCATTAGCTCATATTTAATACCCATGAGGCTGGCTACACACCTAGACATTATATAGCTACTAGCCCCTGAATCTATCATACAATTATGGACTAGTTTATCTCCTATGATTAAATTGACCTAGAAAGGATGAGGCCTGATTTTCATACTTATTTCTCCTTCGTTGGTTGGTTGCACCAGGCTTGTTGCGTTCTCCTCTCTAGGTGGCTGATCTTTCACTTCTATGCCATCTAGCTCTTGTTGTAGTAGCTTCTTCTATGATAGCATAGTAGCAACAACATCCCATATAGAGATATTGATGTTAATCTTTTTCATTTGATTTATCGCATTGAAGGGAGTATTAGCTACTTTGATTGAAGTCTTGGGAGCTGCATGGATAGTTGGATGAATTTGAGAAGTCTCAAATTCAGTAGATTTATTGTTGCTCATATCTTGTCTCTATTGAGGAGTAACATTGGATTGTGCATTCATTACTGGCACGTGAGGAGTAGTATTTGAAGTTGAAGCTTGATGAGGAGAGAGGGATGTAGCATCTCCAACAACTCTTCTCTTACTTTTAGTATTGTGAGCTATGACATCCTAATTAGCATGGCAATGTTCCTCTGAATGATGGTTCATGAAAGAAAAATCACCTTGATGTCATAGGTGAAAAGAATTAGTAGGTTGATTAGCATTGTGTTGCTACTCTACTACTTGTTCTTGTGTCGTTGGTGCTAAGTAAGACTCCACCTTCTAACACATACAATATCCATAGGAGTAGTTACAAGAAGGGAAGAAGTCCTCATCTTGAGCAAGATTATTTTGAGGGACTAAAGTTGTATTTAGGTTGGTATTCATAGAAGGGTTATTTTTGATAGGTCTATTCTAATTGTAGGGGATGTGACTTTGGTTTGGGGGTCTATTATGCATGGGACCTTGATACTAAAGTTGGGGAGGTTAATTATTTTGAGCTTGTTGCCTCTTTTCACTACACCATTGTCCTCTATCTTTTTTTCTTGATCCTGCAACATCCTATCTATATTTTGCATCATGGCCTCAATATTATTAACTCCATTAGAAGATGTGGAAGCTATTGGGACCACAAAAAGGGAATGACTTGTAGAGGAAGTAGGAATAGGGGCTATTGTAGGTTGATGATTAGGCATGTTAGGAAAGAAAAAAATTAGAAGCCTTGGAACAAACTTCCCTCCTTGAATCAAGATATTCTCTACTCTTATAGAAATCTCATGAGCATTTGGTAAAGTGTCCCCTCCCATAGATTGCAGAGTGGTAGCAATATCATTGTTAAAGGCTCTAAGGTAATACAAGAAAGCATTACCAAGGGAAGGTTTTACTATAGTGGATATTCTATCCCATATCTTTCAGAACCTACAATTAAAATTAGTCATAGATTCATTGGGTTCTCTCTTGATGGTTGTTAGCTTCTCTAAAAGTGATAGGTGATCACTTTTATCCTCAAAATGCTTACAAATCCCTAGTCCTAACCCATCCCAATCAATAATAGAGTTATGATGCAAACCTTTATACCATTGTAATGCTTTTCCTTTTAAGGATGAAGCAAGAAGCCTAATAGAAACATCATCTTCTATAATAGAATGTATATTGCAAACATTTTAAATTTCTTGAATATGTTCTATAGGGGAGATAAAAGTTTCACTTGTGAAATTAGGTATACTCTTGAGATCTGACACTAGAATATCATGTCTTTGAGCTAAAATGAGATGAATCCCACCATTAAAAGTGGAAAATGCATGTGCTGTAGGTTGTGCCATGTGGAATAATGCTCTATTTATATGAAAATATGGCAACCTAGGTTGTGATCTATCAACAGAAGGAGTGGAAAGAGATCTTGCAGGTGTATGTTTTATTGTTGCACTCCTAACTAGTGCTAGAGATAATCTATTTCTCTTTCTTCTAGGGTTTGAAAAGGAAAGCTCAATGTATTGAAAATTACCTCTAGAAGAGACTCTTGTATGAGCCTTGGGCATGAATCATGGCAACTTATTCTAGTAACTAAATGTATTATAGAATAGAGTTGCCAAGTACTTTAAAATAAACCTTCTAAAGGCCTGAAAATACTAACTAGCACTATCTTCTCAACACATATTGGAACTTTTTTTCTTCGACACCAGTGAGCTTATAATGCTTCAAATGTTAGTCCCACTAGGCATGCCAAAAACTGTTGGCATAAAATCTTGCACCCATGCCTAAAGTCTTACTTAAAGGCACCCTCTTGTAACATGGAAACAATCGCGAAAGTGTGGGACTTTGTGACTTGAGATTGAATCTCCAAAGAAGGCTAGCTTCCTTACTATCATGATGCACCTACCTATTTCTTGAGAGGAAAAAGGAGAAGGAATGCATGAAATAAAACTCCCTAATCTAATCTAATCTAAGAGGAGGTGATACACCAAATAGTAAGTTCAACCTTATCTCTTCCCAAGAATGCATAGTTCATCAATTTAACCTCAAAGTATACAAATTCAATCCTTTCTTTATTCAACAACCATATGTAGATCAGAAACCAAAATAATGTTATAAGGAAGATACTTTCCTTTATATCATTAAAAAGCCAAGTAGATACAATCATAGAGTTGAGAAATGAAGACAATACATTAACAAAAAGGCAAGAAGGTATTGCACAATATTAATGGAAGAAAGAGATACAATAGAGGAAAGTATTAACTTAGAGGCAAAGGAAATTATAGCAGACAAGCATAGACATACAATGCTATAGAATCAGAGAAAAGATTGACACTAAGAAGGGTTACAAAATCTTCTTTTATAGTTCAAGCATAACTCATAGCTTCTACCCTAAGGCAAAACTCAATAACTACATTCAAGATTGCAGAGAAGAAGCATTACAAATCTAGGAAAGATTTGATCATGGCACGCATCTAGATGCAAGAAAATTACTTATTCACCAAATAGAACCTTAAGAAGATAGAAATAGAGATCATTATCATTCTAACTAATTAGATGGATCACCAGGTGTTGATGGAGTGTCCCTTTACATTTATTAGGCATGAGTAATGATGAAAGTGGTTGAAGGAGATCAAATGATCAAATCTACCAACAAAGAGTTTCTTGCTCTATTATCAACACACCAAGTCAGCCATGTCATTGCTCAACTAGAGTCAATCCTTAGGTTTTGCCATATAGACCAGTCATAGTCTATCATTCCACCACGTAACCACTCTTCTATCTTTCATGTTTGACCTTGATTTTTAGTGATCATGGCTTCACAACCACCTTTCTCCACTAGTTGTTATTCCTTGTGAAACTGTGAACAAATCATATTACTCCTTTATAGCTTGTCCTTAACATCTTCTCCTAACTACCACCATCAGGCAACAACATGAATTGACATCTCGCATCATTGCCACTTAGTATCCAACTAGCATCAGATGCCTATGACTATGCGGAACTATGATCCAAACTACCAATATATCATTCACGTCATCACTACATGAACCTTGGCTTAACATGAAATGCCCATGACCATGTGAAAATGGACTTAACCACCATTTTTTACTCACCACCTAGGCCCACTAAGACACATGGCACATTGTCATTATGTTGTTGCGACTTTTGATCATACATTTTCCTATAGTGATATAATGATAGTCGTAGATAAAATCAATCAAAATACAACTATGACCCCTCCTTCATAGTTTAGCTTCTCAACTAGTTAGGAATTACCACATCACCAAGGTCATCCATATGGTGTCATGCCATAACTCTGTGACCTTAACCCAATATTATCTTTAACTTATCGTGATTATGTGAACAAGGAGAGACACATGATCATAGTACTAATTGTGGTTCAAGCCATAACTCCAACAAAGTTGTGATGACTATTTGGTCTATTCATTTTATGTTATCATTATTTCAGAGCTTGATTCTTTAACCTGTCACTAACCCGAGTGACCATATGCACAAGGTGATTTGTGACTTCGCCATCCTAACCATGGTTAACACTAAACTCTCTACAATCATACAAATGAGGAAGGGTCACGACATTGCAAATTAAACCTTGAGTTAGGATCATAACCCTACGATTGAGCGATAAAGAGAGATTGCTACAACAATACTCATAACTAGATGTTAGCCTTCTAAACCATAAAGCCATGCTAATCGTTGAAAAGATCGTATTGCACATTCACACCTCCCTTGGCAGTTAAGCCATAAACTATAGCCACTAGGCGATGAAGGATAGTCGCATGATTGTGACTTGAATTGCCAAGGGGATAAAGCACAAAAAACCTAAGACTTAGGATATAAAATGCAACCCAAGGTTTAAATATATCTTTTATAACATTTGATCATTTGAATATTTGAAAATATGACCATTGGACATATTTTCCATTCAAAATTCAACTTTGGCAGGAGGGGAAAAAATGGCTAATAGTGCCCACTATAATTCCATGATACTTAACTTTGGTTCTCAACAACTTGACTATCTCACCTTGTTATCTCCTCTTTTCAAATCCTCTTCATCAATCAAGTGATATGTTACTCTACAATGTTAGTAAATTTCTTACTAGTAGGTTTGACATCAATGATAAAAAAAGAATTATTCTAATTGTAGTTTCTATTAATCTCCCTCTCTGGCATTGATGAAAACACCTCTAGTTACCATGCAATCCAAAAATATTCATTATGTCTTCTTTTGAAATTGTACTATTAGCTCCCACTATGTTTGTATTCTCTCTTTTTTAGTTTCACTTTTATTCTCATCTATGCAATCTCTCAATACTTTGTCATTCATTTATTGTAGTACTATCACCTCTTTCTATAACTTCTCCCTAACTACAACATCATCTCCCTCAACTCATGATATCACATCATGGTAACTACATAACTTATCTCCCTCTTTGATGAGAATGCCATGGACATCAACCATTCTCATACATCACTTTTCTTTGCTCCAACATAGATAACAACTTCATGTTACTAGTATGGATGATATTTCAATTCACTTATCTTTACCATGACTCGTTATAGTCTCATTTTCTCCATGCTTTTGTCCATATTTTGACAATCTTTAGGCACATCCTAAAGTGAAACCTACTACATCTATATGAAAGATATTCTGATCATAAAAAATAATACAATAGTGCATCTCTTCTTAGTTTTATTTAGGTGGGGGAATGACCCCTAACTTATCTCTTAGATACTCAAAAACACCCTTAGATAGTGCCTTTTTGAATATGTCAACTATTTTTCTTTTGTGTTCACATATTGCAATCTTACTTCTTTTTCTTCCACCAACTCTCTTAAGTAATGATACTTGATCTCAATATGTTTAGTATTTGTGTGCATTATAGGGTTATTTGATATGTTTATAGGACTTGTTTTATCACAATAAATGACAATAGGTTGAGTGATCTCTTCCTTCATAGCTTTTGACAATTGCTTGATCCATACAATATTAAAAAAATTAACTGTTGCAACAACATACTCAGCTTCTTTTGTAGATTGAAAAATATAGCTCTACTTCTTGCTTGTCCATGAAATCAATCTCTTGCCTAGAAAGAAAAATTAGTCTCTTGCCTAGAAAGAAAGCTCCTCCACTTGTGTTCTTTTTGTCATCAATGTTGCCTGCTCAGTCAACATTTATGTAAACCTTCATCTCAAACTTGTAATTTTTCTTGTACCATAGTCCATATTCTTATGTTCCTTTCAAATATCTCAATATCATTTTCATTGTTGTCATATGATTTTCCCTAGGATAAGTAGAGAATCTAGCAACAATTCCAACTTCTAATGTAATATCAGGTCTACTATGTAAAATATATTACAATTTTCCAATCATTGACCTATATAATATTTGATTCACTTTAGCCAAATCATCATTCTTTGAGAGTTTATATCTAGTCACCATGGATATTCCAACTGGTCTTGAGTCTTCCATTCCAAAAGTCTTCAATATCTCTTTGACATACTTGGATTGTGTAATGTAAATACCTTTCTTCATCTAATAAACTTTTAATCCAACAAAGAATTTTATTTCTCCAAACATTGACATCTCAATTCCTCCTTCATTTCATTAGCAAATGACTTACACAACAAATCTTGTACTTCAAATATGATATCATCAAAATTCAGCTAGTAATATCTTACTTTCAAATTCACTTTTCAAGTACAAATCTCCATTATCATTAGCTCTTACAAAACCAATTTTCATCAAATAATTGTGTAACCTTTCATACCATGCTCTAAGGTTTTTTTTTTTTTTTTTTTAATCATACAATGCTTTGTGTAACTTGAATACCATATTCCTCTTGGTAGGACTATAAATCCTTTAGGTTGTTCAATGTAGACTTCTTCCTCTAAGATTTTATTAATAAATTCATTTTTGACATCCATTTGGTATCCTTTGAATCCTTTGTAAGTAGCATATGCAAGAAAAATTCTTACTCCTTCCAACCTTGCAACTGGAGAAAATTTCTCACCATAGTCAACTCCTTTTAGTGCATATCCCTTACAAACTAGTCTTTCCTTTTCTTTGTGATTTCACCTTTCCCATTTAGCTTTTTTCTAAAAGCCCACTTAGTTTCAATCACATTATTATCCTTTGGTCTTGGTACCAATGTCCAAGTTTTATTTTTCTCATTTTCTTCAATCTTTTCATTCATTTCTCCTATCCAATCTTCATTATCCAAAACATTTTTTACTTATTTGGGTTCAAACTCACATAATAAGCTTGTATCATTATTTAGTCTTCTTCTTGTCATGACTCTTGAATCTTTATCTCCAATGATTTTATTTGGTGTATAATGTCTTCTCACATAATTTTCCATGATAGGTTTAGATCTTCTTTCTTCTTTATGTGGTTCATTGGGTTCTGCATGTTCATTTTCAATTGGTGTTTTCTCCTGCAACTTGGTTTCCTCTGTATGATGGTTGAAAATCTCTATTTATAACACAACTCAGATAGCCTAATGCTTGAAAGTATGTTGATACTTGACATAACTCTTCTGCTAAACCTAGGTAGTTCCTAGCTGTTGATGCTTGGCAACCTTTTTCTGTAGTTTAGGTAAAGTACTAGGTTCACTTTCATAAACATAGACAAAATTCTTGTTTTCTCTAGGTTATTTCTTACATTCTTCTTCATTCTTTTCTGCAAATTCATCAACTCTAACATTTTCACTTTCCACAATTTTATTAGCATTAGAATTCAAACACTTATAAGATTTTCTTTTAGTGGAATATCCTAGAAATATACCTTCATCATTCTTTGTATCAAGTTTTCCTTTTCTTGCATCTTTCAATATGTAGCAATTTCTTCCAAAAACTTTGAAGTAATTTAATTAGGTGCTTATCCATGCCAAAGTTCAAAAGGTGTTTTGCTTATACCTTTTTCTCACTTGAACTCAATTTAGAGTATAGACTGCAGTACATACAACTTCTCTCCAATACTTTTGTGAAACATTCTTCTCCATCATCAATGTCCTTGCATAGTCCATGATTGATTTATTCCTTCTTTCAACGATACCATTTTGTGGTGGAGTCCTAGGTGCACTCATTTGTCTCTTGATTCCTTTATTGCTGCAAAATATGTTAAACATGTCTTATATGAATTCACCTCCTCTATGTGATCTCAAGCACTTTAGACTCTTCCATGTTTCCTTTTCAACTCTAGCCAAATACCACTTAAACATTTGAAATGCATCATATTTTTTTTTAAGAAACATCACAGTCATCATTTGAGAAAATTCATCAACAAATAGAATGAAATATTTGTTACCATAATAGCTTTACACTACAATAGGACCACATAAATCACTATAAACCAACTCTAGAATATCATCAAAATAATAGGTCTTTCTCTTGAAACTAGACTATGTCATTTTTCCTATTTGATATTGTTTGTACGTCACTTTATCAAGTTTTCTTAATTTTGATAACCCTCTAACTATTTTCATCTTACTAATTCTTACCAAATTATCAAATTTCACATGACATGGCCTCTTGTTCCATAACCAACACTAGTACATTTGCACTTGTTTTTCTACCAAAATTTTTAAATAAAGCTATGATTTCATCTTATTTTTGGTTTTCATCCCCGCATTGGTAAAAAATGTCCTAAGTTTTCCTAAGTTGGTTGAAATTTTGACCAACTTGGGTCATAAAAAAAAGAACAAAATGTATTCATGCATTGGGTTCAATTATGGGCGAGAGCCCAACCAAAATTCCTCACAAATTTGGTTTCCCACTTGGGCTTCCCTTTCTCTGACATTTTCATTATGGGAAGGAAGGTTTAATCAGCCCTCCCTCACTTTCTTTTCAAAAGGTGAGCATGTGAAGAGCCCAAGAAAACTTAATGGCCAAAAACTCAAGGAGCCTAATGTCTATCCTTCACCCCCAATTTCACCTTGTTCAGCTGGACCATGCTTGATTTCACCTTGGTGAGAAAGCCCAATTGATTGTTTTCTACCAACCATGGGAGGGACAGCTCTAGTAACAAGCCAGGTAGACAATGTAGAGAGGGTAACCTACTTCATGGATTCTCGACATGCACTCCCTAAGAGGTATCTGCAAGCAGTGACCTAAAATGGTTTACATGTGGTTACAATTGTGTCATATTTTACCATATGAAGGATAGGTATTGGTCACTTTATGGAGCAGATGATGCCTTCAATTTGCAGCACCCAAGAGGTATACCATCTGTAACTTTTGAGCCTATCCTTTTGTCATTTTGAAACCCTTCTGTGGAAATCAGATTACAATTCTGGTGTTGTTTGTATTCTTGTAAATTTAAATGTTTGTATTTTTGAGAGCGAAGTTATTTGATATGAAAATTATTTTTGGGTATAGTTTATGGTCTGATTTGGTTGGGAATAGTTGCACTACATCACTTTGCATGTAATTCAATGAAGAATAATTTTATACAAAATTTCTACCTTGAAAGATTCAAAATTGTGGATGAGATTTGAAATTCCTTATAGTTTCGTATGGTGTTCACTAAAGTAACTCAAATTTCAAACTTATCAACTGTTTAAATGGTTGTTTAGTAGTTTCTCTAGGCCTAAAGTCAAAAAATGCTCAGTAGGCTAGGGCCAAAATATGTTTAAGTAGGACATGAGAAACTAAAGGAATTCTAGCCATTTTAGTACAACGATTGGTCTAAGACTAAAGTTTAGCTTGAGTCATGTCACTGTAGAAGAGATCTAGGGTAAGAACACAATAACCAGTCTCCTTTTTCTTACATTAGCCATTGTATGTGCCTCATTATCACTTCAAAAGTAGAATTAATAGAAGATTCAAGAAATCAACTTTATATTCAAACTGTCTCTTATTGTCCAACATTATTTTAAATGGTAGAATTAAATGATGAGATCAACTTTATATTGAAGCTTTCTCTTCTTCTCCAAAATTATATATTGGTACTCAAAATTATCAGTATTGTTTTCACCATCAAAACAATGCCACAGATACTCTAAAACATGGATATGTAGACCTAAGTCTACATTGCCTGTGTTTTTTACAGCATACATTTACTTCCCTGATTAGAAAAGCATAGAGTAGATAATTAGAAGATAAGGAGGGATCTTGCAAAAAGATGAGTATTAAACCTTAAATACCCTCTAGATCTATATACAGTAGCATTAGTTCTTATATAGTTTTGCTTCAATTAATAAGCATATTAATACTTGAAGTGGGCCAGGGACTTGTAAGATGTTAAATCCCATACAAAAATATCTAACTGTGATAATGTATATTAAAGTATGGTAATAAATTCCAAGAAATTCTAGAAATGAATCTGCTTCACTATAGAAGAGGAACCATAACATGTAAAACCCAAAGGGTAAAATGCAACCCGTTTCTAGAGTCACATTCTCTTTTAATAGTGTTCCAACTGCTTGGTCCTTTCTATTCCTAAATGGATGATTAGAAAACATTAAGGGTCCAGTGTGTGCCCTTCTCTAATGCTAGAAGTCCTCATTTTCATTATGATGGCATGCTGTACATAATTTATAGAACTAGATAAATCCCAAACCCCAATCAATCCCATTTTTCCTACTTTTGAATAACTAATAAATAAAAATTAAATTACTAAAAAGAATGCCAATTTCCCCAAACCCATCAATTTATGGCTGTGAGAGGAATTCTTGATTCTCTCATGGATGAAAATTCTAACAATAAATGTTTTAGCTCTCCATTTTCTTGCTTTAAGCGATTCTTATATTTTATCTTTTGAAATTCCTACAATAATTCATCAAAAGGTAGAGTCTACAACTCCTCAATTAAAGCCATGCTTGGTATATTTATAGGCTATCTCCTCAGTGTTGTACAAGAAGGTCAATCTTCCTAGTTATTCATATATTGAAAAATACCATGATTTAGAAATATGAAGTGCAGTAAATCAATCTTCCACTACCTTAGGCAAGAAAATTTTACTTATCATGTACTCCTCTTCAAGATATTTGTGTGCTTTTTTGCTTATTTCTTCCACCTCTCCATAGTGACTCTTTTTAAGTCATATGAATTCATTTGAACAAGGTGCTAGTGTAGATTGAATGTTTTTGTAGATTTCATGATCCAATTCCAATAAACCTATATCCACAACTGTCACAGGTTAATTATGGAGACACGTGTGCGTGCACGCACATATAGCATTGGAATTAAATTTATCTTCAAACCAAGCCATAACTTACAATCAATGGATGACATGAGGTTTGTATTTCTAGTTCAAAATTCCTCATTGGTGGAAGATAAAGAATGTATAGAAATAGCCAAAATAAGTTGATTTGCCTTTGTACGACTCCTGCAAGGCCAGAATTATGTCAATTATGTCAAAATGCAACCTCAAAAATGAAATGGGAAAAGAAAAAATACTTAAGGGGTCAGTATAGCCCAATACTTGATTATTGAAGCAACGACTTCAATATTGCTCTTCTCAAGTTTTTGCATTGATTCTTGTGCACTCTTCCACTATACTCCAGCAACAGTTATTTTTGCCATACTATACACAAAAATTGGATGTTTCAGGAGATGGCACATAAAATTTCATAGAATGTATTTATTAAAATTTAAGGAACAATTTAATTAAATCCCTACCATTCTTGTATAGTTTCTTTCATAGAGTTGTGCCCCCTTTTCATTGATGTTGTGTCCTTGACATAGTCAATTTCAACATGATTCATGTATATATTTCATTGATTCTATACACCAAATGTGTCATGTCACATATTTGACATTCCTTCCTATAACTCATGAGTATTATTGATCATATTTTCATGTAAATCATGTACAATAGATTGTACCTGAAGGATAATAAATCAATAAGAATTTTAGGAGTTGCATATCTTAATTAGAACTATAGAAAGCATTATTGCATTTATTCTATACAAGGTTTTTGCAATTTACAGAAATCTATTCAATTTGTTTATGAAAATAGTGCACAACTAGCTCCATTTTAAAACAAATACTACAAGTAGGAAACTAATGAGATGTTAAGAACTGGTGTGGAACACAATGTTAAACTTCAAAGAAACTCTTTTCAATATTAAAAGTGTGATATAAGAGAAGACTCACTAATTGTGATTTTTGAGCAATTGAACTTGTCAGCATTTCTGCAAATTTGTCCAATAGTTGTTTCTCCTCATTTACAGAACACTCTTGTATGCGAAAAAACAATATGTATAATTCTTGTTATACCTCAAGGCATAGATAATCTTATTATCAAAAAGAAGAAAAATAACTCAAGAGGACTGGATTTTTTTGAAGTTACTTGATATTTTTTTTGAGATCCTCTAATTTCTTTTCATGAACTCTTTGCATGTCTTCCACAAAACAATTGAGCTTAGATGCATGGTTTTCAAGGGTTGCAAAGAAATCTGTATTGATTTTGGAAATAACCCTTGTGGAATCTATAGTTCTCTAAATAGCCTATATTTAACAAAAAATAAAAGTTATCTTGGTAGTTTAATATGAATATGTAAAAGACTTTGCATCCCACAAAATTTCTCAATAGACATTATTACTAAGATGACAAATGTAACAACCTCTCTTTTCTATTTTGCATATGAAGCCATTGTGCACTCTTTGAAAGAGTGCCATGAAGTTCAATCAGCAAAGATTCATCATCTAATACAACTTTTCCTAACAACTTTATACCAGATAGAAAACATGCATAAACTTATTATTCATAAATCCTGATGAATGGTTAAGTATGTGAACAAAAAGTAGACATAAACTTGTTATTCATCAGATCATACACCTTAGACCAAAAATCAAGAAATATTACATTTTCAAGTGTAGATGCATGGACATATATTGTTGTGTTGAGTTCAAGAAAAGTAGAGAGAGAGCTTCTATCCAACACAATTGCTAGGTCATGCAGGCCTTTCATTCCAAAGTCATAAATTGTCTTCAATTTTTGAACCCCACTCCTAAGTTCTTCTGTAGCCTGGAAGATAATATGACCTTACATTAGACTTATGTAATAAATTTGAATGAGTTAAAAATAGTAAGGTTGTTGACCCCTAAATCAGTTTTTGTGGATACAAAGGATTGCATATGCTCTTCTATAGTTTTTAGATGTTGTTGTTGTTGGTTTGTAGAATCTTCAACAATCTTATGCAAAACTTCAAGTTCCTGAGTTAACTGTGAACAAAAAGTTTGGACAAGAACTTTATTTCCTATCTCTACCTTATCCTTCTGCTCTAAAGAAATAAAAAGAGTGGAGTTAGCATCCAACCAGGAACTTTTTATTTCAAGATCAAAAGTCCTCATATGAACGATAGATATCAATTTTCAAGGAACAAAAGTTCTTTATTATTCCACAGAACAATAATTACCAATTTTTGCAAATAGTCCTGATACATCATCTGATGTGCTCTCTAGTTCTAATTGAATCCAGCAAGTTTGGTCAACAATTTCTTTTTTTGCACATTGGTATCAAAATCCTACTTTAGTACATGAATAATGATAGAGCTGAATTAGACTCAAATGAGAAAAACAAATATTGGAGATATCAACAATTGCCCCTAACTAGATTGTAGAAAATTGGAGATGATGAATTCCTTTTCTTTGAGTATATAGTTTAGTTGTCTATGCTTCTCTTCTAGATCATTCAAAGCATACTTTGTATCCTCAAGATTTTTCTACAAGCTAGCATAAATTTTTTAGGCCCATGAGGACACATAAGTAAAAGTGATTGTCAAAGAAAGCTAATATACACTTATATAGACCCCAGTTATCTCAAGCTTATTGCATAAATCTTCACTTTGAAGTTTTTGAGATTCGTACAGTCCTTGCAAATCCTCTATTTTTTGTATTCAGGAAATGCTACAAATTTAGAAGGAATAATGTAAAAGAAAGACAAAATCATTCTATAAATGAAGATGATAATTGTACCTTGTCCTTGGCTTCCATTTTTGTTTCCATTTGTTCCATCTTCTTTGTCATGGCCTGAATTTGAAAACAAGGAGTTTATGGAAAGCAACTTGCTAAATATAGGTAAAAGGTACAAGAACCCTTAGACCACAAAGCCTACGTGAAATTCACAAGATACCTACCTTTTTTTAAGTTTCATCCTAGAGGAAACATTCATGAGGTAAATATAATATATCATTATTCACAGTTGAAAAAAATTCTATCAACTTTGGCAATATCAAGAGTGCATAATGAGGCATGTTACACTTCAATAGTTCTTATTTTGCTTAGATTATTGGATGGCTTTCATTTCAAAGAATACATGTCATGTTATATGTTTATGTTATTCTTTCTCTTATATTCATACATGCTTCAATACATTGTTGTCCATAAATTGCAAATTCTTGATATTCTAAATCAATGAAACCAAGACAAAATGAAAATGTTTTAACAACTTTGCAACCAACCTACTGCATATAATTCTAAAAGCAATAACAAAGAAAAAATGGAGATCATTTGGGTCTTTTTGGCTATCATGGACATTCCCTCAAAGAATACAATAGAATCATTAGTCTATTTAACTCATTAGACCCAACAAGTTGTACACACTAGTACATTTTAGATCAAATTTTGACCTTTATTTTCGACCAATGCTCTTAAAATGCTTGATGAATAAATTTTTTTTTGTTTTTATGCCCGAGTTCGTCAAAATTTCGACCAACTTGGGTTCACATAACTCATTTATGCCCGAGTTGGTTGAAATTTTGACCAACTCAGGTTCATCATAAGAAAAAAGGGAAAAACAAGTCGTCATTTTGCCGCCGGCCGAAGGAGGGTTTGTCTACATGTGCACCACGTGCGGGAAGTCTTTGAGGTGAGGTAAGTCCATGTCATTACCTAATCTGGTAGCATATACATTTTTTTTTAAAGTGATAGGTTGCATCGTTCATTAAAACCCTCAATATTTTCATGCTTTGGAGATATAGCACTGTATCATACCAGATACTTTTAATGCTAGAATTTACATCGCTCAGTTTCTTAGTTCATACGAAGTGAATATATAAAGAGTTGGCCATATTTATATAATTTAATGTAATCTTATTTTTTATTTGCTCTGGACTATTTTTTAAAAGATTCCAAATAAGATACATCTTTCATTGCATTTGTTAGCTTTAATTCTTAAAAACCTCGCAAGTGGTCTGCCTACTGCCTCTTAAGGCCATTAATTTGTGTTCTCTCTGTAATTTATGAAGAACGTCCTTTTGTTTTTAATGATCTGAAAGAAACGAAGGGAAAAGGAAATAAATTTGATAGGATTGTAGGGTTATGAGGTGTGGGAAAAGGTGGATCCCCTAATAAGTAGCATTCATTAACTATTGATTGTGTATCTCCCATTACTAGAGGAAAGGAATCAATTTTTGACACCGTTCTGCAACACATGCTATAGTTTGTTATTAATTTTTACACCTACTCTATTCTTTACTCTTAACAATGAAAGTTTGACAACTAGTTTTACTCAATCATTTTAGTTTGGTTTTCAGACAAAAGGGAAAATAGTCATGGTTAATCTAGCACGAAAACATGACAAAATGTTGGATCGGCTCTCAATAAATAATTTCAAGGAGGTGAAGATATGAAGAACATTATGATTGTAAGAAATACAAAAGCCCCATTGAAGAGCTGCTCATTGAAGGAATACAAGTTTTGGTGTATGAAATGGAGAAGCTCCTCAACAACACTAAATCTACTTATATTCAGGCAAGCAAGGCCATGGCTTCTACTCCTCTTGATTTAAAAGGAAGGAAAAATAGGATGTAAAATACATCTCAATGGGAAAAGTTTCTCTATATTGTAGTACATGGTTATTTCCATTCTGCCATATATCTTTGGTCTTGACTTGACAATTAAAAGATTATGTTAACTACTTACCTAGATT
Source organism: Cupressus sempervirens (assembly GCA_028749045.1). Classification (NCBI taxonomy): domain Eukaryota; kingdom Viridiplantae; phylum Streptophyta; class Pinopsida; order Cupressales; family Cupressaceae; genus Cupressus; species Cupressus sempervirens. The sequence continues at coordinate 502,535,947 of CM053793.1, read as the reverse complement.
CTTCTTGGAGGGACCAACCAAAGAAACTAGAGATTTGATGAAGAGCTCTCTTCCATTCCTCGATAGTGTTTTCATCTTGTCGCTCTAAATGGCTGCAATGCTTCTAGAATGCCTGAGCGAATGCACCTCATAAAATAGAGTATCAAACATCGTAGGGTTGCATGTCATAAAACAAGGGAATTATGAAGTCGTTCGATCTACACATCCATGCTACCTCTTCTAGATCCATTGGGGAACATTTTGAAAAATATTTAGGTTATGCGATGCCTATGCTTCAGAGGGAAACATTCATGCAAACAACATGCAACAACCATATTGGATGCGTGAGGCATCCTAAAAGAACATCTGCAATAGAAGCATGCTCACTTTCCTGCTTATGCAATCATTCTAACTTCAATGTCTATGATTATATTGAGAGTATCGAAAATGCCCTAAATGATTAGAAATGAGTCTTGGACTTGGCAAGGATAAATTAGCTTAGGACTTAGTAAGGTTGAACCAACTCAAGACTTGGCAAGGCTAAGCCAACTCAGGACTTGAAAAAAATTCAACAAGACTAGCTAAAACTTGGTAGGACTCGACAAAAAACAACTTTCTAGGAGTTTTATCTTAGATAATTTTCATGCACCACTAGGACTCGACCAAGGTCACTCAACTAAGAACATGTTAAGAGTTAGTGAGACTTGGCAAGTCTAGGAATTGTGCTTAAATGCATCTACAAGAAGTTAAAATAAAGAAGTAATAAGTTTTGTAGTTTCTAGGCCTTCATGAAGATAGATATGACAAAGTGTGGTGACATTGAGAATAAAATGAGGCAAGCATCTCTAATCAAGATTACAGAAGCATTTTAGATCTACCAAAATCTCTATGTAAACAATGGTACCCACACATATAAAGTAGACAAGACACTACAAAAATAAAATCCTCCCAAATTTCCACTCCTAGAAAGAACAATGTGACACACTTTTAAATTTCTAAAAAATAGTGCTTAGTCTCAACTTATAATTTTTGTAAATATACATTCATCAACTAAGTGGGATCCATAAACCATGAGAACAATGATATTGAAGATGGTTGGGTCCAACTATGTTCCCATTTACAACATGTCAAAAGTATTGGAAGCCAATTTGAGGATGAAAAAATTCAAAGGGAGGTCCAAGCGATCTAGATGTGTCAACAATAAATATATCCTATAATGGATTGATTGCTCACCTCTTTGCCAAAAAGAGATGAGGAGGGAAACCTCTAGATTGAAAGATGATGAAACCTCTCCAAAGAAATGTCAATAGACTAGAAAATAAAAGTGACCTTAAAAACCAAGAACACCAATGCTTGGAGGACCCAAGGAGAATCTCCAAAGAGGAAGGAAATGTCAAAAAAGGATGAAGCATAATCACCTATATATTGAAACTTATATACAAACTAGGAGAGTTTGAAGATATTCTTGAGGCAAAGGAGGTGGGGTGGAAATTTTGGTTTAGATGGCACATCAAGGGACCATCTATTTTCACTAAATCACATGTTAAAGCTTAATGGTTTGAACCCTCCTAATCCATGCCTAATCAGTAAACCCCAAGCAAGGATCTCAAACGTCTGCACCATTTAGTACCATGGTTATTCATTGCATTAAAAATCATTTGTTCAAAGAGATATCTTGAAAATGTACCAAAAAGCATGGACATTCTAGAATGGAGAATAGGGTGTACCCATGCAAAGACAAGACTTAAAAGCTAGTTTCCTTGAAAGAAAAGAACCAATGACTTGAAATCTCAATAAGGATAAGATGGTGCAAGATCATTTGGACCTTTTGTGCATTCCTACTAAAAGTTGTTGCTAATCCGGTTGAATGTTTATATGTTCTCTTTGTTGCAATTTCTTGGGTTCTCTTTATTGTTGCAAGAACTATAATTGGATATTATCATTTCAAACTTCATGTCTACTTGCTCTTAATGGGATAGTTCTACAAGCATAGCCTATGAACTACATGACCTTTGGCAACTATTATGATAGCAACAACTATACTATTGAGCATTTTAAAGAATGTTAGGCAATATTCTAACTGTTGACTATGAAGTTGGTATAGATAATAATATTTATTACCTACAATTATCTACAACTAATATTAGTGGAGGTTGAGTGTAGTTGTTGGCATCTGATCATATTGACCATGCATGTAGATGACTATACTATACATGATAAAAAGCATTGAAAAAGATGGGTTACTTTTGGTGGAATTATAAGCCAAGAATCCTGCCAAGGTAGATTAAAAATAAGAAAAGATAGAGGTAACACTGAAGGTAAACAGTGATATTATCAATTATGGTGTTGAAAGAACAACAAGGGTTGTTAGAAAAAGAAACTGAGGATGATGTTATTTGTTAATAGTATAGTACATAAAATAAGGGTACTAAAGTTTGGTGACCTTGTATGCTGGTTAAGTGCCAATAAATGTAGTTGCAACTAGATTCATGGATCACAACTTGTAATTAGAACTTGAGTTCTGAATACTTTTATGTTATGTTGATCTTGGTTGCTCAAATGAAATGCAAGTTATGAGTTAATTATATTCCTTGTTTATGTTAGAAGAGATTGTGTGTAAAGAGTTACTTGAAAGGTGGCCTTTCACTTAGTTTTTCTTTGATTGCATTAGAAGTGATGGGTCTACATTGGGACCCCAATGTATCATAAATGAAATGTGGAAATTTCTTATCTTGATTTTATTTACATTAGTAGAGCTGTCTACCTTATTTAAAGGACAAAAACTGGCATTACATTTAAAGTCCTTGAGAATATCTCCAAGATGTCAGCAAAAACCCTACCAATATAGCTGCTCAACTATCATAGAATTCTCATCTTCCTTAAATACTTAACACAATCCAAATTAATTTCTTGAATTTCAATCCACTCCTGAAATGTCCAAGAACATTTCTCTGTCAACATTAGCCAGGTTGCTCTAGGGATCAACACTCTCATTGCTTGTTATTTCAAGTTTGGCAGAGAAAAGCTAGGCAATCAAATATTACATTACATACTTGAAAGGAACATACCTCCTGATATGTGCACTTACAGCTCATTTCAGGTCATTGTAGAGCTAGAAGGCTAGAAGAAGCAGTCAGACTCTTAAACCAACTAATTCTAAATGGTCTGGCTCCAAAAAACTTTACGTATAATATCATTATTACTGGACACTGCAGGGTTACTTGCACAAGTGTTGCATTCAAACTATTTGATAATATGGTAAAGAGTGGTATTTTGCCTCATGTGATTACTTATACTACTCTTACAATTGGGTTATGCAAGGAAGGTAATATACAGGAGGCACATTTTCTTTTGAGGGAAATTTTTGGAGAAGGTTTGATTCGTGACAAAACTATACACAGTGTATTGATTGGTGAACATCTCAAGAATGGTAATGTAGAACAAGCTTTTAAACTGTGGGTAGAAATGGACAAGAAAGAAATTCCACCTGATGTTATTGCTTACACTCCTTTTATGAACGGGCTTTGCAAGATAAGCTACATAAAGCAGGCACATAGATTGAATTAATTGAAGAATTGATTGCAAGTCTGTTTTATTCCCAACTAATGTTTGATGAATGATAGAATGATTTCCTTTGATTTGACAATTTGATAGTTAGTGAATGATGACTAAATGAATGTTGTAATTCATAAATTGAGGAGTGATGATTGTGTGTTGATTTAATGTATTTGGAAGTGATGAATGGTAAATGATCATAAAAAAATTTCTTCTTTTATATATTATTCGTGGAAGGTTCAACACCTGTCATAAAAATTGAATCACCACTTTAAATTAATATGTTATTCCCCAACTTTATCTCCCTTGGATGCCCTCCTCAAACAAAACCTCTTCTTTATATCTTACAATGTAAGAGTCACTTCTGTTCACCACATGTGCCCCTTGCATTGGTCACAGCCTTTCACAATTACCACCCTTCAAATAAGGTCAAACTCTTCATCATTGTTGACCAAATGAAGGTACTTCCTTACTATCTTCCCCTCCCTTCTTCCATCAATCCTTCCTTAATTCCTATGCTCCCTTTATGCATATCAGAACTGTCTTATATCTTAGGCCAGAATTTACTATGGTTATCTTATGATTATCCAGTCTTCCATGCCTTCAAAAGAAGTCTTTCCCCGCTGTTTATATCTAAGTGAGCCTTTTAGACAATTTAGAAGCATTTTTCTACATTTAGTTTATCCTCATCCTCTTTTTATTAGTATTGTTGCATTTATTTTATGCATCTTCATTTATTTTGGGGATGACGTGACATGAATAGTGGATGTATATTATTTTGAATTTTACACGTGTGATCCGATAGATTTTGTTACAGGCATTTCTGAATCTCCATTTCAGCATAAAGAATGGTGAAAAAATTGGCAATGACTCTGACATCCCTCTTTTTTATCTAGCGATGGCAAAAATTGGAACCATTCTTAATGAGATTTACAAATTGAACCAAGAATGGTCCAAGTGTCTACAGGTGGGTGCTGTGAGTAGACTATGCAAATTCAGCTCTGCTTCCTTCCTTTTGCTGGTGTTCGGTGTAGGTTTGCATTAATTTAGAATACTACATAGGTAGTGACTGATTGCTATCACTGAGATCCCCTCTCAAGTAATAAAGAACTACACCAAGTTTTCTAGCATACATTTCCATCTACAAGTCACCTATGCCTTGTATAACTCTCAAAGGTTTTGGCATGTTAATTGTAGCCAATCTCTCTAAAATCTTACTTTAATTTGATCTTTCCATTAAGATTCCTTAACATATATAGTTAGAATGTACAAAATTCCTAACCTCTTAGCTGTAGCTCCCTAGAGACTATCAATTCTTTATTCTACTTTAAAACTTTCCATATGTGATCTTGAATCTTCTATAGTTATAGCATGCCCAAGAATGTATTCATGTCTACATTTTTACTTTACATTCTTCTTGAAATATAAACATTAATAATTCTTCCTATAAGATAATCTTCAAAAAGACTAAACTTTTGAGCCTAGATAGTAACATACACAACCTAGAAATAATAAACCTTGAGAAAATTGTAATGACATCATTTACTAGTATGTTGTATATCCTTTTTGGTAATAAAAAATGGTAGTGCTAATCACCATAGTTTTTAAATAAGAAAACTGACTAAATACTCTAGAAGAAGAAACCATTGCATCAGTTGACAATAGGATGGACAAAACCAAAGAGACTGAATTTAATGTGAAAATAAAATATGTAAATGGAAAAAAAATCATCTGCTATAATATGAAACTATCTTAACAATGAGCTTTGAATTTTTGCATCTCAAAAGTCAAAGCATATGAAAGTGATACTTTAACAGTCAAAGGACTCTACCAGTAACACAACTAAATTTTGTATGTTCTCTCTCCCTTCTAGCATGTAATATGATGGTAGAAGATATTTCTTCTATTTAGAAAATTATAACACTTTCAAGTATTTTATGAATTCTAAATTATCAGATCAAACTTACAAATGGACAAGATGTGGGGCAATTCCAAGTATAGCGACATTTGATCCATTGGAGCCAAGTTTTAAATTACAATTACACTTACCAAACTAATCCATGGACAAGAATCATTATAATTTATGAGATGATGTTCTTCAGCAGTTGTAATTAGAAGTTAAATTCATGTATCTCTAGGATTCGAATACCAAAGGAGGGAATCTTATTCCTTAGTAACCCCATGATCTAACATGACTTAAGTTCAAGTGGGATAGGATGAGAGGTTAACTTCATAGTTCTGAAATCCTTTGCCTAGGTACACTAGTTCAACTGTAGGACAATCCTAAGATGTTGGATACACCTCTAGTCAAGGGTCACACCAAGATGACAAGAGTTGTAGGATTTGACTGATAAGGTGTAGGACTCTTATGCTAGTGGCATAGTAATAGAAATGGTTAAGTTTATCGTAGTTCCTATGTGGCAATATCATGGTGCCTAAGTGGCATAGTAATTGTAATGTGCGCCAGTCACTTCCAGGAAACTTTACAATGCAGATCTTTACTAACATTTAAGTATACTATAAGTTGATCTCTTGTGATTGTAAAGGCTTTAGGTCTTTTTCAAAAGTTCCCCGAAGGATACAAAAATTGTTTTGTAATTGGAACCTTTAAACTTCTAAATCAAGTAACGGAAAAATGAGATTGACTATTTCTGTTTGTTTATCCATTGTGTAATTTTATATGGAGTATTTGGTTTTCTTCATTATCTAGCAAGAACCACAAAAATTTTTAATGAATTAATGTCTTTGAATAAATGAATTAATGATGGTACTTTTGATTCTCCAGCTCTAGCTAAATCAAGTTCTAAAAACTCAAAAAAGGCAAATGGTTCTGATGCTGTAGCTATAAGTCTTACTGGTGCAGGAGCACCTAGGAAATATGCCAAGTTTCCTAACTCGTTTTTGGCTTGTAGTAGTCTTGGCTAGACCACATGAATAAGGGCTATGGGATAAAGCCCCAAGTGTGTGAGTTGTGTTTGTAAATAGGTTTTTGTTGTGTTTGAGTTTCCAAGTTGCTTCTATGTTGGAAAAATTGCTTAAATTGCTTGTTAGAGCCTAGAATGGTCAAACACTGACCAAGACCCCAAGAGGATGGGAAACATGGAAAATATGTTAAAAGTTGTAATTACATGGAAATAGGTTCATTTAACCATGTTTGAGGTCATGGAGCCATTAAATGCACAATAGTGCAAAAGTTGCACTTGGCAACTTTGCAACTTTGCAAAGTTGCTTGACAACATTGACAAAAAGTGCTAAAACTTTATAAGGGCTTCAAGAATCAGTTGGAAACCTATGGGATCTGTTGATTCACGTGGGTAAGAGGTATTCAAGACCAATCCAAGTTAGTTTGAGGGTGGGCATATGCTTTTGTACGAATTTTGGCATTGGAATGAAGAGCAAACTGAGCATTTTGATGACAGTTTTCTGATTTCACCCTTCATCCACACCTTTAATGGATTGATAGGGTTGCTTTTTTCATGTGATTTTATATTGTATAGAATTTAGATGCTTTGGTAAAGATTAGGAGTTTTTTTGATCAGTTTCATTACTAGTTTGAAAAATCTTTTTAAAGTTGCCAGTTCGCTGGTCTGTACACAACAATCAGCAAAGAAATCTCTATAACTTGAATTCCAATGGTGGAACCATGATGGCCTTTTGGAATCAAGTACTAGACTGTATAAAAAATGTAAATATGTATTTTTGTCTTATTTTGCAGAGGTTTGTTATTTTTTCCAAGAGGCCCTAGGCGAGTTTGCATACCCGGCTAGGCAATGAAATCAGCAAATAAGTGTTTGAAAAGGGCATAGAATGGGGTGTTGGGTGCAATACAAATTCATGGAAGGAAAGAGTGGTGAGTTAAGGAAGTTAATTCGAGGAGTTCAGTCATTTAGAGTCCATTTGAGTGGTGGAAGGAAGAACTCTCTATATTCCTGTTCATGCAAACAAGAAACCCTTGTAAATAGACATATTTTTGGAAATCCCTTGTACGGATGACCTGGGTGTTGCAGACCTGAAAAATCTTCAAGGGGAGCCAAAAGGGTATCCAAATCATAAATTTGTTTGAGTACTTCTTAAGGGTTTGAGGAGATATAAGCCAAAAATCAGTTTTGGAGGCCTAATTTTGTTATTAGTCTTGGTAGCCCTCTTAACTATGCAATCTTCAAATCGATTGAAAACCCGATACTCCAATTCATTTAGTGATCCTAAAAACTATTGAATGAGACCTAATACAAGCCTTGGAGTTAAATATAGCCAAGAATGCACTCCTGGAAGCCACTTGTCAAGAACGGTGCAATGAGAGCACTAGGGAGACCCCATGGTGAAATAGAGTTTTGAGTTGATTGGTGAGGATTAGTGTAATAAGGGAATAGAGAGAAGATTCCCTTGGAGTAGGGTATAGGATAAATACCCTAAGAGGCTAGGAGAAAGCCTAAAGTGAGTTCTAGTAGTTGAGGCAAGAACCTTGTTCAAGATCCTCCCCATCAAATTGGTATCAGAGCCTTGAAAGGTTTGGGACAAGACATTGTGTATGTCTTATTTTGGAAGTGAGTCAGTGGGAGAAACCACCATGGTAACAAATGCTGAGTTGGAAAAGGAAGTGACAGAACAAAGGGAGAAAAATAGGCTCCTTGAGGAAGCCTTAGAAGCTATGAAAGATAAGCTTGATGAAGTGGCAGAGACAGCTGGAAAAATGAAAGAGAAGTTGGAAATTAATGAAGAAAAGGGAAAGGAAGAGAATGAAGAGGACTATGTACCTGAACCTGATCCTCCATTACAAGAGGAACCTTTCCTTAAAGCCATCAAGGCATTGGGTGGCAAATCTCTTGAGGCGATACCCCTATTTACTGGTAAGATGAATTCAGAGTTGGTCATGGAATGGATTGAAGGGATGGAGAACCATTTTGAATGTGAAGGCGTATCAGAGGCACAAAAGGTGAAGGTTGCCAAAGCAAGATTAAGGGGACCAACCCTAACATGGTGGAAGTTCATTCAAGAAGAGAGGGAAAGAGAAGGCAAGAAACCTATCTCTAATTGGAAAGCTATGGTGGCAAAAATCAGAGATAACTATTTGCCTGAAGACTATGAAATCCAGCTACACAAGAAGACAAAAAGATTTGGATGTGGCCTCCTATACTGAAGAGTTTCAAAAAATTTGCTTGAGATCCAAGGTCCAAGAGGAGGAGAGCATCAAGGTGGCTAGATATTTAGGTGGTTTGAAATGGAGTATTCAAGAGGAGATCAGCCTTTGGACTCCTACTACTGTTCATAAGTGTTTTCAATTGGCACTCAAAGTGGAAGATAAGAATAGAAGGAAACAAGACTCTAACTCTAGGGGTAGAGGAAGAGGGAGAGACTCTAGAGGACATAGAGGTGGTTATGGGGGAAGAAGCAATGAACCCAAGGCCACAGGAGACTCCAAGTTGATTGAGAAAAGTGGGGAAACAAGTGGAAGAGGTAATTTCACTAGAGGAAGAGGATTTGGTGGTGGAGCTAGAGGCAGATCAAACAATTTCAGCAGGGGTTCACATTTTGCAAACATGAAATGTTACCATTGTGGACAACTTGGTCATCCAGCCTATAGATGTCCTGAGAAGGCATCATCTTCCCAAGGGGATAAGAAGATAGCATATGTTCAAGAAGAATGCAGCAACAATATAACTTCAGAAGTGAATCTTGATTCTGAGAAGGGAGAAAATCTTATGTTTAGAAGAGTTTTGATCAAGGAGCCTAGCAAAGAAGAGCCTAAACAAAGAAGGGCACTTTTTAGAATAAAATGCAAGATACTTGGTAAGGTTTGCAAAGTTATTGTTGACTCAGGATCAACTGATAATATCATCTCTGAAGAGGCTGTCCAAAAGCTCAAGCTAACAAATATTCCTCATGATCATCCATATAGAGTCACATGGCTGAATAAAGGGCAGAATGTGTTGGTAAATGAACAAGTTTGGGTGGATTTTTCAATTGGAGGATATCAAGACAAAATTCTTTGTGATGTGTTGCCCATGGATGCTTGTCATCTACTCTTGGGTAGACCATGGCAATATGATAGGGATGGTGTCTATCATGGGAAGAAGAACTTGTATACATTCAAGAAAGGAGGAGTGACATACAAAATCCATTCACTTGTTGAGGAAGGCATAGATGCAGCAACAGATCAGCGTGTTCTACTCATGAGTGGAAAAGAATTCTTACATGATTTCAAGGAGAACAATGAATTTGGGTTTGCCATAGTTGTGAAACCAAAGGAGAAAGATGTTGTCAAACAAACACCATTGCCAAGAGAGGTAAAAGAACTATTGGATCAGTTCAAAGACATCATAAGTGATGGAGAACTTGCCACACTCCCTCCACAAAGATCTATTAGTCATCAAATAGACTTTGTTCCTGGATCCTCATTGCCCAACAAGGCTGCTTACAAGATGACTCCAGATCAGAATAAAGAAATTGCAAGACAAGTACAAGAGCTACTTGACCAAGGTCTCATTCGGAAGAGTATTAGCCCATGTGCTGTACCGGTTGTTTTGGCACCAAAGAAAGGAGGTAAGTGGAGAATGTGCACTGATTCTAGAGCCATAAATAGGATAACAATTAGATATAGGTTTCCTATTCCTAGAATAGAAGATCTAATGGATTGTTTGGGGGGTGCTAAGTATTTCTCCAAGATAGATCTCAAGAGTGGCTACCATCAAATCAGAATGAAGGAGGGTGATGAATGGAAAACAACCTTCAAAACTACGGAAGGACTTTATGAATGGCTAGTAATGCCATTTGGCCTCTCTAATGCACCTAGTACATTCATGAGGCTAATGAATGAAGTGTTGAAGGACTACATAGGCATTTTTGTAGTGGTTTATCTTGATGATATTCTCATTTTCAGCAAGACTAAAGAAGAACACATGAAGCATTTGGCAATTGTTTTAAAGAAGTTACAAGAAGAAAAATTGACCATTAATCTTGAGAAAAGTGAGTTCTTGAAACAAGAGTTGGTTTACCTTGGTTTTGTAGTTTCACAAGGTAACTTGAAGATGGATGAAAGTAAAATAGAAACCATTCTAAACTGGCCTACACCTAAAATAGGGGCTGCAGTAAGAAGTTTCCATGGTTTGGCACAATTCTACAGGAATTTTATAAGGGGTTTTAGTGAGATATGTGCACCAGTATTAGACACCATCAAGGGAGGACTAAAAACTAAGTTCTTGTGGACCAAAGAAGCCAATGAAGGGTTTGAAAGGTTGAAAAAAGAGGTAGCTACTAAACCCATTTTGGTTTTACCTAGTTTTGACAAGTTGTTTATTGTAGAATGTGATGCAAGTAATATTGTTGTTGGGGCTGTATTAAGCCAAGAAGGAAGGCCAGTAGCATTCTTTAGTGAAAGGCTAAATGAATCCAAATCTAGGTACTCATCGTATGACTTAGAATTGTATGCATTGGTGCAAGCACTTAGGAAGTGGAGGCACTATCTTTTACCTAAAGAGTTTGTTGTATACACTGATAACCAAGCATTGAGTTACATCAACACTCAAGAGAAGTTGAGCCTAAGACACATCAAATGGATGGAGTTCCTACAATCCTACACATTCACCATCAAGCACAAGAAAGGGCAGATAAATAAAGTAGCTGATGCATTAAGTAGAAGGCTGCTTACTATCCAAGAAATAAAATTAGAGAGTATTAGAGTTGAAGGTTTCAAAGACCTATATGCTGATGATGAAGACTTCTCAGAGGCCTACAAGGTATGTGTAGAGTTTAACAATCATTTTCATAGCAAGTTTGCTGATTACACTTTTCAAAATGGGTTGTTGTTTAGGGGAAATCAATTATGTGTGCCTAGAGGATCAATGAGAGAAAATCTGATCCAAGAGAAGCATAATGGAAGCCTTAGTGGACACTTTGGTTTGAACAAAACATTGGAGTTGGTGGAAAGATTCTACTATTGGCCTAGGATGCAAAGAGATATCCGGAAGTATGTTGAACAATGCATGATTTGTCAAAAGGCCAAGGGAACTTCTACAAATGCAGGATTGTACCAGCCCTTACCCATTCCAAATAGGCCATGGGAATGCATCAGCATGGACTTCATAGTGGGCTTATCAAGAACAACATCAGGTTTGGATAGTGTGTTTGTAGTTGTGGACAGATTTAGCAAAATGAGTCATTTTATTCCTTGTAAGACTACTCATGATGCTAGCTATATTGCTCACTTATTTTTCAAAGAAGTTGTAAGGATTCATGGCTTACCAATCAGTATAGTTTCAGATAGAGATGTTAAATTCATGGGGCACTTTTGGAAGACCTTGTGGAGAAGGCTAGGTACTAACTTGGCACATAGTTCAGCTTACCATCCCCAAACTGATGGTCAAACTAAGGTAATTAATAGGGTGCTTGGAAACCTTCTAAGGTGTTTAACAAAGGAGTATGGCCAAGTGTGGGATCAAGTCCTACCACAAGCTGAGTTTGCCTACAATGATAGCACAAATAGAACTACCCGTAAGAGCCCTTTTCAAGTTGTTTATGGTTATCACCCAAGAGGATTTTGTGAGCTACGAGAATTAAAGAATCAAGAAGAGATTAGTGGACATGCAGATGATTTTGCCCAGTCCATGAGAGAGGTACATGAGCAGGTCAAGAAGTCCTTGATAGAGGCTACTCAAAGGTTAAAGACTAAAGTAGATGAAAGGAGGAGAGATTTACAATTTGAAGTAGGAGATTTGGTGATGGTACACTTGAAAAAGGCTAGACTTCAAAAAGGTGTTCCAAGAAAGCTTCAAATGAGGAGGATAGGGCCTTGTAAGGTTCTAGCTAAGTATGGCCCAAATGCCTACAAGATTGAGTTGCCAAACAATCTAGTCATCTCTCCCATCTTCAACATTCAAGATTTGGTTAAATACAAGGGTCCTAATGTCATGGAAGAGGAACACATCATAGAGGTAGATAAGAATATTCCAGAAATCAGTATTCCTCTCCAAACCAAGCCTCAAGCTGAAAAAGTTCTAGATTCAAGAGTAAAGAAGAAGACTATGCATGGAATTTATATGGAGCATTTAGTAAAATGGAAGAACCAGCCTGAATCTGAAGCTACATGGGTAGCTGAACATGAATTCAAAAAGAGAGGTATCAGTCAAGATCTCTTGAATACTGACCCACCTTAAGTTTTTTTTTGTCATAGGGGGAGAATGGTGCAAGAGCACCTAGGAAATATGCCAAGTTTCCTAAATCGTTTTTGGCTTGTAGTGGCCTTGGCTAGACCACATGAATAAGGGCTATGGGATAAAGCCCCAAGTGTGTGAGTTGTGTTTTTAAATAGGTTTTTGTTGTGTTTGAGTTTCCAAGTTGCTTCTATGTTGGCAAAATTGCTTAAATTGCTTGTTAGAGCCTAGAATGGTCAAACACTGACCAAGACCCCAGGAGGATGGGAAACATGGAAAATATGTTAAAAGTTGTAATTACATGGAAATAGTTTCATTTAACCATGTTTGAGGTCATGGAGCCATTAAATGCACAATAGTGCAAAAGTTGCACTTGGCAACTTTACAACTTTGCAAAGTTGCTTGACAACATTGACAAAAAGTGCTAAAACTTTATAAGGGCTTCAAGAATCAGTTGGAAACCTATGGGATCTATTGATTCACATGGGTAAGAGGTATTTAAGACCAATCCAAGTTAGTTTGAGGGTGGGCATATGCTTTTGTACGAATTTTGGCATTGGAATGAAGAGCAAACTGAGCATTTTGATGACAGTTTTCTAATTTCACCCTTCATCCACACCTTTAATGGATTGATAGGGTTGCTGTTTTCATGTGATTTTATAGTGTATGGAATTTAGATGCTTTGTTAAAGATTAGGAGTTTTTTTGATCAGTTTCATTACTAGTTTGAAAAATCTTTTTAAAGTTGCCAGTTCGCTGGTCTGTACACAGCAATCAGCAAAGAAATCTCTATAACTTGAATTCCAATGGTGGAACCATGATGGCCTTTTGGAATCAAGTACTAGACTGTATAAACAATGTAAATATGTATTTTTGTCTTGTTTTTCAGAGGTTTGTTGTTTTTTCCAAGAGGCCCTAGGCGAGTTTGCATACCCGGCTAGGCAATGAAATCAGCAAATAAGTGTTTGAAAGGGGCATAGAATGGGGTGTTGGGTGCAATACAAATTCATGGAAGGAAAGAGTGGTGAGTGAAGGAAGTTAATTCTAAGAGTTCAGTCATTTAGAGTCCATTTGAGTGGTGGAAGGAAGAACTCTCTATATTCCTGTTCATACAAACAAGAAACCCTTGTAAATAGACATATTTTTGGAAATCCCTTTTACGGATGACCTGGGTGTTGCAGACCTAAAAAATATTCAAGGGGAGCCAAAAGGGTATCCAAATTATAAATTTTTTTGAGTACTTCTTAAGGGTTTGAGGAGATATAAGCCAAAAATCAGTTTTGGAGGCCTAATTTTGTTATTAGTCTTGGTAGCCCTCTTAACTATGCAATCTTCAAATCGATTGGAAACCCAATACTCCAATTCACTTAGTGATCCTAAAAACTATTGAATGAGACCTAATACAAGCCTTGGAATTCAATATAGCCAAGAATGCACTCCTGGAAGCCAGTTGTCAAGAACGGTGCAATGAGAGCACTAGGGAGACCCCATGGTGAAATAGAGTTTTGAGTTGATTGGTGAGGATTAGTGTAATAAGGGAATAGAGAGAAGATTCCCTTGGAGTAGGGTATAGGATAAATACCCTAAGAGGCTAGGAGAAAGCCTAAAGTGAGTTCTAGTAGTTGAGGCTAGAACCTTGTTCAAGATCCTCCCCATCACTTACATTCAAAATCAACAACAAGGTTTCATACAGAATAGTACTAAAAGGTGTGTGTCTTTTTGGGGTTCAAGTTTCAAACTACAAGTGCAAATATTTGTATATTAAATTGGCACCTTCTATGCTCAAATGGTTGCTGATCTTTGTTTCACGGCTTTCTATTCCAGCACATAGTGCAATTGTGTTGAAAGCAAAAAGTATAGCAGATAAAACAGAGTGGGTTAGCAAAATTATGACCTTATTCAACCTTCAAAAGGTGTATCAATAGAAGGACCAGTATTATTGTTGTCTTGATCTTATCCATTATTCTATACTAGACATGTTTTTTTGGTAGGAGGGTGGTACTGCACATTTTGCAAACATCTACGCCTTCTAGAAATTATAGGATCATTTTAGTTACATTTGAAAACATTAATCAAGAAAAACCATATGTGTAGATATAAAAATTAATCACATGATGTCCAATTTATTTGTAGATATATTTTCCTGTGATGAAAGACCACACCTGACAATATGAACGCTGAACAAAATGAGACAATGGTTGCATTGTGGGCTCAGTTCCGAAGAAAACCTAATAAATGTTATTGTACTTGCAAGAAGTGTAAAGGCTTAAAGACTCGAAGAATTCTAATCACAACAGCCCAGAGTCATTGTAGGCAACATGGTCATGTTGAAGGGGGCCACGATTTTTGTCCATTTCTGAATGTGGATTTCCTATTGGAGGAAGATGGAGGTGTGAATATCCAAGCTGAGGATAACACTCTCATGGAAGAAGATGATAATGTGCCAGAGGACATGATTGAAGAAGATGGTATTGGGGCAGGTGATGAAGAGGCTCACAATGATGGTACTAGTGAATCTAATAATGATGATGAAGATGGTCTTGATATACTTTTGCTTGAGAAGGCACACGAGCCCTTATACGAAGGCTCCCAAACAACTCTACTCTCGGCTATAGTGTTGTTGGGCTAAAAATATTATTATATTAGCAATTTAGTTAAGTTGACCAAAAGGTAACTATAATTGGAAAAACTATATTAAACCAGGTTGGCTTTCCTGCTTATTGGACTTACAAAGTAATGAAATGTGAAGTTATGTCATATTTCTTGGCTTAAGTCTGACTAGGTTATATGTTCATTATACAATTTAATCTTTCATATTATTATTTTGTGTGCTTTATTGATTATTACAATAGCATTTGGGTGCTTTTCCAATAATTCTGTTAGAAAAGTAGAGCACATAACAATTTTCTTGATGCATTGATGTCGTCTTTTCTTATTTTAGGAAGTTCAACCATCAACATCAAGAATTGGGCCATTTTTTAGTAGTGCCCTTAACTCTGCAAGTACAAATAAAATTTTAGGCTATACACTTCCTTCAGTCAATGTAAAAGAAGAATCATTTGCAGAGCCTCTGATAGGTCAAGTCAATAGTCGAAGCACAAGCTTTAGTTGGTATAAAAGTAACAAAGCTGGAACAATGAACTTGGTGACATGACTTGGTGGGCTTGGCAAGCTGACCTGGCGTGCGTACTTGAATAGTAGACTTGGTGAGCTAACTTAAAGAGTCAACTCGTTGAGGTGACTCGGTGGGGGTGACTTGGTGGGCTGACCTGGAGAGTTGACCTAGGGCAGACTTGGTGAGAAAACTTAAAGAGTTGACTTGGTGAGCGTACTTGAATTGTCAGCTTGGCAAGTTGACTATGAGAATCAGCTTGGCAAGCTGATATGGCGAGTCGACTTAAAGTGGCAACTTGGTGGTGCAAGTTGGTGAGCTGACTTATCAAGGCCATTTGCTGAGGTGACTTTGTGAAGCAACTTGGTGAGATGACCTACTAAGTGTACTTAAAGACTAACCTTGATGAGGTGCTTTGGTGAGGTGACTTGATGACAAAACTTGGCGTGCCAACCAAGTGAGTTTACATGGTGAGCGAGCTTAAAGAAGCAACTGTATGGGGCAACTTTGTAAGCACACTGAGTGAGCTCACTTGGTGGGGCAAGGTGGTAAAACCATTGGGTGAGTCGACTTCGTGAGCTAACTTAATGAGTCAACTCATTGAGGTGACTGGGTGGGGGTGACTTGGTGAGCTGACCTGGAGGGTTGGCCTAGGGGGCGGACTTGGTGAGCAAACTTAGAGAGTCGACTTGGTGAGCGTACTTCAATTGTCAGCTTGGTGAGCTAACTTGGCTAGGAGCCGGCCTGGCGATCTAACATCGTGAGTGGGCTTAAAGTGGCAACTTGGTGGGGCAAGTTGGCGAGCTGACTTAGCGAGGCCACTTAGAGATGTGACATGGCGAGCTGACTTGGTGAGTAAGCTTGATGATTAGACCTAAAGATTGACCTTGTTGAGGCACTTTGGTGGGGTGACTTGATGACCAAACTCAAAGAGTCAACTTGGCGAGCATACTAGTGCATTTGGGTTCATTTTTTGACCTTCATTGATCAAAATTTTGACCAAATTTGACCAACCCATTGGTCAAAATTTATCTTGTCAAAATTTTGACCAACTCACTGGTAAATTTTTTTTAGGCATTCTATAAAACAGTCACATGTCTTGCGTATGATATGACATTTTGCATGTATCCTGCACTCTCTCTCATCCGGCTAATGATGGATTACGTAGAGTGATCTGAAACCATGATGCTAAAAAATACACAATCAAATCCAAAATGAACATGCACTACAAATGGATTGTGGAAATCTGATATTGGTAAAATTGCATGCATGTCTACCAGGACAATCACAACTTAAACATATATTTGTCCTGGTAGACATGCATGCAAAATTAACAATATCAGATTTCCACAATCCATTTGTAATACAAGTTCATTTTGGATTTGATTGTGTGTGTTTTTTAGCATCATGGTTTCAAATCACTCTCCGTAATCCATCATCAGTCGGATGAGAGAGTGCAGGATGCATGCAAAATGTCATATCATACGCAAGACATGTGACTATTTTATAGAATGCCTGAAAAAAATTTACACCTTTCTGTTGGTAGAAATTTCTACCTTCGTTGGTTGAAAATTTTCACCTTTATTGGTTGAAATTTATACTTTTTTTGGTTCAACTTCTTTGACCTTCGTTGGTCGAAATTTCTACCTTCATTGGTCAAAATTTTTGACCTTCACTAGTCAAAATTTTTTACCTTCATTGGTCAAAATTTCTACCTTAATCCACGAAATTTTTAACGCTCGTTGGTCGAAATTTCTACCTTGCTTGGTCAAACCTTTTGACCTTCATTGGTGGAAATTTCTACCTTTATTGGTCAAAATTTCGACCAATTCCTTTCAAAACTTGCAAATGGAAATTGAGGTTTTTCGACCAACATAAGGTTGGTCAAAATTTCGACCGAAAAAATTCTGACTTGAAGTTGGTAGAAGTTTGGTCAAAAATTGGGTCAAAATTTTGACCATTAATGGTCGAAAAATGGTCTCAAATGTACTAGTGACAATACATAATTCAATTGATCAAAACTCAAGTGGCTATTGAGGTTACTTATATTTTGAACTACCCTTAACTTTCTCAGAATAGATTTGGCTTGTCAAAAAGATTTCTGACTACATACTTGTCACAATGCGTGACTGCGTAATAATTTTCTAAAAATATGTACCTTTTTATAAACCTAAGAAAAGGTAGTAGAGAAATTATCCTTTTTTTTCCTTAAAATAACATGAATGAAATGCCCTTTTTTAAATCATGGGTGAGTATTTGCCCTAATTTACACATTTATCTTTGGGCACTTTGGATTCTGGAAAACTTAATGCAGAATTAAGAAAAAATTCTTTTGAGAGGGATTAATAAGTGATGTTAAAAAATTTGTATGTCAATAAAATAAAAGGGAGACAACTAAGACTCCAAGTTTTTTGCAATCCTATCTATCCCAAGGTGGGAGGAGGTATCTATGGATTTCATCATTGATTTCCACAAATTTGAAAGAAAAAAAGTTAGTGTGGTGGTTGTGGATTGTCTCAACAAATATGCACGTTTATGTTTTGGCACACTCAAAAGATTGTTGCAACAACTTTTATTCATACTTTAGAGACTACATGGGAAAATTTATAGTAAGTGATCATGATCTTATGACTTATTTTCATATTTGAACACTTTTCCTACTTGTAGCTCATATCATCCCTAACTTAATAGATGTGGTCAGAAAATGCTTGGAAGTGTACCTCTAATGTTTTACTTTAGATTTAAAAAATGGCTAGGTATAGAAAGACACAACAACACTTATTTTTATCCTCACTCTAATATGCCTACATTTTAGGCTCTATATGGGTTTCAATTATTGTAAATCACCTCTTCTTTTTCGATGCACCCAAACTGGCTCAAACAATCATGCAACATCAACAAGAGGGACTTATTAGTCTCAAAGATAACCTAGCCATGGCACAAAATAGAATGAAGTGATAGGCTTACCAGCTCTGTAGTAAAAGAAATTTTGAAGTGGGAGATTGGGCATTTATGCAATTACAGACAGATAAGAAAAAATTGCTTAAACAACAACAAAAAGATAACAAGCTTGTACCCAAGTATTATTTTCCTCATAAGGTGTTGAAAGATATTGTAGTGTAGCATATAAACTAGGGTTACCTGTGTTAACACAAATATATCCAATTTTTCATATTTCATGCTTGAAGAATCTTTTTGGGCAAAGAGTTCTAGCATTAGTTGAGTTATTTGAGTTTGATGAGGAGGGTAGAATGGTTTGGATCTTGAGGAAATTCTTGAAACATGCGCCAAGAGGTTTTGGTCAAGGATAATCACAAAGTATTTGATTAAATGGTAGAACTCCCTCTTTGAAGATGTTGTGTGGGAAAAGGAAGATTTTGTGCAAAATATTCCATAGTTTATCAATGATGAAGACAATCCTTTTGTCAAGAAGATAGGGAATGTTACACCCCTCATCCTATTATGGGCATACGATTCTAAGTAATGAGCATGTGGAAATATTAACTCTTAGGTTCTAAAATCATTACTATAGTTATTTATAAGTAGTTATGTCATCATAAGCACTATTTTTAAGCACTGTAGTCAACCTTAATGGCAGCCATGGCACAATTAGAAGCTAGAGGTA
Organism: Cupressus sempervirens; assembly: GCA_028749045.1. Classification (NCBI taxonomy): domain Eukaryota; kingdom Viridiplantae; phylum Streptophyta; class Pinopsida; order Cupressales; family Cupressaceae; genus Cupressus; species Cupressus sempervirens. Next base: position 502,516,531 of record CM053793.1, on the reverse strand, counting down.
AGTTATGTTATCATTATATTTGTGAATTGTGTTCTCATTGGGGTTATTTGGAGGTTTCCCTCCTTAAAGTAGTGGTGTATTATTCTCTATTAGTATAGGTATTATTATCTACTAGACATGCCTCTGATTTTCCTTAGCCATCTATTTGTGATACTTGTGCTATAGGTATGTGCACTACTCATGTTTCCTTTTTAGTAGGTTGTTTGGAGGTGCATTAGTATTATTATGTCACATGTTTGTGCTATATAGTATTTACCATTTCCATTGGCCACTTTGATCTTTCATGGAACTAAAATATAATTCTCTATTATTTCCAACTAATAAAGGAATGAACATTTCTCCATTCTCATAGGTTTTGGACTATCTCTCAGAGTCTTCTAAAAGCTATTCTTCTTCTCCAATAGGGCCTCTCTATAACTCAACAAGGTACCACTTCAAAATTCTTGCTAGAAAAAATAATTTCTTTTTACTACAAGAATTGAAGTAGATGTAATCTTCATATTCAAAATAGATAGTGTCAGATCCAAGATTATATGTTTTTTTAGCTAGTGGTTGATATTACATGTTTGGAAATCTAGTCTTGACAAATTACAAATTATCATTCTCTTAACAGCCGCAGAACATTGATTCACCTTCTATTGATGCTAAACCACATGTACCCAGACTAGAACTTCAGGTAAAATAAAGTGTGAAGGAATTCTTTATAACTTGATCACAAATGTTATGCATTTTATGAAGAACTTGCTGGGAAGGATATCTGAGTACTGCCAATGTGATGTCTTTCAATGATATGTCAAGCCCAACACATATCCTTCCCTAAAATTTTAGGAAGTGATGTCAAATGGTTGACAAGAAATATAATTGCTACTCTAAAAGTAGCTGAGAGTTCAATTCTTTCCATTTCCTACAATGCAATTCATTTTAAGTTCAGTTCTCAATTTAGTTGCACTTAAATGTAAGTCAACATTTACTACAATTTGAATAACTAATAATTATACATCTCTCTCATATTATGTAGAGAGACAGTAGTTTGACACTTTGTGCTTAATTGTGGTTCTAACTTGTCCATTTTTTATCATTATTTGGACTATATCAAGAAGCATGATCCAAGCTCACCATTTTTCCAAGGAACATGGATTGAATTCTGTGAGTCAGAAGATGGAAAATTACTTACTTGAAGTTAAAAAGGTTATAGCATATCTACTTCTATTTGGATCATAACTTCTATTCACCATAAAATTTGAAATGGGTGTTGTTTGACATCATACATTTTGCTTCTTCTTTGGTGTCAGCAAGTGTGGGTAGTAGATAATGGCTTTATTTCTTCTTTTGTACTGGTAGGTGTGGGCAATAGATAATGGGGAGGACATTTCTTTTCTAAACAATATTTGGAAAGCAATTGATGAGGTCCACATTTCTTTTATCTTTACCTTATCCTAGATTTGATCAAAGCCCTTTATGTAATGTTATTGCCTTTCTTTGAAACTTTGAAATATGAGCATGTCATAAGAAATTCGCAAACTCTACTCTATTGTTAATGGATCTTCTCTGCTAGCTCAATAATGCATTTCTCTCATGGTGTATATCAGACAACGTTTGCATTTAGGGTTTTGGGATATGAAGCATATTTGGCATTTCACTTTGGCACAACAATTATGGAGCAGTTACTATTGCCTTATTTTGGAAAGGCCAACAAGGATAATTTCCCCTTTGTTCCAATCTATTTCATGTGTGGTTCAATTTGTAGATTTAACATATTTTCTTATCCAATCAACTAAGGTATTAGAGCCCTTATATATCAAAAATTAAAATAATTGCATCAGGAATACTTCCAAGTTATGGAACGCAATGTCAAATTCTGCAAAGATACATTAAATTTTAGTAGAATGTATCTAATGGAGATATCAGGGCCCTCTCTATTTGTATTTACTATTTATATATCCAAAGATAAAAAAGATCGCATTAGTAATCTTCCAAACTATGGAATGCAATATTGGATTCTACAGAGATAAATAGAAGTTCACTAGCATGTATGAGATATTGACTGTAGCAGACTATACTCCATTTTTTCACAATGCTCTTGGGTGGGCCATTGAAAGATGCTCAGTCCTAGACTCAGAACTCTAGCAATTTTTACAACACAAGTATCATTATTTATCAGAACACTAGTAAATTTGAACTCAATTTTTGCAAAGATACATGTTAGATTGTGTTAGTGAACAGATTGTCCTTTTTACCAATTATCAGATTTACTCTATGCCCAACTTTATAACAGGAACAATGACCATTCACAACAGTTGAGAAAGTGTCATTTTATCTACCTTTCTCTCTGAATTCTTATAAGGTACAGCTCCCTTGTCAAATTTACAATGAATTCAATATTACTTTTACACTTTTTCCTGAAAGTGCCTAAGGATCTCTCAATTGCTCTTGGGCAATGAGGTAAGAAACAATACAAACTTTCAAAATAAATGGTTGAAAATAAACTTATCACACATACAAAATCCACTTAAAAGAATGAATCTTCATCACAAAATGTGACATGAATTAAGAAACTAAACTAATTGAACTTACAAGAAGAGAACAGTGACCAAGATTTTTGAATTGCCAAACCACATTCACAAAGTAATGATAATCCAATACTTTGAACACCAAGTTTCAAATTTTAAACCCAAAATTTTTCATATATGTATATAAAAATTCCATGCACAAAGTCTTGGAAAGCAAAAACATCCATATATTATCTCAGATCACTATTTTTAAAATTATCAATAGCTATCCATCTACTATTATCTATCTCTTGCTACTTCCTATTACTTACTTTTTAAAAAAAAAGAACAGTCAAATGCCCCAACATTTATAGTTTTTCAAACCCAAAAGAGCCTCCATGAAAACCCAGCTCTTTCGATTACAAGAAGAAACCATTATAAAATCTAAGAGCAGTTAAACAAAAAAAATTGCTAGGTGAATAGTTCAGTTTCTAGCATCTTCGTCGATTTTGTCTTCCTCTCCTATAGTCTGGCGCACGAGCTTCCAACTCTAAAATGTGGCCATGAATTCTTGCATTGCAAGCGACTGGGGATTCTTCAAGCTCATCAATTAGGCCTTGCACACATCTTTTTGCCACCTGTATTCTTTCACTTTGAGGTTCTGACCTGGCATCAGATTTTTGTTTAGGCGAAGCATGGACTTGATACTTGCTAATGCAGAGAAGTCTTTGGCCTTAGGTAGCTCACTATCTCTGATTAGTTCAATTACTTCATTTAAATTATTTGTCAACACATCCACATCCATATTACCTTTTTTGAACTGCAAGACACCTATTGGGTTCACAATCTTCATATTTTTATGAGCTCTTCATGCATTTCTGTGATCTAGTTTTCAATGCCTTGTATTTCTTTGATTGTTTCTCTGTAGATAGCCTCTTTCCAGTGCATATTGTTCTTCAAGAAAAATAGCATGCAAGGATCTACATTCTTCATAGGATTTTCATTCAAGAATTTGGGAACTCCAAAATGTTCTACTTTTGTTATTTGGAAAACCACTGCTTGGCAGTGTGCTAGCTCTGTCTCCCATCCTGGGACCAAGGTTTGAATTTCTCCTAGCAGCATTTCACCCTCTGTGTAGACACTAGTAAATTCAGAGATAAATTTATTGCCTTCTTTAATTATACTATTTTCCCAGCTTCCCATGGCGTCAGTTAGCAACTTGCCTTTCTGTACTTGCCTCATTAATTGTTGACTCTCAGCCGAACTGGGATCAAATGGCTATTAAACTTGTACAAGTGGTGAAGCTCCAAGATTGATCAGAGAATCAATGTATGCAGCCATGGTTGTTATCATCCCCTTCAATTTGTTCTTTTCCTTACTATCCTTTTCGGACTGCATGAGCATGTGATTAGCAAAAAACTTAAAGAAATTATTACTAGTGCTCCTGTTGATGGTACCCAATTCAATTGAAGTGACCTTGAATCCTTCTTCGTCGACATCTCTAGATTCTTTCTTTTGCTTATAGGTGGCCACTTTCGCAGTGATTTTCCCTATCACTGGATCCTTGGTCAGATAAGCATCTATCTTTGTTTTCTTTTCCTTTGAGCCTCTGGCTACATATTTTGTGACTATATCCTTCACCGGCGTAGACACCGGTTGCATAATCCTTTTCTTAAAGATTGAACTTGACAGCCATGGAGGAATGGTAGGACTCACAAGTATGATCTAAGCATCCCTGATCAAAGTCAAAAATTTAATTTGGTCAATCTTAGGAGCTTTGATAAACTAAACATTGCCATCTCCTCCATCAGAGAAATGTAGCCCATCACCTGACTCTTGCCCTTGGGATGCCATCTTTTGCTTCTGGGCTTTGAACCATTTCAAGGCTTCTAACTTGGATTGGGACCTTGTCCTAGGAGTTGTAGTTTGTAAATGGGGAGGAGACTTTTCCTTTGTATCCGGAATAGATGTGCTACTACAATAGGAGAAAATGAAATGTCAGAATGAAGTGGTTCAAGGGAAGAAGTCACCTCAGCAGGAGGTTCATTGATGATTCTTCAAGCCCTTTTTTGTAGCCAATCATCTGTGTAGGTAAGTATGAACCTAGCCCTTTGATTAATGTCATCTTCTTCATCCTTGTACCAATCAATTGCCAAGGACTTTATTTCATCTGATTCTTTCCAACCGGGTTCAACCATGTCTAAACCATCATCCTCTATTTCTCCTATATTAAATTTCAGTTTGAAAGAACTAATCTATCGCAAGGTCAGCCTTGAATGATCCCTTTTTAGAACTTCTTCCTCATTCTTGCAGTCTCTCCAAAGATCTTCTAAATATGGTGTGTTGGAGGATGAACTTCAAGGTTGAGAATTTGGACTGCAGACCCCTTACTGTCAAAATTTTTCCTACTGTGATAGAAACCAAGGTTGAACCCAAGTAGATTGCTTCCAATGATGGAAGCGTTATCCATACTACTACAAATGAATGAACTTAATTTGATAGGGAAGGCCATTTCCTAATTCTTCTATGGTAGGTTATTTTTAATAATATGAAAAAGTTGTCTACATAACTCAACTAACACAAAGAAATCTAGGACATACCAGGGTAACTTCACAAGTTCATCATCGAATCCACTGATCCTCAAATACATGAACCTGGGAAATTGAATAAAGAAGCTCCCATATTTTTGAACCAATCTCTGTGCCTTAGGGGAGAGCCTCGCCATCTTTTCCATTTCCAAAGAAAAACAAACGTTGTCCAAGAGTACATCATGCACTTTGCAAAAATCCTCTAAAACCTTATCCTTTTGCAAAGGAGGACAATATTGAAAAATAGTCATCTCTTCATTCCATATCCCATGAGGCAGGGGAGTGAGATCACATGTATAGGCAATGCAATAGGTTAGATACGAGGCTATGTAGAAATCCTCGCGGGACTCTTTAGCGCGCTTAAGTTGGGATCTCAAAGAAGTTGCAATGATATCCACCCAATCCATCCATTGATCACCTTTTAAAATGATCTCAATGTATCTGAATATCCATTCCTCAAATAAGAACACATTTTCTGAACCTTTCACACGATGTAATAATATAACTAGATCATGTATGTGGGGTTTCATGTGATCTTTGGTAATGACCTTTGGGAGTCTAGACCCGCCTCCATAATTAATCTCAGTCCATTTTCTAGCCATGGTATTTTGGAACTTACTAGGGGCTACCCTGTATTCAGCTAAAGCTTGAGTGGGTGAGAATGAGGCAAAGGTATTTGTTGTTAACTGCAAAAAAGAGGAAATGGTTTCTCTTGAAATGGAAAGGATAGTTGTACCATCTTTGCTCACCATACTCTTACTTTTGATGTCATAGTGATCTATACATAGTTGCAAGAGCTTAAGACTTACAAAGGCAGGAGGAAATGCAGTAGCTTCTATTAATCCACTAGTTAACACCTCCATGCATCCATTAGTCTTATTGGCACGTTCTAGGAATTTGGCATATAAATTTTCTACTTTTACCCCTTGCAAATTTGTATAGCAGATAATTGGTCTTTCACATTCAAGACTAGAAACATTACTGAGGAAGTGTAAAACTGACCTCATTGTTAATCAAACATGCAAAGCCTTGAGCAGATAAACTCTTGACAACAATACAGATTGCAGAACAAAACAAAGATTGTTAAGTTCTCACCTATTTTTCACTGAAAATCCAATACTTTTCCCTATTCTCCTTAACAGCTCCTTTATAAATCCAGTTCTTAGCATGATGATTTTAAAGGGGACCCAGTTGGCTTTTTATAAAAAAGAAACATTTACGTGTGAAGGTACAGGATAATAATTAAGTCTTAATGACATACCACTTTGATTATCTTCACATGTTCGGAAGCCATGTTGCATTAGCTTTTCATTTAATGATTTCCCTTTTGGTGGCCGCTTCATTAATAATTAGCTCAATCATTTTCTCAAACTGAAGATTTACCCCACTCGTAGTAATGATGATTTTCGCTCCTCAAAAAAAGAAATGGCCTTCAAATCATGATTATCTGACAATATCATAAATAGATGATGATATGTCGTACTTCTAGGCTGGAAACGGCGTCGATTATGTTTTCCTTGAACTGCTTTGAACTACTTCGAACTGAGGTTTGAAGTACTTTAGGAGAAAGCACCGTTGCATGAGAAACATTACCTGCCAAAGAAAAATATTAGAGCAAAACCTTATGTTGAACTACTTTGAACTACTTCGAACCAAGGTTTGAAGTGGTTCAAAGTGGTTCAAATGAAGGAAAGGATGACTATGGATGTTCACGACTTCAACTGATCACTCTGGGGGGACGATGAATTTTTGGACAGCAAGGGAAAAGACTTCAATCGATGATAGGCAGAAGAGAAAGGGAAATTTTTAAAAAAATGATGACTCTATCTATGACTAACAGATTGCAAATGGGGGATCTATAAAGTATCAATCCATCAACAACAAATATGAAGACCGTCGGTCTGTGGTGCAAGTTAATCAGTGATCAAGTGGACAATAAGGAAGTGCCCTCTCCATAGCCCTTACAACCATAATGTCAACCTCATGGAGATTAGAAACCTTATATTAATTGGTGGATTTGACCCCAAAAAATTTGGTTGCATCTGCATCACTCACATAATTGATGGTCCCCTATGAATAAATGTCCATTTGTTCCATGTTGTATCAAGCAATTGTTTCTTATCCAAGCCATTTAATTTCCAACCTTTTAAATCTCTGCAAAGATAAAGTTGGAGTAGGAGAATTTTTCTTCTCAAAGGTGTCATTTAATTGTAAAGTATCCATTCCATTATCTATTGAACTAGATATGTCTTGTTTGTTGAACGGATAATGGAATGGATGCATTACAATCAAAGGACACCTTTGAGAAGAAATTTTTTCCTGCTCCAACTTTATCTTTGTAGAGATTTAAAAGGTTGCAAATTAAATGGCTTGGATAAGAAACAATTGCTTGATACAGCATTAAAAAAAAATTTAAAAAAAAAAATCAACCAAATTTGGTGGAAATTTTGACCAATTCTTGATAATTTTCTACCAAGAATTGATCGAGTTTTTCACCAATTATTTTTAAAAAATTGACCAAACATTGGTGGAAATTTTGACCAATTCTTGATAGTTTTCTACCAAAACTTGGTCGAAATTTCCACCAATTATTAAAAAAAATTGACCAAACATTGGTGGAAATTTTGACCAATTCTTGGTAGAAAAACTATCAAGAATTGGTCGAAATATCCACCAATTCTTTAAAAAAATTGACCCAACATTGGTGGAAATTTTAACCAACAATGACAAATGAAAGCTACAAAAAATTAAAAATTTTCAACAAATGTATTGGTTGAAATTTTGACCAACCTGCAAGTTGGTCAAAATTTTGACGAGAAAAATTTCCACAAACTGCTTGGTCAAAATTTTGACCAAAATTCATTGAAAAATGAGTTCAAATTTACTAGTGAAAACATCCTCAAATTGTGAAAATGGACAAGTATCTTCATATAGGTCTAGATAGAAAAAATTACCTCTTGTTTGTTCTCCACTTCCAATTAGTTCACTAGTAGAATCATAGATCTTTGCCTTCTTGTTTTGGAATTCAACTCAGTTGCTTGAACTATTCAACTTTGCCACACTTAGAAATTTATGCTTTAGTCCATAAACTTAATATGCATTGTCATATCTAATCTTATCATTCACTATAATTGATCCTTTACTATTCACATAATATGATGCATCATTTCCAAACTTAACACTACTTCCATTATAATGTTCTAGCTTCTCAAACTTACTTGTATCACTAGTCATATGATGTGAGAAACCACTATCAATTATCAATTTATCATTATTGCACACATGTAAGAACAATGTAGTTTTATCATATTTATCATAATCATCTTTTATTGCAACTTTAACAACTTCTTCATCATGATCATTAGAATCACTATTATAACCATCTTTTTTCATAAATGTAGCAAGATTTTTTACCTTTATGTTTTTAGTCTTTTTTACCTTGGTTGTCCTATTGTCTCTCCTTCCTTGATACTAGGAGTCTTTCCTTTCATCGTTGTCATCTCTGTCAAGATACCTTACAGTAATATGACCAACTTTGTTACATGTAAAAAAATTTATAGGGAGTTTACATTTGTATTTTCCTTTTCCTCTTGGTAGCCTTATGGAAAATAACATTTCAAGTTCATCAAGTTCATAATCTTATTCATTATCACTCTCCACATGTCTACTATTCTTCTTTCTCTTACATCCATTAAGGGTTAGTTGAGCTTTAAAAGAATATTCAACACTAGCAGGTGAATAATTATCAAAATTTGACAATTCAAATGGAGTGAATCTACCAACTAGATTGTCCAACATTAGATCATTACTAGGTGTACATCTCAACTATACTATTGTAGAAACTCTAATAGCATATAAAGGAACTAAAGTTCTCAATACCTTTCTTATCATAGTCTCTTCAGTTATGTGTCCTCCAACACCTCTGATAGCATTCACCACTTCTTTGATATGGCCATAATATTGTATAGTAGTCTCACTTTGTTTCATTCTCATCTCATCAAATTTTCCTCTCAAGCTTTCTATCTTAGCCCTCAATACATAATTTTTGTCTCCTCCATGGATTTGAGCTAACTTATCCCACATTTTCTTTACAGTAGTGCAATCATTCACATCATCAAATTCACCATAATTTAGGGTTGTTTTTAGTTTAATCATCATTTAGTTGTGCCCCTACTTCTCTTTCATTTGTTCAATAGTCATGGGTCTAGGTACCTCAATGTATTCATTGCCCAAGTAGTGTGATGTAGAATCTCCAATATCATATAAGTGCAATCTCATCAAGCATTACCATGCTGGGAAGATCTCCTTCTTCAATTTGGTTATATCTCTCTTGTACAACTTGATCTTTGACTTGAGTCCCTTCAATCTTTCCTTATAAGAACCAAAGATCATATATAAATTGTTAGAATGATTAGAATAATTGAGAGTGGAGGGTGGTGAATAAGTTATCCCCAAGTCCAAATTTACCAAATTCAACTTTTAACAACTTCAAACAAACTCATTAAATAGCTTGATCTATCTAGCATATCTTCAGCGACTTAACATTTTATTATTTATATTTGTGCTCACTAAAGTAAAATAAAAAATGTAAAAATAACATGCATAACATAACATTCACACAATAAATAACACCATGATCTAATGAAGAAAACCAATTTGAGAAAAACCACCAAGTAACTTGCTACCACTTTTTCACCCTTCTTTAGTGAGCTCAGTTAGGAGCCAACCCTATTAAAGGTTGTAAAACATATTGTTAGGTGTGACCCTATTAAAATATTTAGTCACATTGTTAGGAGTGGCCTTGTTAGATTACTTTGGATCATTCCATTACAATGTTACCTTGATTAGAGGATTTACAAAATGACTATTAGGTCAACCTTGATTAAAGGATTTTGATTGTCATAATGGTTAGAATGTAATAGTAGACTGAGCTATAACATACAACTCACTTTTTACATTCAAATCTCCATTTAGCTCATTTTTTGGTTCATTGATTAGCCTCTATTATCATCTCCATCACTAATCTCCTTGGCACATTTTTAGAAATCACACTTCGCTAATCTCTTCGCTTCTCCTTTTCTACTATGTTCTTTACAGGTTTTCCTTAAGATCACCAATCAACAGTGAACTAACCTTATAAAACATCTCTTATGCCTCCTTAAATAGGTAATTTTGATCTTTTTTCACTTAAACATCACCATAGATCTTAGGTTTAGGTCAGATTCATCAAATCCTTCCCTAATTTTGTTCTCTTGATACTTCTAGAAACTTCTCATCAAATCTTTGCCATATATTGGTTAACAAACTCTCATCATGCATTAAATATACTAGCTCATCAATTCTTATCATCCATGTGATTTTAATAATAATAAAAATTTAAGTGTCTCGGACTCAAACTCGATTCTTTTACAAACTATAACTTTTTTTGTCACTCAGCAATCACTAAGTTGTTATGTTTAGTCATCACTGTGTAGCTTGAGATACACTATTCTTCTTTACTCAACATTCACTATCTTGCTCAGTTATTACTTACATTCGATCAATACTCTAACTTCCTCATCCATAACTACCATTTATCTTATATTGCTTGTTTGGCTTCTTCTTAAGTTCCTTAATCTTCTATTTCACCTCCTTCATTGATCAACCAACACTAGTACTCGGTCAAGTTTAGAGTCTTATTCAAGTTCTTGTCATTTCACTCATGCATCAATTTACTTGTCTTCTTTACTTAATTTAATAAATAAGCAACACATTATCTTGTCAATGACTAACTTATCAAGTGCCCATTGTAATTCCATAATACTTCTTTTCTCAACAACTTGACTAGCTCACCTTCCTATCTCCTCTTTTCACATCCTCTTCATCAATCAAATGTTATGACACTCTATACTATTAGTAAATATCTTACCATTAGGTTTTACATCAATGATAACATAACAATTTTTCCAATTTTTGTTTCCAATATAGTGTACATCATGTCATTATTTGGAATAAGTCTTTCTTGTGATTTCCTTGTCTATACTACCTAATTGTGTGTGTAGTCACTATGAAGTGTTATTAGATAAGAAACCTCACACATGTAGCCATCTTGTATCATGAACTCTATTTTTATATAGTATTTGATCCATCATCCATCCATTTGAAGAACACTCATTGTGTTTGGTGAGGTGACATATTGCCTTGACATTTTACCAAACAAGTTAGAGACTGCACATATGTCATAATGCATTATGTCAAGTAATTTGTGGGCTATGTTCTTCTTATGGTATAGACATTGAAAACCTTCTTTGCTTATATGGAATATATAAATCACTACAAACCAACATTGTTTTTTTCTCAAAGAAATCCCTAGGTTTATTTGTCCATTAATCAATCAATGTACCACAACTTTTCATTTCCATATACTTGGTATTAAGATAGCTATTGCCATAATATTGATGGCTCAACTTCATAGATTTTATCTTCAGTTTCCAATCTTCTTCTCATGCAATAGGTTGGAGATGCTAATTATCATGGTCTTCATAATCATCCTTGTTGTAATTCAAGTTGATATTCTTTCCACCATCTCACACACATTCAACCAAACATCGATTCCTCATATCTGCAGTTCACATTGATTTTTTGTGTCCTTTGGCATGAAGGATCTCAATGAATCCTCAACCAAATCATTATGCTTCCAAGAACTCCATTCAATTATTAATACATTTGAATTGTGAAAATGAACCTTCATAACATGAGTCACAAGAGATAACTAACCTTTATTGAGGTTCATTAACCTCGCAAATTTTAACCTTTCATATTTGGGAAAAGAGGTTAAGAATCATCTCCAAAATATGTATTTTGGGTCTCATGCTTAACCTTTTTGGTTTTTCGAGGTTAAGGTTTAATTTTTCAAAACGTGCATTTGAAATGCTTTCTTAACTCTTTTTTCAATGGGGAAGTTAAGAATTAGAAAGAAAATACATATTTTGAATCCCATTTCTTAAACTCTTAAGAGTTTTAAAGGTTAATATCTCGATCGAAAATACATATTTTGAAACCTTTCATTAACCTGTCATAATTTAGATGTCGGGTGCTAGGTTTTGAAAATTTGAAGTGATGGGTGGATTTAGAGATGATATAAACACAACAAGACCATAAAATCATTAAAAAATGAACTAGTGACTATCCAATTCAAATCCCAAAGTTGGGATGCTTTTAAACTTGTTTAGACTTTAAAATATTGGGACGTTCAAGAACTGAGGCAATAGTTGGCTCTAACTAGGGACAAGAACCATAAAGGACATAGAGTGAACTTAGGGGTATTAGAAGAAAGTTTATTATCAAAGGGATATAGAACCACCCAAAAGGAAACAACATAGGGAACTAGCTAGAGAAACAGACAAGCCAAAAATGGAGTACTCGTCAAAAACTCCTAACTAGACTATATACAAGATAGGTGTCCCTACCTACATTGATTTAAAGAGTAATAATTCAAATCCATCATTTTCTAAGGAAAATATATACCATGGTGTAACAAAAAACTTCCAAGAATTTGTGGAATCATTGGTACTCTCACTTCTTTAATTCTTATCTCAATGCTTTTAACATGTATTGTTTCTCCAGGCAAGGCCTCATTATAAACTTTTGAATTTAGAATCAACTCTGCTTCCTCTCTCATGTCTTTGATGACTTCATTTTGAAAGATTTCAAGTATTAGACTCAAGCTTTTGAATGTAATTATGATCATTTTCCTTATTTGGCAAGTCCTCTACTTGGATTTTTGGTGATTGGTCATCATGAAACACCGGAATCATTTTTGATAGTTTACACCATTTCTCTCCATTTGGCATGATTATGGTTGAACCCTCTATAAAATTATTCCAATATGTATGCACATTCTCATTATATTAAATTTTCTCATGATTCACTTCTTCCACTCCTCCCAATCGATCGCTCATTTGATCCTGTTCATAAGAAGAAGCAATCACCTTTTCCCTCTTGGTGTACACATCCTCTAATAAATCCATCTAATTAGAAGAATGAATTACAAGTTGATATTCATGTAAAGGAAATTATTTTAAAAGAGCATCATCATAAAAGCCTTCATCTTCATATTTTTCAATCATATAATCACAACACATTTCTTCCAATCATCCTACAATCATATACTATCGTAACTACCTCATGAGAAATTATCTCATTGGTGGTGTGCATGTCATTCAAAAATGGTTCATGATTAGAAGAAAAGGTTTGAAAGGATGATTTACTATTGAGAAACACATTGTCTAAACTATTAGGATAAATGCTTTCATGGGATTGATCAATAATAATTTCTTCATCCTTTATATGATCATCACTAATCTCATTTATTAGTGACACATTACAAGAAGGTATAGATAAGTTAATACATTGAATTTTATCAACATGTGTTTCCTCTTCAACTACAAATGACGAATGCATAGGAACATCTTCTCCACATGGAAAATCATCATCTGAAGCATCAAGGTACCAGGTAGGAATAAAAGTTGTATGTAATTCAAATTGATCCATATTTTCTTCATCTTCAATCATATATTGTGTATTTTCTAGAGAAACACCTGATATTTCTTTTTCAATCTCATTAGAATCAAGATGATTGAATGCTTTCTTCTATGTTGTGAAGTCTTCATAGTGATGTCTTGATACAATAACAAGTTCTATAGACTCAATTTCTTGACATTCTTTCTAATTATACATACAATCCTCCTCTTCTTTCATGCATGGAGATTTCAATAAATCCCTTCCAACAATTTGATCAAGAGGTGTTGTGTTGTCAAGAAGATAATTATTACCCTAGTCTTCTTTCTTATTTTCTACAATGTATGAAGTAAGGAAGGATGTACTTTGTTAGGGTCTAAGTATGAATTTCTATAGAAGATTTTTAAAAACTTAACTTGATTTGGATCACTAGAGGTATAATTGCATTGAGAAATAAGTACAAGTGTTGGGTTGCTTTCTTAGCCATCACTTTAAAGATTAAGGTAAAAATAGGGTTTGAAAGGACCTAAAGCCCAATACAAAAACCAAAGATAAATGATAAAAAGTCCACTTACAAGGATCAAAAAACTACAGGAAAAAATAAAAAAGATAGGTTTTACAAGGTCCTAAAACCTAAAAGTGGCATTCTAACAACAAAAAACCAGTTAGAAAGTAAAATAGTTAGAAATAGCCTGCTTGAAAGTATAGAACTAGAACTAGAAACCCAAACCAACAACCACCACCAGAAAAAGAAAACTAGGAAACCATTTCACTAGAGCTCCTCCATGAGTCCATATCCTTAGTTAGATCTTTGGTAGTATCAACAATCCATTGAAGGAAATCCTCAACAATTGAGATAGGGGAAACTTCAATGGCCCTTTTAGTGCTCTGTCTTATCCTTCTGCTAGTCCCACCAAACATTTTGGTATGCATACGAGAGACAAGTTCCTCATTACTCCTCCTACCCAAACTAACCATCATTACACATAAGCTGGTTGTAATCATGTTCATATATTGTCTGCTATCCTTGACCAATTTCCTAAGGCTAGCTTCATAGGCCATCAATTTCTTAAGAATGTTCCCAATTTTCCCTTCGAGCTCAATTATTTTATTTCTTTCAATATCCAAATTCTTCTACAAATCTTTGAAATTTTTATTTAATGAAATGATTTCATTATAGAACCATGTATTAGCCTAAAAAGAAACATCAGCCTTCATTTTAGCTTTGTCAAGAAACAAAAGCCTTCTACTAAATTTCTTCACCCTAGTCTCCTCATTCACACTCTTTAGCTCATGGTGACTAGAATCAATGTGGGTCTCTTACGGAGTAGCCTCTTCCAACTTTGAGTTTGTATCCTCACCAAGATACATTTCCTTGTTATCCATCATGTAGGTCAAATCAGTAACATTTAATGGCTCATGGGTAGTAAGCATAGTTTTATGATCCTTCTTGGCAAAGTAATCTTTAAGAAACCCCCCTTCAAAAAAAGATTTAAAATATTGGCAAATCTTTCATTATTTTGAAAAAAAAAAAAACTATTCACAAATCTTTCAATTTTTAATTTATTTTTAATATTATTTATATTCGATTACTTTGGAATCATAATTTTAGTATAGAAAATATTGGTGAATTTCAATCATTTTAGTATAGAAAATTATGAGAAAAGTTCTCTTCATATGCTATCCAAATCTACTTGTCAAGATCAAAGTGTCCCCTCATGTTCTACTTCTCCATATCCACTTCAAAATTGTGCTTCTATTAAAATTGTTGTTCCTATCAAAGGTACTTATGAGTCTATTGATGGCTTTGACCATGTTTCTCACTCTAAAGATGTTGATATCCCTTTTCACTATCCCTTTGCATCTTCTAAATCTATCCTTGGTCCTCATCCATCTAAGCTAAAGCATTCAAACCTTCCATCCATATTGGGACCTTATGTTCCTTCATCTCCTACACTTTCCACTCCTAGCTCTCCCATCATACCTCAAGATCAACAAAGACACTCATCCTTGATGACTTTTCACCCATCTATACATATAAACCAGTCATATCATCCTTATTCATCCACAAATCCCAAGTCCTTTGGAAGTGAGAATAAACATAAGAATCCATTGAAAAATGAAGATCACTATGTCCCATCTAATCGACATTTGAATGCTAAGAAGGAGAATGCACAAAAGAGACCGCAAAGGTCAACTATTAGAAAAGCTAAATCAAAGAAAATATGGGTTCGTAAACCCATTATTGAAGAAATGTGTTTTGACGTATCCGAAGGAAAATCTAAAGCTATATGGATTCTGAAGTCTCTTTTAAAAGACTTGACTATTGAAAATACTTCAAAGTTGACATTCAAGCTTCCAAAGGCTTCCATTCCATCTTCTTTCAAAAATCTTTCTAAAAATATTCCAAAGCCTTCCACTCCACTTTTTTCCAAATCTCTTCTACCACCTCATACATCTAAACCTCAAGCTTTTTCATCCATGATTCCTCCATTGTTCCAACACCCTTCAAGGTGTGTGTCAATGTTGATCTTGTCTAATATTTCAGCTACCCTCATGAAATCCTCTAAAGCTTACACTTACTTTCTATACATGAACTCTTATCCTCCATATATTCTTCCTACTACCATTTCCCTTTCATCACCCTATCAACATCTTTGAGCATACCTTTCTATGGTCTTGGCTTATCATGGCTTATCTTTCCTATAGGAGCACTATCTAAATTCAAAAAGCTTGAGCTCTTTCTAAAAATTCAAAAAAAAAAAAAAAATGAAAATGTGCCTTGGGGAAAACTACTTCTTGTGGCACCTTGGTAGCAAAAGTAAAGAGAAGTAAATGCATCCTATGGTGAAAAATACATCTTGTGGTACCTTGGATAAGTACCATGATGAAAACCTGGCAAACAGGCACCATGCGTAATTCTTCCATCATGCATCTATCCCTTCTTCTCTCTTTGATCTTGACAATGTTGAGCTATCTTTGCATATTGGCTATCTTATCCACCAGATTTTCTATTGTGCTCTCCCATTCACTCATAGCCTCTATCTTGAGCTTTATTCTTATTGCTCTATCCCATTGCTATACTATCTAGTTGACCCCTTGGTCTTAATCATAATAAATGAAACATGGTTCTCATAGGTCTCTTGACATGGCTACTCTTTTGGACTATATACTTCATGTTATCTCACTTGTTGGCTTCATTGCTTATCCTACAAGCTATCTTTCTCATTACTTCCATTGCTTATCCAGAACATGCTTCATATGACTATTTCACCTCTTTCCCTAGCTTGGGTACTCTTGAGGAGTCAGTCCTTGAGGATCACTTTCACTTGCTTCACATTCCTTTCTTATGCATCTTTGCTTATCCATCGGCTTGTTTCTCCGTCATGTCCTAAACCTTGCTAGACATTGGGAGAAAATGATGTGATCTTGCTTGAGAACTAGTGATATCTAAAACCTTCTAAAAAATTCTAAAAATCAGAAAATGTCCTGAAAAAAAGATCTTCTTAGTGAAAACCTAGCAATAGGTAATTTGATGTATCACCAAAAAAATCAAAAATACAAAAATACAAAAAATTGAAAAAATTCCTAAAAAAATCTACCAAGTGGTGAAAATCTGGAAACAGGCACTACTTGAAACCCTCGCACCTATGTCTATCTGTCCCAATCATCCACTTCGCTACACATTTCCTGGCTTAGAATTGTTTTTTTTCCTCATCTCGAGGGCATAGCTACTTAGCCTATTGAGGTATTCTTGTGCATTAGGGTTTCTTTGACAACTCACAAAATAGTGTTTCTCAACACTTCCCCCACTTTGACATCAAGTGTTTTTCAACACTTTTCAGATAGTTTGCCTACGGTCTTCGATGTCATAATATTTCTCACTATCATAATCAAGTCTTGAAGAAATGGCCAAGTGACTTGTACACATGCACTTTAACACTTAAACGACTGAGCTATGCTGATCTTTATCTACTTTATGTGCTATCTATGATGATTTCTTTTCCATGTGTTCCCTCCCTAATAGCCTTTCAAGGATGTCATTGACTAGAAGACTAGGGGCATGGGACATATTTTCTTGATTTTAGGTAGTGGGTATACTTTTGTTTTTCTATAGTGTTGTAAGCATTTATGCTGGTCCTATTCAACACGTTGACTTACAAATGTATCATCCTTGACTGTTTTGCAAGACCGCAGTCAGGGTTTATCCTAGCGCTTATGCCTTGATACAGGTGTAATCTTGCTAAATTAAACTTAGGGAATCTAATCGTGTAGTTATCTTGAATTACATGTCTTTGATGCTTAGATTGGATTTCCACATACCTATCTAATATCGATCATATTCATATCCTCATAGTTATACTAGTGATGGTTGTATGATCTCTGATGTCCCTAATAAATGCTCAATGATGAAATTAAGAGTCTAAATGTTATGCAGTTCTTGCTGGTAAACCACTTTGCATATTAGCTTGCATTTTAGGTTCATTTTCTAGCTTAGTCTTGCATTCTTGCATATGGGGAGAGCTCTCTCTTCATCTTTTTGTGGACATATCGGCTAACTCCTTTCATATATTTCTTTACTTTCTTCTTGTTTATGTCTTTTCACCTTCTTAATCTTTCACTTCATCTCTTTTCTATCTTATCATCACATTATATAAATTTTTAACCTCTTAAATAATTTCAACGTCCTAGATTCATTTTAGAGATCAAAATCCAAATTTGAGTTCATCTTGATGGTCAAAATTGTCTTTTAAAATTCTACTTTCTTCTGAGTAGTTAGCTGACCTTTTGAGGTCTAATCTCTGAATCATCACTGGGGCATCTTCATTTCTTCATGTCTTCATCATTTCCATACTTCATATCTACTTCAATTCACTATTTCATGTCTAAAATCACCTTTCTACCCATTTTGACCTAATTTTTATGCTATATCCTTCAAGGTCAACTGTAGACAAACTGGGGCATTTTATCAATTTTTTTATAGTCATTCTTGGGCTCTAATCATCTATCTGTCATCTTGGACGTTGCTATATTCTCAATTTTCTCATATCTAGCTTGTTTCTATGTCCCCTTACCTCATTTCGATTTCGATCCCGAGGGGGCAAAAATACTCTATTGCTAATTGTTACAGCTATCTATTTCTTAGGAGCATTTGTTTGACCTTATCACTTGCTCTCGATCTATTCACTTTGCTAGGTGTTAGAATTCTTTTTAGGTCCTAACATCATCTTCCTAGTGTTCAATACTACCGCTATCAAGTTGTGCATTCAGCACTTGCTATCTATTTCTGCATTTCACTCTTCGAAATCAGACATCTATATCTATCACTGCCTACTTGGCTTTCTATTTTCTTTGACATAATGTGTTCCTAGATCGATCACGCATTAGTCAAAGAGGTTCAAAGTGTAATCACCTAAAAATGGTCATCTAGACTATTAGCTCCCTTTTCAACATTTTGGCTAAGTTAATTTAATCACTTACCTAAGCCAAATTGCTAATAATCAATTTATTTGATTATAACCTATAGTTTGACTATGCTATCCTAAGTTCATTATTTGATTAAAAGAACATGTCCCCTTTTAATTAAATAAAAGACCCCATTCTTCTAACCCACTTAAAGTGCACACATAAAGTCCTTTTTCTATTTTGCAATTAAAAGAAAAGGCTTTGTGACTTGTGTCTTATATGACAAGTCAACTTATATTCTATTGGTTGACTTGTGTGTGCACATGGATCACTCCTCTTTTTGAATTCCACCGTTGATCATCCACCATCTTCATCTTGATCTCTACCGTCCATACATCTTTAAAAGGCAGAGAGTTTTCCCCCTCAATCCATCATCTTTTGAATATTGTTATGCTGCAGGTTTTTTAACAGGTTTCTTTGGAGCTTTGTGGAGAACTTTTCTTTCTTGTCTACATTCTCTCATTCATGGCATTTTAGCTTAGCTTAGCTTTCATTTTTACATGTAGCTTAAATCATATAGTCTAATAGTTGGATTGTAACACTCTCATCCATGTTTAGAATAGCTGCACTTTTCATATTCATTCTAATTTAATCTTTAGTTGTATTGCATTCTTGAGGAACTCCTTGGGATATTTGAATTCTTGCATCTTGTCTTTGGAACCTCCCATTGCATGGTTTACTAGCAAGAAGAGTATCTCTAAGGCTCATTTGAGAGCCTTCTTATTCTTGAAATATACTCTCTTGCACTCCGTGGATAGGGAGCTCTAAGCCAGTATCCGAACATTCCAACTCATGGAATCATTTGGATAGAAGGGTTTAGAGTGTGACACAAATCAAGTGTACACAAAGAACCCACATTACTCCCCTACCTAGCTTAGCCACAGAGTCATCCTGATTTCCTAGGTACCCATCATTGTTTGAGCTAAAATATCCACTCTCCATTTGACCTTCCTCTTCATTCTCATTCTCTACTTCTATGGTGCTCTTTTCCTCTTCTGAGCTATCTTCTCTAACCTTGGGTTTTTTCTTGTTTTTCTGTTCACTTTTTTAACCTTCCTATTTTTATTTTTCTTTGCACTTTCCTTCACACTAGTCTAGTCGCTATCTAATTTATTTTCCATATCCTTAATCTCCTCAATTTTAACATTGTGAATTTTGACTTTTTTAACATAGGATTTGTCCAGAATCTCCTTACTAGAAGACTTCTTTCTTTTACCAATTGATAGAACATGATGCCACAAAGCCTTAATCTAGTCTAGATCATAAAATTCCCCTTCCTTTACTAGTTTTCTCTCTTCTTTAGGGTTCTTCAAAAAAAATTTGAGGGTATCATTTGAAATTTAAGTCTCTTTCTTGAATTCTATTCCCCCAACAGAAAGCCCAGATATTTTAGGAATAAACTCTTTCGTAATATTCACAGAAACCCCATGCAAAGTCACACCATCCCTAACCTAGTTTCTAAAAAAGTCTTTAGTAATATGGGGTTTGTACCCATGTAATCTTTTATGGTAATTAGTAACCTTACCTTTATGAAGAATGTTCTAGATCTCAATTTTCTCCTTCCAATTCTTAGAGTTCATAGGCTCTTATTTTCTTGGCTCACCACCCATTACATAACTCACACTAGTTACCAAACTCCAAAAATGAAGAAAGATGTAGCAATAATAGGAAAGATTATCTTTCTCATTACAATCTGAGATCACCCATAATACCCAATCTAAAAAGGTAATAGTTAAGAGGTACCTCCTCTAAAAATAGAATACCATTATCATTAAATTTACAACCTCCTTCGATATTAGTAAAATACTTAATTAAAGTTTGCATTAAATTTTGCTTCAATTGCATTTGTCTCATCAAGTTGAATGGTCACCTTCAAATTTGCTTCCTTGCTTAGGTCATCCATCAATGATAATAGTCTATTCATAACCCTAGCTTTGTTGGCCATCATTATCTAACTTTGATTTAGATGAATCATACTTATGAATAAAGTATTCTTTATTTTTGGATGTGGAACTTCTTTCTGACAAGGAATTTGGTTTGAGAGAGAAAAACTAATTATATTTACCATCTTCTCCATCAATCTTTTGTAGAGTTTGACGAAAATATGGATGAATATTTTCTAGATCAAGTTGTGCACCACCATAAAACTTCTTCATGAAATCCACCTATATGGGTTCATCAGGATCCCACTTCTTCTTGCATGCAAAGTATTCATCATCACTATCACTATCACTTTCAACTTTCCCTCTATACCAAACCATGATTTTAAATTCACACTTTTGGATAGTGTCACTAATACTAAATATTTTTAATAGAGTCAACAACATTTATTCAAGGGAAGGCACCTTGAAATTTATGAGGATTAATGTGTATTGGTTTTTTCGCTTGAATCCCTAATAGAGTTTCCAAAAAATACGTTGCTAAACTAATTTTTCATTGTTAAATGATTTCTTAAAATGGTGACGTTTTCCCTCTAAGAAGTGAAAATTGTGCCAATACATGGATAGACTGATGTTCGATTAATATCAAGCTACAACCTTCCTTTGAATTTGAGAGGGCAAACTACCTCTTATGATTTATGTATTTCTGATTATTATTTACTTTCCACCTGAAAGTACAAAAGGATAGAACATGAATCTAAACAAAGTGAATAGAAAGAGTCCCACTTGATAGACCTACACATATCGAATGAGACTCCACAATGGATAACTAATTACAAGAGTATTTCAAGTAGATAAATATAATAATGACAACACATGAATAGTAGACCTTGACATACAAAAAGATATGCTATTTTAATTTATTCATAACAAGATACCATGTAATGAATATATTTTGTCACATAGGAAGACTATCATATTGCATCATCATATAAGAAATCACTGACTCAACATACAAGAAGCAGGTGATTCCATTAAACAATGAACACATTTAAGATATACAACTAAATGAAAATTAAAACTCTCACATTACAAGAAGAATGAGATATTGGCCACGTCAAGATGGCTTATACAAGAGGATAACTCATTCTTTAATGAAAATGAATCTAGACTCTATTGGATCACAAAATTTCGAATTCAATTGGAACTATATCTTTACATCCTACTCAAATGTGCAAGGGTATTATAAGTGGAAAATATTATTTCCCTCACATGCCATGGTCTTCTAAACATAAGAAATATTTTAAAGAACTAAACCAAATTTTCCATTAATAATGTTTTGACTAAGACTCTCTTCTCATATAATGTTTTGAAATCTCTCCCTCCATTTTACTTGGATAATGAATATTCTACTAGAACTCCCATCTTAACTTTTCAAAGTAGTAGAAGTCATGGTAAATTACTTATTAACTCTAAATCTCTTTATAGAGCCTATTAAAAAATATACTTCTCCACATATCTCAAGCTTATCATTTTCATCCCATCTCTCGAGATGGTGATTACACATTTCTATTAAGACAATAATGATTCCACCATTAGCAAGCATGCCTATCAAGATGTTTAAGATGTTAGATCTTGTCAACATTTGAAAAGAGTGATGGTGTTTCTCTTTCAAACATTTTAACAAAAAATGCATGTGTATCTCCCTATCTATGCTTCTACTTTTGCATGCATCACCTTCCAATAGGGATACTTTTGGTTTGACTTTTTGTGACACTATTTTGCATCCAAAGTCAATTGCATATGAGTAAAATGGTTTTAGATATACTTTCTCCATCAAATTTCCAACTCCTCAAACTTAAAGTGAAATGGTGGCATTAAAAACTATTTATGGATTTCATGAGGGAGGGAGATACATATAAAGGCATTTAATCAAACAATCTACGTGTCTTTTTTCCAATTAGTTCAATGCCTTGGTGTGCCTATTATTTTATCAGTAGACATGTGTGTGTTCTCTCAAATAGTCATCAAGATCCATCTATGTACTTTTAGGAAAATTAAGATATACTTACCTCAATGCACTAAACATATAACTTTTTAATGTTAATGTACTCTAATCATTGTAGAAGTTCAACTTCACGCTTTGCCAATATTTTGGTGTTGAGTGATTTTTTTCTATTTCTTTTGATTGAGCTAAGAATTCTCCAAATCAGAAGAAGATGACACTTACAATGATATATCAGGAAGTAAGAAATAATATGAATCAACATTTCTAGAACTAATATATACTATAGGAATATGTGTAGAAGAGGATTGAAAATCCATACTTTTATTTGGAATTGTTGGAATATTAAATTTTTTCTTGGTTCTCCATAGAGCTCTATGTCCACCTACCAAGTCTAACGATCTACAACTACAACAGTTAGAAACATTAATATGGGTAGGTGAGTGTTGATAGGAAGGTCTACATCCTTGCTTAAGGTATGATCCTTAAGCAGTCTCGTGTAACATGGAAATGACCTCCAAGTGTGGCACTTACACTTTGAGGTTGAATCTCTAGAGAAGGCCAAATTCCTTACAATCAAGATGCACCTAACTACTCTTGAGAGGAAAAGGGAGAAGTAGATGCAAGAAAGAAAACTACCTAATATAATCTTGGGGGTGATGCATCTAATTGAACTGGTTGCAACTTTACCCTTATATGTACAATGCATCAATGAAAATATCAAATACACAGATCCTAACTCTATTCTACTCCTAAAGAATTGCATGCAGGTTTAGAAATGGTCAAGTACTAAATGGAAAGGCATCTTCATAATACAACAATCATTAATAGTTTTTACACAACATGTAAACCTTAGAAACTAGAAAGAAACATTCAAGACAAAGCAAAATACATGCACAAATCATGAATAGCAATAAGAGGTAAAAAGAGAACTATTTCATAATGGAAAGAAAGCAATATAGTTGCAGAGCATAAGGCTATTGCAAGTAGACATAATAGAACAGAGAGAAACCTCTAAAACATATTTACAACTACCTTTTTACAGAGTTTAGTAATAACTCTAATATTATATTGAGTTCAAACACCAATTAGGTGGAGTTGGATTATTGAGGAGAGCAATAGCAGAGGAAATCATGATTAGATGCATATCTCCATATAGAAGATCTAATCTTTGCATGAAAATCAAGCTCTAAAGAGATAGAAGTTGCAATCATTACTACTCTGATTGGGTAGATGGATAACTATGGTGGTAGAATGAATAAAAATAAATCCATCAGGCATGGAGGGCACTCAAGAGTGGTTGTAGGAGATCAAATAGATATGATTTTCCATCAATGAGTTTTTTCTTTTTGTTCTCGATATGCCAAGTTAGCCATGTCATCAAGTCAACCATAATCAATTGTTAAACTTTTCCATGTGGCCCTATGTCCTTGAAGTATTTTTCCATCTTGCCTAGCCTTCCATCTATTCTTGACCTATGCCCATAGCCATTCACAACTTCATAACTTTTTTTTTCTGTTCACTGTTCAACCTTGCGAAGCCATAAATTCTTCATATTATGCCTTATCATTGCTTCACTTCCTTATATCTCTTAAGCCCTTTGATCATTGCAACCATGCACTCAACATGAAATTGACCATTCACAACATCACCGTAGTTACGGATCTAACTTTTCTTATCCCTGCAATGTTGCAAAAACTCAATTTATAACTATGTCATCCTATCAAAATTGCCAACTAATCCTTTCCACTAACTGCTATGAATGAGAAAAACCATTATACTAACTGCCATCACACCATCATAACTTAAATTTTTAACCCCTGATGTTAACCCTATGATGGTGTACACAAAGTATTCACTACTTCACAGCCTTGACCTTGGGTTTTCCATTAACTACATGCAACAATTAAAACATGCTAAAATTGACTACAACTCCTCATTGTCGCACCATCATAACTTAAAATACCAAAGCTCTTCGATGGAGTTGTATCAATTCAATTGATTTGCTTCCATTTGAAGAACTACTTCAAAATTGGTTACATTAATTGCCCTTGCAATGAACTACTTTGAAACTTCATTGATGGTTAACTTGACTATTTCACATCCTTACAACCTATTAGTAAACAATTTTGTCCTTCCAAAATTAAATACAAAGAATGACTCAAAATGCCCAAATAGAAGAACAACTACCACTAATAGTTGGAAATACTATCATGAGATTGGTAGCTTTCCTCTGAATTGAGAGGTACAGCTCCCTCTTTTGATTTACAATAAATGATTTTCTGGTTATGCCTTTAACCTAGAAGGCAATGAAGGAATACTAACATCCATTCATCAACATGACTGAATGTGAACTTTAAATATTATAATTAGAAAGGAAATCAAATACATAGCACAGAGGCTATCCAATCAATCTTCCCATCTACAGAGAAATGAAATGAACTATAATATTCATTTTACATATTTGGATGAATAAAACCTCAAGATTTTATCACACACCAAAAACCTTAATAAACAAGAGCAAGAAGTTATTTCAAATGTGACCAAAGTGACTATAGGATCACTTCCAACCAGAGGAAAATAACTAAAACCATAGGATGTCAAAGTAAATCCCTCTTTATTTCAAATAAATCAGGAAACAAACATATTATTATTTGCCCTTACATCATAAAAAAAGTTGCAAAATAAATATCCTTTGTTCTTTCCCTTCTCTATTACAAATCCTCAAACTAAGAATGCCTTCCTTGTCTTGAAAAATGTGCAGACATTTCCCCTAACCCAAGAAGAACAAGAACCCCTTACTATCCCTTTTCCACCATTAAATAAATTTCTAAAGATGTTCAATTACCCCAACTTCTTCTTTTCGAACCCATTTTCCCATTATAGTGATAATTAATTCTCTTAAAAAATTAATTATTTTCAACTTTCCAATATACCTTAACTCATACAAATAAAAATAATAATAATTAATTATTTTAAAAATAATTAATTATTTTTAATCATTCTTTTCCAAATACAATCTGCTTCATCAACTTACCCAATTAAATCTTCTACTTTCACCCTCATATTATAATTAATTCATTATAGAATTAATCATATCAGAAATTAGAGTAATGGTTTAATAATTAATGACTTTGCATTTAACTTGAATGATATTTAATTCATTAAATAATTAAATAATATAAATGCAAAATAATTTGTAAGTTTTAAAGGTTTCTAATTTCTCATCTTGTTGAGTTAAGAGGGGAAATATTTAGGGTACCAAAAGCCTAGGTAACACAACCCAACTCATGGTTAAGCCATAAACCAGAGTGACGAAGTGAAAAGTGATGATCGCATCATTGCAACTTGGATTTTCTCATACTATGCAAAGGAATTAGAGGACTTAGGGATATAAGGAAAAGTCAAACTTTATGCATCCCTCTTATCATGCATGGCAATAAATAGACCAACCAAATGAACATGATCATGGCTGCCACCCTAGATATTCAAATTTTATAAAGGGGGGGAAAATGGTTAACATTTCTAGTGACTTAGAGGGGATGCTTTCCTACTAAGCATGGACCAATGACCTTGAGAAATGCACTAGGTTGGAGTTACAAAAAATGAGCCTTTCTCACTTCTTGAAAAACTAGAAAATACCTACTCTACTATGTATAAAATTTTACAGATGTGAGAAGCTAAAAAAACCCATTGATTGGTTTGTTGAAGTAGTTACCTTTCCTCACCATCTGATTTCTTCTTTCATGCACATGGTTAGATAAAAACAACAACAAGCATGATAAACATGTTGTTGCAACTTGAAGCACCTTCCCAATGTTGAAAACAATGAAGCTTTCCAACATTGGGAAATCATCAACCTGAGCAAAACATGCTTTCTCTTCATCATGACCTTCTCCCTCATACTATAGAATGAGCATGACTGAGGGCAACTCACATTTCTGTAGAGCTAGATTCCTGATGGGGCATCCTCTTGATGGTGGTGGGCATAGGTAATTAGCCTTAACCATATAGATGTGCTCTACAATGGCAACATCCATCTGATTTGGAAGTGGCTCCTCTTTTTGTTGAAAAACAATCTCCACCTCTTTCTCATGGTGCTCATGAGTCACCTCCTTGGGAGCTACTAGTATGGTATGACTCTTCTCTTGTTGTTGTTGAAGAACATGCTCTTCATATACAAGAGATGATGATTCAACATCTATGGAAGAGCAGATTGCATCAAACTCATCTAAAAGATCATCCTCATCATTGATCTCTTCCATTATAGTTGCAATAACATGCATAGGTTGAGAGGAAACCTCACACATGTTAGCATGTTCTTTCTCAAGGATGGGGCTATCCTTGGGATCCTCCTTTTCATCCTCCATATCATGAAAGGCTGATTGTTGTGAAAAATATCTTCTTTCTTAGCTTGCAGCAAATTTGCATCTTTTGGTAAAGGCTCAAAAGCCATGATTTTTTCCTCAAAAGGAGGAACAACCTTTTCTTCTTCCTCCTCAACAAAAGAGGGGAGCTCTTCAAATGAGAGGATTGGATCCTCGTCCTTCTTCTCAATTGCTACCACTTTGTTCTCCTTATCAGGCTGTAACTCCTCGAATGGCAGCTTTGCAGGCTCTGCTACACTCCCCAAAATTCCATAGTTGGACCATCAAGAGTCCATATAGCTAGTCCACCCTTGAAGAGTGAAATGGTAATAGGTATGGAAGGCCCATTAGGTCATCCTTTTCACATAAGGGGTAGAGAAATTATAGTAGAAGGCTCTTGCAATGGAGGGGGCTTCTTGAAGCTTGGGATGACATATTTTGGAGAAGGGTTTGCCTCTACTTCCTTGGTCTAAAAATGAGCTAACTGGAGCCTCATTTCCTCCTCTCTTGCTGCAGCAACTTGCTTTGCAAGGTTCTCCTCAAAATGTCTTTTTCTCTCTTTTTCTTCTTCTTCTTGTTGGAGATAGACCTGGTATGCCATCTCCTCCTATTGTTTCTCTATCTCTTGTTGCCTTGCAATCTCATCAAGCTACCTATCATAGGCCAAAAATTTTTCATCTTTCTCATGAAATATCTGATCTATTCTCAAAATCCTCTCCTAGATCTTTCAATCAATCTTCCTTTAGAACTCCAACATCATATCTTTAAGCTTATCATATGGGGAGTTGGGACTGGTGGAATAGGGGTAGGGGAATAGGAATAACCTTGAGCATACTGGTTATAAATAGCTTGGGGTTGAGATTTAAATTATCCATGTGAGGGCTAAGGAATATAATTTTCATGATATGGGGGGAATTATATTTATTTCTATGAAATGGGCCCATGGTTAGAGTTTCTTAAAAAATACATTTTCATAGAAAACTCAAAAATCAAAAAATATAAAGAATGATCTTTATATACTAGCATTGTTTCATCTTGAACCCAATAGATGTACATGAGATTCACCATGGTATTTGATGGAATTCCACCAAAGGCTAATAGCACTAAGAATAACACCAAAATTCTCAATGCATAATACTAGATTGGCTTCCAGTGGGCTTGTGTTGTTGAAAATGTTTGTCCCACCGAGTGTGCCAAAAACCTATTGACATGAAAGTTTATACACTTGCTTAAGGTATGACCCTTAAGAAAACTCATGTAACATGGAAATGACCTCAAAGTGTGGGACTTGTTCTTTGTGGTTGAACCTCTAAAGAATATTGGCTTCCTTACAATCAGGATACACCTAACTACTCTTGAGAGGAAAAGGGAGAAGGAGATGCAAGAAAGAAAACTACCTAATCTAATCTAAAGGGGGGGTGGGGTGATGCCCCTAATTGAAATGGTTGAAATTATTCCCTTATATGCATAATACATTAATGAAAATATCAAATACATAGATCCTAACTCTATTCTACTCCCAAAGAATGACATGCAAGTTTAGAATTGATCAAGTATTGAACAAAAAGGCATCTTCAAAATATAGCAATCATCAGTAATTTGTACACAACATGTAAACCTTAGAAACTAGAAATAAACATTCAAGACAAATAAAAATACATGCACAAATCATGAATAGAAAGAAGAGGTAAAAGGAGAACTATTTCATTAATGGAAAGTAAGGAATACAGTTGTAAAGCATAAGGCTATTGCAAGTGGACATAACAGAACAGAGACGAACCTCTAAAGCAT
This sequence comes from Cupressus sempervirens, assembly GCA_028749045.1. Classification (NCBI taxonomy): domain Eukaryota; kingdom Viridiplantae; phylum Streptophyta; class Pinopsida; order Cupressales; family Cupressaceae; genus Cupressus; species Cupressus sempervirens. The sequence goes on along the minus strand of CM053793.1, from coordinate 502,487,446 downwards.
ATTTACAATTTCCTTTTTATAGAGTTTAGGCATAATTATGATTCCATATTGAGTTCAAACTCCATCCAAGTGGATTTGGACTACAAAGGAGAGTAATAACTACAAAGTAGAGGAAATCATGATCAGATGCACATCTCCATATAGAATATTTGATCTTTACGTGCAAATTAAGCTCTGAAGAGATAGAAGCAGCAGTCATTAATGCTATGATTGAGTAGATGGATTACCAAGGTGGTGGAATGAAGAAAACTACATTCATTAGGCATGGAGGGCACTCAAAAGTGGTTGCAAGTGATGAAGTAGATTTTATTTGCCATCAATAAGTTGTTTCTCTTTGCCTTCGCACCCGCCAAGTCAACCATGTCATCAAGTCAACCGCAATCAACTATCAAAATTTTCCATGTGGCCCTATTTCCTTGAAGTATTTTTCCACATTGCCCAACCATCCATCTATTGTTGACCTATGTCCATAGCCATTCATGGCTTTGCAACTTATTTTCTCTGTTAACTGTTTGACCCTGCAAAGCCGCAACCTCTTCATATTATGCCTTATTGTTGCTTTGCAACCTTTTACCTCTTAAGACCTTTTATTGTTGTGATTATGCATTCAACATGAAATAAAGCCTTCATAATATGGCCACAATTATGGATCTAACAATTCTTTTTCATCAAATGCTTTGAAAACTCAATTTATAACTGTGTCGCCCCATCGGAACGGCTAACTGATCCTTTCCACTAACTATTGCAAATGAGAAAAACCATTATAATAACTGCCATTGCACCATCATAACTTAAATTTTTAACCCTAATGGTAACCCTACAATGGTGTGCACAAAGTATTCATTGCATCATAGCCTTGACCTTAGGTGGATAATTAACTACATGCAACAATGTGAAGGTACAACTCCTCATTGTCACACCATCGCAACTTAAAATATCGAAGATCTTCAATGGATTTGTATCAATTTAATTGGTCTCCTTCCATTCGATGAACTCCATCAAAATTGGTTACATTAACTACCCTTATGAAAAACTACTTCAAAACCATGTTGATGGTTAACTTGACTATTTTGCATCCTCACAACCCAACTTGCAGTTGATCCATAAACTACAGCAACAAAGCAAAAAGAAATGATCATATCTTTGCAACTTGGATTTTCTCATACTATGTAGAGGAATTAAAGGACTTGGCGATATAAGGAAAATTCAAGCTTTACATATCCCTCTTATCATGCATGGCAATAAATGGACCAACCATATGAACATGATGATGGTTGCCACCCTTAATACTCAAAATTTTTGAATTGATAGCAAGAGAAAAAGGGGGGGAATGTTCCTTTCATTCTATAAGTTATATTCAGACATTTTGAGAGTTAGTTGAGTTCAACAAAACAATAGAGGTAGAAAATTCTATCAGATCCAACAATAGCACACACATGACTTTCTGGGTATTTTGTGAAAGTCATATTTTGTTCTCTATGAGTAGTGATTGCTCCAATTTTATTGTATGCAGCCATACGTTGTTATAAGTTTGATTTATGTTTTTAGATATTTTTCTTCTTTTAGGGTTTATAGTTTATTCTCCATATTTGTATTATTTTGATTCAATTAATAGAAAGAAAGCAAGCATACTTGTCATCTCCAATCTATTGTATTTTAGATCTTGTCTCCTTTGATACATTTTTTTGTGCAAGTTAGTAAGTATTAGAAAAATGGAGGAGAAATTATTAATCCCTTTTATGCAGTTTCTAGAATGATTTTCTTTCTCCCCATGACACTCGGCTTTTGTTTGAGCTAGGTAACTTGACTTCCATTGATTGAGTGACTTGGTCTCCTCTATCGAGCTCCCCTTAGTGACTAAGTAACTCAGTCCCTATAGGTGTCAAGAAACTTGGCACTACCTATGACTCGGCACTCTACCATACTGAGCAACTTGTCACTACTATCACTTGGCTACTTCAGTAGTTTGTGTATTTTTTTGAATTTTTTTATATGGTATCAGAGCTATAAGGTCCAACATCCTCATGAGTTTGGGCATAGTTTTTGGGTGTTTGAAATTGTTGTGTAGGGGACATGGTTGAAGATGTAGGAAAGACTTGGCAATATCCACCGTCCTTTACTAGATAAAATTATGACACTTGGGTAAAGAAGATGAGAACCATTATGACTGAAAATGACTCATGGGAGTTTGTGGTAAATGGGTTCAATGATATAACTAACCTAGCACAATATGCTGCACTCACCGACCATCACAAGACACAACTAAAGGAATCAAGAAGAAGGGTTGCAAAAGCTTTAAGCTTGATTGGGGCAACCATAACAAAAATATTTTTTCCTAAGATAGCAGCAGCTAACTATATCAAGGAAGCATGGGATATCCTTGAGAAAAATTTTAAAGGGACTAATAAAGTCTATGAAGTGAAGCTACAAATGATTCAAAGGGAGTTTGAGAACTTTCAAATGAAGGGCAATGAATCTATTGTATATTTTAGGTCAATGATCTCTAGGTTGATAAACTAGTTGAAATCAAATGGAGAAGATTATCAAGAGTAGAGAAAAGTGAAGAAGATATTAAGGAGTCTACCTCCAAATTCTGATAATCTTGTGATGACCATTGAAGAGGCAAAGGATCTCACTACTTTGAGAATGGATGAGTTGATGGGTACTCTTCAAACCCATGAGCATTGGATTAACTCATTAGTAACATCTTCCCAAGAATAAGCTTTTAGAGCTCAGTCCAATTCAAGAGGCAGAGGGAGAGGAAGAAATGGCTCTAGTTGAGGCTCTAGAAGTAGAGGTCATGGAAACACCAAACATTGGAATGTAAGAGGAGAAAGCTCAAGACAAGCAAGCAATCAATAGGGAGCAACCATCTCTCAAAATAACTCTAGAGGAGGTAAGAAGAAATAGAACTCTAACAAGAGTAATGTAGAATGTTATTATTGCCATAAATTTGGGCATTATAATAGTGAATACTACAAAAAGAAAGGTGATCAGTCAAGGCAGAATAAAAATGTGGCTAATGTGAATGTGGATGAAGTAAACATCCCACAACCTTCATCATGCGAAACATTAGTGAAGAAGGCAACCCTGGGATATGGTATTTGGACAACGGTCATAACAACCACATGAGTGGTAATGAAAGTATATTTTAATTTATTAATAAGAATTTCAAATGTGAAATTTTATAATGGGAAACAATGGAACCAATCCTATTGTGGGAAAAGGATCTATAATGTTCTGCACCAAGCAAGGTGGGAAGAGAGAATTCCAAACTGTATATTTTGCCATGGGTATGAAGCACAAATTGATGAGTGTTAGACAACACATTAAAAATGGTTACAAGGTGCTAATAGAAAATGACAAGTGTATCATTCATGAGAAAGATGGGAGTAAGAATGTTGTAGTAGTAGTCCAAATGACAAGGAACCAGATGTTCCCCTTGAGGATAGAGACTTGTTTCTCTTCTCAAAATGTTGTTGCACCTCCCAAGCATGCATGTATAATAGTACATCAGCAATCATCTTTAATGAGTATGATTGAAGACCCCTCAAATCTATGGCATCTCATGTATGGAAATCTTGGTTTTTCTAGTTTAAATTTATTATTCAAGAAAAGCATGGTAGATGGTTTTCCAAATATTCTAGTTTCATGTGACAAGTGTGAGGCTTGTATTTTGGGTAAGCAACATAGGCTTCCCTTTAGTTTTGGTAATTCTAGAAGGGCAAGGGCACTATTAGAGCTGGTGCATTCTAATTTAGTTGGCCCTATACAAACCATTTCTATTGGGGGGAGTACTTAGTTTATGACATTCATAGATGATTTCAGCCATAGGATATGGATATATTTTATGAAACACAAATCTGAAGCATTTGATAATTTTTTTAAATTTAAAGCCTAGGTTGAAAAGGAATATGGAAATTAAATAAAAGTATTAAGGTTGGATAGAGAGGGGGAGTGTACCTCCAATTATTTTGTAAAGGTTTGCAGGAAAAATGGCATCAAGAGCGAGCTTACAGCCAGTTATACTCTACAACAAAATGAAGTGGCTGAGAGGAAGAATAGGACCATTATTGAGATGACAAGGAGCATGATGAAAGCAAAGGGACTCCAAATTGAATATTAGGGACATGCTATAGAAACAATAATATATCTGATAAATAGGTGTCCAACGAAGGCAATCCATGACAAGATTCCCCTTGAGGCATGGGTAAGACATAGATGGATAGTTGAGCACTTGAGAGTGTTTGGGTGTATAGAATATGTACATGTGCCAAAGGAACAAAGGAAAAAGTTGGATGACAAGGGTTTGAAGTGAATCTTCATAGATTATAGTTCAGAATCAAAGGCCTATAGATTGTATAATTGAATCAGCAAGAAGATCATCATTTTAAGAGATGTGGAGTTTCTTGAAAATCTATCATGGGATGGCTCAGTAGATGAATCTTCAAGCAATTCAATTCAAGTGTCCATGACTATTGATGAAGAAGATGAAGTTGGTGATTAGTAAAATGAAGGAGTAGTTGATATAGATAGCTCTAGATAGAGGCAAAAAGGAAAGCAGCCTCAAACATGAAGATAATCAGCTCCTAGTAGTTCTAGATAGCCCCAAATTGGTATGCAAAAGAATAGCAGTAGCAGTACTGAAAATTCTAATCCCACTCTTGCCTCCTTATTGTCAAGAAAGACTAAAGGTTTAAGGGAGATATACCAAGATGAAAGGTATGATGAAGACTATGATGAGAGTGTTAATTTTGCATTATTTTCTCATAGTGATCCAATATATTTTGAAGAAGTCATGGAAGAAAAGAAATGGCGCAATGCCTTGGATGAGGAAATAGACGCTTTAGAGAGAAATGAAACATGGGAGTTAACTATTTTTCCTCCCAAGAAAAAATTAATTGGAGTTAAATTGGTCTATAAGACTAAGTGCAATGGTGAAGGAAAAATAGATAGGCATAAGGTATGATTAGTGGTCAAGGGGTACAAATAGTAGTATGGAATAGATTATTATGAGATGTATTCCCTAGTTGCAAGAATGGAAATTGTGCATGCTATCATAGAAATTGTAACCCAACACAAATGGATGGTATATCAAATGGATGGGAAGTCCACCTTCTTAAATGGAGTGTTGAAAGAAGAGGTATATGTGGAGCAGCCACCTAGTTATGAAGTCGTAGATGAGGAGCACAAGGTGTATAGGTTGAAGAGGGGTCTTTAATGGCTCAAGAAAGCTCCACAGTCATGGTATAGCAAGATTGACTCATACTTGATGAATAATAGCTTTAGAAAAAGTGATGGTGAGACCATTCTCTACATCAAGGCAGAAAATGGTAAGGTTTTGATTGTTATCTTATATGTAGATGACTTAATTTTCACTAGAAATGATTATTTCCTAATTAGTGAGTTCAAAGAGGTCATGAAGGTTGAATTTGAGATGATAGATTTAGGTCTCTTGAAGTACTTTCTAGGCATAGGAGTAAAAAAAATGCATGATGGTATCTTTATCTCTCAAGAAAAATATGCAAATCAAATTTTGAAGAGATTCAAAATAAAAAAACAATAAGGTAGCCCTAACACCAATAGCAGTAGATATAAAGTTGAGCAAGGAAGATTTTATTAGAAATGTGAATCCAATATTGTATAAAAGTATGGTTAGAAGCTTGATGTATTTGATAGCAACTCAACCTGACATGATGCATGTAGTAAGTTTGATTTTTAGATTCATGGAAGCTCCAAAGGATTCCCATTAGCAAGAGAGAAGGAGGATCCTAAGGTATGTAAATGGTATCAAGTGATTTGTAATTTTTTATAATGCTAATAATGCATTTAGGCTAATTGGTTACACTTATAGTGATTGGGTTGAAATTATAGATGATAGGAAGAGCACTTTTGGTTATAAGTTTCATATGGATTCAGGTGCAATTTCATGGGCATCCAAGAAGAAACCAATTATTTCTCAATCTATAGAAGAGGTTGAATACATAGCAACAAATGCAGCAGCATGTCAAGCTATTTGGCTAAGAAGAATCTTGGTATATTTGAATGAAAAGCAAGAGGATGGAACCAAAATATTTTGGAACAACATTTCCTCAATTATATTGACAAAGAATCCAGTTTTCCATGGGAGAAGCAAACACATTGAGATTAGATATCATTTCATTAGAGAGCTAGTGGAAAATGAAGAAATTAAAATGGAATATTGCAAGTCCAAGCAGCAACTAGTGGACATTGGGCATAGCAAGTTTTGTGCACCTAAGAGGAAGTCTTGGCATAGTTGATCCCTAGTGTTGTTGGCTTGGGAAAAAGGGGGAGTGTTGGAATATTAAATTATTTTTGGTTGTCCCTAGAGCTTTGCATCCACCTACCAAGTCTAACGGTCTATAGCTTCAATAGTCAAAAAAATTAATAAGGGTAGGTGAGTTTGAATTTTGAAAATGAGAGGGAGATTTTCAAATTGACAGCAAGAGACAAAAAGGGGGGAATGGTCCTTTCATTCGATAAGTCAAATTCAGACATTTTGAGAGTTAGTTGAGTTCAACAAAACAACAGAGGTAGAAAGTTCTAGCAGATCCAACAGTGGCACGTGTGGATGACTTTCTGGGTATTTTGTGAAAGTAATGTTTTTTCCTATATGAGAAGTGATTTCTCTAGGTTTATTGTATGCATTCATACATTGTTGTAAGTTTGATTTATGTTTTTAGATATTTTTTTCTTCTAGGGTTTATAGTTTATTCTCCATATTTGTATCAGTTTGATTCAGTTAATAGAAAGCAAGCAAGCATACTTGTCATCTCCAATAAAATGTGTTTTAGAACTTGTCTCCATTGATACATTCTACTATGCATGTTAGTAAGTATTGGGAAAATGGAGGAGAAATCATTAATCCCTTTTACAAATTTTTTAGAACATTGTTCTTTCTCCCTGTGACACTTGTCTTCTATTTGAGCCAAGTAACTCAGCTTCCATTGATCAAGTGACTCAATCTCCTCTATTGAGCTCCCTATCTACCAAGCTTCCCCTTAGAAACTGAGAAAATTAGTCCCTATAGGTTTCAAGCAATTCAACACTGCCTATGAATTGGTACTCTACCTTGCCGAGCAACTCAACACTACTTTTCACTCAATTGCTTCAATAGTTTGTAGGTTTTTTTGAAGTTTTTTACAAGACTCTTAGTAGTGTACATCATATCATTTTCCAAAACATGTCTATTTTGTGGTTATCTTGTCTATACTGCCTAATTGTGTGTGTGTTCGTTATGAAGTGTTGTTAGATAAGAAACTTCACATAAACACCTATCTTGTACCATGCACTCTATTTTTATATAGCATTCAATTCATCACCCATCCATTTGAGGAACACTCATTGCATTTGGTGAGGTGACATATTGCCTTGACATTTTACAAAACAAGTTAGTGACTATACATATGCCATAATATATTATGACAAACAATTTAAAGCCTATGTTCTTCTTATGGTATCAACATTCAAAACATTCTTTTCTTATGTGGAATATATAATTCACTATAGACTAGCATTATCATTTTCTAACAACAATATGCCCTGGCTTTATTTTTCCATCAATTAGTCAATGTACCATGAGTTTATTTTTCCAGTATACATGGTATTGAGATGGCTATCACCATAATATTGATGGCTCAACTTCTTAGATTTTATCTTCAATTGCTAATCCTCCATTCACACAAAAACATGGGTATGCTAATGATCATGGTCTACACAATCATTTGTATTTTTATTTGAGTTGATATTCTCTTAATCATCTCAAATATCTTTAGCTAGAAATCAGCACTTCACATCTATATTTCGCTTTGATTGTTTTGGGCTTTTGGGATGAAGGATCTCAATGACTCCTCCACAAAATCATTGTGCTTCCAAGAACTCCATTCAATGATTAAAAAAATTTAATTGTGAAAATAACCCTGCATATCATGAGTCTCTACAGATAACTAGCCTTTATTAAGGTCCATTAACCTCATGAATTTTAACATCTCATATTTAGGAAAAGAAATTTAGAATAATGTCCAAAACACATTTTTTGGGTGTCATGCTTAAATTTTTTGGCTTTTGGAGTTTAAGGTTTAAGGTTTGAAAATGCACATTTGAAATGCTTTTCCTAACTTTTTTTTTAATGTGGAGGTTAAGAATTGGAATGAAAATACATGTTTTGAACCCATTTATTAACCTCTTGGAGTTTCAAAGGTTAATGTTCCAATCAAAAACATGCATTTTGAAACCTTTCATTAACCTATCATAATTTAGGACACGAGTGTTAGATTTCCAAAGTTTTAAGTGATAGCTAGATTTAGAGATGAGCCAAAGACAACAAGACCATAAAATTATTAAAAATTCAACTAGTGACTCTCCAGTTCAAAGCTTAGAGTTAGATGCTTTTAAACTTGTTTAGAAAAAAATATTGTTAGTTAGATGCTTTTAAACTTGTTTAGACAAAAATATTATTAGGTAAGAGAGTTGAGACAATAGATGGCTCTAATTAGGGACAAGAACCATGAAGGACAAAAAGTGAACCTAGGGGTATTAGAAGCAAGTTCATTATAACAGGGATATAGAGTCACCCAAATAGGATCAACATAGGGAACTAGCTAGAGAAAAAGACAAGTTAAAAATGGGGCACCCAACAAAAACTCCTAAATAGACTATGTATAAGGCAAGTGTCCCTACCTCCAATCATAATCATGCAAATCCATTCATTGGTTAAGGAAAATAGATATGGTGGTGTAACAAGTGGAAACTTCCAAGAAGTTCTGGAACCATTGGTACTCTTGCTTCTTGAATTCTCACCTCAATTCTTTTAACATGTACTTTTTCTCTAGGCAAGGTGACATATCCAAATAATCAAGCCTCATTATAAACTTTTGAATTTAGAAACAACTTTTCTTCCTCTTGCATGTCTTTGATGACCTCATTTTGGAAAATTTGAATCTTTTAGGCTCGCAAGTCTTTGAAAGAAATTATGATCTTTTTCCCTATTTGATAAACCCTCTACCTGGATTTCTATTGATTGTTCATCATGAAGCACTAGAATCATTTGTGATAGTTAACACTCTTTTTCTCCATTTGGAATGAATATGGTCGAAATCTCTATAAAATTAGTCCAATTTGAATGTACATCACCATTAGATTAAACATTTTCTCATGATGCACTTCTTCCAATCAATCACCCATTTGATCCTCTTTGTAAGAAGAAGCAATCACCCTTTCCCCTCTTGGTTTACACATCCTCTAATAAATTCATCTTCTAAGAAGAATTAATTATTAGTTGATATTCATATAAAATAAATGCTTTTAAAAGAGAATCATCATCAAAGCCTTCATCTTCACATTTTTCAATCATAAAATCACAATACATTTCTTCAAGGCCCTATACTTTTGTAGTATGAGATATCATAACAATGTTTTCTTCTAATCCCTATGAATGAGTTGACGAAGTATGGATTTCCTCACTTGATAGAATCATCTTACCATATTCTACTATTCTAACCACCTCATGAGAAAGTATCTCATCAGAGGTATGTATCTCATTACAAAATGGTTCATGATTAGAAGAAAAGGTTTGAAAGGATGATTCACTACTGAGAAAAGCATTGTCTAAACTATTAAGAGAAATCATTTCATGGGATTTATCAATAATACTTTCTTCATCCTTCATACAATGATCATGAATCTCATTACTTAGTGAACCATTAGAAGAAGGAATAGATAAGTTCATACCTTGAATTTCATCAGCATTTGTTTCCTCTTCAATTACCAATGATGAATGCATAGGAGCATCTTCTCCACATATAAAATCATCATATGAAGCATTTTTCAGCATAAATGTTGATGATACTACATTGGGGGAGTATCCTAAGCATTGAAGAGTATCGATATGTTACATTTATGACTATATTTAACGTTGATATCAACATAGTAGTAATTATGTTAAGACTGGAAGATAATAGTTAGTAATCTTAGAATTTGCAAGAGGTGAGGAAGTTTTAGATGATTTATAGTGGAGGACATGTTCCTAACATTATCCTGATGACATGGTTTAAAGGACAATGTCTAATTTGATGTTGTACAAAAGTTACACTTTTTTTACTAGAAGTAGTACATAAACAGAGCATTGGAAAATAGAGTTTTGATGATCTATCACTATCTTTAATCTAAGATGTAATGAAGTTGATGCGCAGATAATAGTGATAGAGGATGATTGAGTGGTGATGTCAGAGTGTGCACAAGATATGGTCTCACACATGTAAATTTTTGTATGGAATGTGAGCCGACAGTGTTGTTACAATTGTGAATTAACTAATTATCTTATTTTTAATTAATTGGGAAAGCCTCAAGGCAGACTCAAAGAATTATTATGAAGATATGGTATAAAGAAAAGTTGTTTTTCTTATTTTTATATGAAATTTGGATTTAGAGAATCAATTAGAATGTGAAGTATTAGTGCACATTGCAAGAAGGAGCAGAATGCTTGTTGAATGTGTGTAAGCAATCCAAGGGATCATTGGATGCACAGTATGAGATTTGGTCACAAGATCTGAAGGAGAAGAAGTCCAGTTGACAGGATAGAGACAAAGGAAGGAAGTAAATTTTAGTTCTATTTTTCTACAAGGAATTATACATAGATCATTTGGATAGTGGGTTCTTTGATCTTAACCTTGAAGTTGTTTGGGCAATGGGTCCAACTATCTTCCACAACTCCTAACATGGTTGGAATCTTGTAATAGGGATTCAAAGTCTCCTAATAGGGTGATGCAGGAGCATCCAGAGGTATAAGGGCAATCCTGTGTCACCAAAAAAATTTACTTAGACTTAGTTTCTGTTTCATGTGTTTTCATTTTTGGACACCCATTTGGCTCAAATAAAGGTTCCAACTCTCATAGTTCCACTATCAGTGTGCTAGTAAATCTCAAAAAAATAGGAGTATGTAATTGGGCCATCATTTTGGTAAAATAGAAGGTGTGAATTGGCTAGATGAATTTAATTGTGATTTAGAGCATTCCAAAAAAAGAATCAGGTCAAAAGGCCCCACGGTTTGAAAGTTATTGCAGTTTTTCAGGTTTTGGAGACCTCCTAAGAATGCTTCAAAGTTAGGTGAGGGGCATTAAATGACCTCAAAAAGGGCCAAAAAATGGGGGACAAGAAAATCTAGTCCATAGGGCTATAGAGCACTTCAAGAGCTTTCCAGAAATGTAAATGGTTCGTCCATCGGAGCTACGGTTCAAAACGTATGCCTCCCGAAAGTTCAGTTACCATTTCTGGATTCTTCTAGATTTGCGTCGACTTCTAACGCAACTTCTGGAGCCTTCTATTTGGTCAGTGGATGCCTACTAGCACTTTCTAGAATTTATTCCTAGTCCTTAACCCTCCAGGGTCTATTTAAGGAGATTCCTAGCATTGTAAAAGGCAGTTCGAAGAGGAGTTTGAGAGGAGGTACTGAAAGGAGAAATTATCTCCATATTTATGCTATTGTAAGCCCTTAGGGCATGTTTTGAAGTTTATTTTCTCTATACTGAATGTACTAGCTTATTTTTTAGTTAATAAAATTTCCCTTTTTCTGTTGTTTCCATTCTTTTCTTGGGTTGTGTCCCCATCAAGTGGTATTAGAGCTGGTTTTCCTGAGTGTGTAGACAGAGCGCCAATTGTGAGGCAGTTTGCACCAGGACTGTGTGGTTGTGGGTTTGAGTTAGAAGATGCCTCCATGAAGAGAGTGTGGCAGAAGAGCTAGAGCTATTAATCCTAAGGAGGTTAGAGCCCTCCAAAGGCAGGTATAGGCATTGCAAGAGGAGCTCTGTGGAGGAGCAAATGTTGTCGCAGGTGACGACAATGCGGATGACAATAAAGAAGAAGAAATGGGACCAGAAGGGGAATTTGACGGGAAAGTTCTAAATCATGCAGAGGAAAGGCTTTTTAGGGTCATTACTAAGTTTGGGAAAAGACCTACAATTGAAGTGGGTGTATTTTCAAGAAATCTGAAACCAGATGAGTTGATCTATTGGATCAATGAACTAGAAGAATACTGAGTATGAGGATATCAGGGACCTAGATAGGGTAAAGTTTGCAAAGGCCAAACTAAAAGGCCATGCCAAATTTGGTGGCAAGAGGTTCAATTGGAAAGAAATAGAAGAGGAAAGGAGAAGATCACAAGATGGGATCGCATGGTGCACAAATTGAAGAAGCAGTTCATTCCTGTGGACTACGAGCTTGATTTGTTTAAGAAGATGCATGGGTTAAAGCAAGCAGGAAGATCAGTCCAAGAATATACAGAGGAATTTTATCGGCTCTTGATTAGAGCAGGGCATGCAGAAGCAAATAAGGAGAAGGTTGCTCAATATATCAGTGGGTTGTGACCTAGCATCCAGGAGGAATTAAGTCTAGTAAGAATAACTAGCGTTGAAGAGGCATACCAGTTTTCCCTACGAGTTGAAGAGAAGCTGAATAAATAGTTTGAAGGAAGACAAAGAGGGCACGGTCAAGGAGGAAGGGGAAGCGGTAGATCATCTGGAGGTTGTAATGAAACCCAAAAGAAAAATGAAGATGTGGGTACTAGCAGGAACTAGAGGAATGAGGGTTTCAACCGCTCCCATGATCAAGACTTTGGAAATCAGAGAGGAAGAGGTAGAGGACATGGACAAGGAAGAGGAGGCTTTCATGGTACCTATTTCCATTGCAATGAAGAAGGTCATCGTGCCTTTGAATGCCCTCAATGACAAGGAAGGATAGATAGGAGAGCTAAGGGCCAAGCTAGGGTTGCTCATGTGGATGAGGTTGCACAATCATCACATTCAGAGGATGCAGAAAGAGGAGAGACCTTGGTAAATGAAAGAGTCCTACTAAGTGGTGAGATTGAACCAGGACAATGGAGGAGTTTGTTCTATACCAGATAGAAGTGTGAGGATAAATGTTGTGATGTGATCATTGATGGTGGTAGCACTGATAACTTGGTATCAGAAGAGATGGTCTCTAAGCTAAAGCTCAAGAGGGAGAAACATCCCCAACCCTATCATATTGCTTGGGTAAAAGATGATCATAAGGTCTGGGTAACTAAACAATGTTTAGTGAAATTCAAAATTGGGAGTTACCATGATGAAGTTCTCTGTGATGTTATTCTGATGGATGTTTGCCATCTATTTTTGGGTAGACCATGGCAGTTTGATAGACATGCAGTACATGATGGACATGCAAACACATACTCTCTGACAAAGGATGGAGATCGCCAAAAATTGAAGCCCATGAAAAAGGAGGGTGAAAAGGTATGTAGCAGTGCTAGAATTTTTCTTGTTGATGGAAGGAAGTTTTTAGATGGCATGAAACATCAGCATATGTGCTATGCTTTGATTCCTAGGAAAGATAAAGAAGGTAGTAGTGAAATACCACTTGAAGTTTTAGATTTACTAGGGGAGTTTGGAGATATTATCTCTGGTAATGTTCTAGATGGATTACCACCAGTAAGGCAAATTAGTCATCAGATAGATCTGATTCCAAGAGCTAGTTTGCCTAACAAGGCTGCTCACAAGATGACTCCTACTGAAATAGAGGAGCTAAATAGATAGGTTCAGGAGCTGTTGAGGAAGGGCTTGATTTGAGAGAGCCTGAGTCCATGTGCAGTACCTGCAGTACTCGCACCAAAGAAGGATGGAGAGTGCAGGATGTGTACAGATTCTTGAGATATAAATAGGATAACCATCAAGTACCGATTTCCTTTCCCAAAGATGGATGATCTTATGGATTGCTTGAGTGGAGCTCAGTACTTCACAAAGATAGATCTCAAGAGTGGCTATCATCAGATATGGATTCGAGAATGAAATGAGTGGAAAACAACCTTCAAGACCAAGGAGGTTCTTTATGAGTGGTTAGTCATGCCCTTTGGATTGACGAACGCCCCAAGCACCTTCATGCGGCTCATGAATGAGGTACTTAAGAATTTCTTGGGAAAATTTGTTATTGTCTATTTGGATGATATTTTAATTTTCAGCAAGACTTTGGAAGAACATTTACTACATATTTGTAGTGTCCTTGAAAGCCTAAGGGAAGAGAAACTATTAATTAATCTAAAGAAGTATATCTTTGCAAAAAGGGAGTTAGTCTATTTGGGGTTTGTTATATCACCCGAAGGTCTCAAAATGGATCCAGAGAAGGTAAAAGCCATCTTGGAATGGCCTACTCCAAGGTCTACTACTGAGGTAAGATCATTTCATGGTCTGGTTAGTTTTTATAGGAAGTTTATTAAGAATTTCAGTGGCATATGTGCACCCCTAACTGATACAATAAGAGGGGATAGAAAAGAGTTCAAATGGACTGCAGCAACTGTGAGAAGTTTTGAATTGCTAAAGAAGAAGGTAACAAAACAACCTATGTTGGCACTTCCAAATCTTAGAAAGGTTTTCCAAGTGGATTGTGATGCTAGTGGCAGCACTATTGGGGCTGTATTAAGCCAAGAAGGTAAGCCTATTGCATATTTTAGTAAAAAATTGAATGATGCAAAGAAGAAGTATTCAGTTTATGATCAAGAGTTCTATGCAATAGTTCAGGCCTTAAAGAAATGGAGGCATTATTTATTGCCAAAGGAATTTGTTTTGTATACTGATCATCAGGCATTACAATACCTAAATAGCCAGGGTAAATTGAATCAGAGGCATATGAAGTGGGTAGAATTCTTGCAGAGTTATACATTTGTGTTGAAGCATAGAAGTGGAAAATCTAACAGGGTTGCAGATGCGCTAAGTTTGAGATAGTTGCTGCTTATAGTAATGCAAGTTGAAGTAGTTGGGTTTGATGAACTCAAGAATTTGTACCCCGAGGATCCTGATTTTGTTTAAGCATGGAAAGCTTGTAAAGAACCTATTGTTGTAGATAGAACCAAGTGGTTAGACTATTTGATTCAGGATGGCATGTTGTTCAAGGGTAGTCAATTGTGCATTCCAAGGAGTTCCATGAGGGAAAATCTGATTAAGGAGAAACACAGTGGAGGGATGGCAGGACATTTTGGTCGAGATAAGACCATTGCCATTCTTAGAGAACATTATTTTTGGCCTCAAATTTCACAGGATGTGAAGAAGTTTGTACAGAGTTGCCAGGTTTGTCAAGTTGCCAAGGGGTTTAGTCACAATACTGGCCTATATCAGCCATTGCCTGTTCCATCAAGGCCATGGGAGGACATAAGTATGGATTTTGTTCTTGGATTTCCAAGGACACAAAGGGGTAATGAATCAGTATTCATGGTGGTTGATAGGTTCTCCAAAATGACACATTTCATTCCATGCCACAAAACTCATGATGTTGTCCATATTGAAGACTTGTTTTTCAAAGAGGTGGTAAGACTACATGGTCTTCCAAGGAGTATAGTTTCTGACAGAGATACTAAATTTGTGGGGTATTTCTGGAGGACATTGTGGAAAAAGTTCAAAACATACTTGAAATTCAGTTCCACGCATCACCCACAAACTCACGGGCAAACAAAAGTGGTAAACAGAAGTCTGGGAAATTTGCTGAGATGTTTAGTTGGGGATAAGCCCAAGGGATGGGATTTGATTCTACCACAAGTAGAGTTTGCTTACAATAACTCTATAAATAGGAGTACTAGAAAATCACCATTCCAAATTGTATATGGGAATAGCCCAAGGACTGCACCAAAATTGAGGAAGATAGAGCAAGGGGAGAGGACAAGTGTTGAAGCAGAAGAATTTGCTGAACATATCAAGCATCTACATGAGGAGGTTTAGGCACACATTACCAAGATGAATCAAGAGTATAAAGCTAGGGCTGATCAAAGGAGAAGACATAAGGAATTCCAAGTAGGGGATCTAGTCATGGTGCACTTACGAAAAGAAAGATTTCCAGCCGACACTTACAACAAGCTGAAAATGAAGAAATTTGGCCCCTGCAAAATTTTGAAGAAACATGACTCAGGAAATGCATATGAGGTGGAGCTTCCAGATGGTATTCACATTTCTCCCATTTTCAACATTGCAGATTTAACAGAGTATCATGATGATGGTGTAGATGAGGAGCTGGTGTTAGAGCCATGTCCGATTTCTGCTTCTAAGAAGGAGGAGATAGAAGACATTCTAGATCATCGTGTGGGTATAGTACCAGAAACAGGCAGTATGAAGAGTATTTGGTCAAATGGAAAGGATGACCGATCGAGGACTCACCTTGGATTTCAGCAGCTGAGGTTTCCCGTTTGGGATTTCCTCTACCATTCATAAAGTGACAGGGTCACTTTTCAATCTACCCTGGGTATCTGATGTAGGAGCATCCAGAGGTATAAGGGCAATCTTGTGTCACCCAAAAAATGTACTTAGACTTAGTTTCTGTTTCATGTGTTTTCATTTTTGGACACCCATTTGGCTCAAATAAAGGTTCCAACTCTCACAGTTCCACTATCAGTGTGCTAGTAAATCTTGAAAAAATAGGAGTATGTAACTGGGCCATCATTTTGGTAAACTAGAAGGTGTGAATTGGCCAGATGAATGTAATTTTGATTTAGAGAATTCCAGAAAAAGAATCAGGTCAAAAGGCCCCACGGTTTGAAAGTTATTGCAATTTTTTGGGTTTTGGAGACCTCCTAAGAATGCTTCAAAGTCAGGTTAGGGGCATTAAATGACCTCAAAAAGGGCCAAAAAATTGGGGATGAGCAAAGCTGGTCCATAAGGCTATAGAGCACTTCGAGAGCTTTCCAGAAATGTAAATGGTCCATCAATCAGAGCTACAGTTCAAAAGTTGTCCCTCTCGAAAGTTTGGTTACCGTTTCTAGATTCTGCTAGATTTGCACCGACTTCTAACATAGCTTTTGGAGCCTTCTATTTGGTCGATGGATGTCTACTAGCACTTTCTAGAATATATTCCTAGTCCTTAACCCTCTAGGGTCTATTTAAGGAGATTCCTAGCATTGTAAAAGGTAGTTCGGAGTGGAGTTTGAGAGGAGGTACTACAAGGAGAAATTATCTCCACATTTATGCTATTGTAAGCCCTTAGGGCATGTTTCAAAGTTTATTTTCTCTGTACTGAATGTACTAGCTTATTTTTCAGTTAATACAATTTCCCTTTTTCTGTTGTGTCCATTTTGTTCTTGGGTTGTGTCTGCATCATAGGGAATCATATGTATTGAATGTTGTAACAGAATCCTAACAAGGTCTATCCTCTAACAAGGAATATTTATATTAGTACATCATCTTGTGGGTACCATCCCCACTGAGGTTTTCCCTCTGATCAAGAGTTTCCCTAGTTAACATATCTAGTGTTAATTATGTATGAGTATCTTGTTGTGGTTTCAGTTTATATTACTCACATGGTTAAGTTTGTTTAAAGTTATTGTTTATGATGATAATTGGATAAAAAATTCACCCCCCCCCCCCCCCCCCCCTAAGTTATATCAGTGAACTATATATTCTAATAATTGGTATCAGAGCAGCAGGGCCTTGAAGATAAGGCTTAATAGCTTTGGAAGATCAATGGAAAATATGTTCAAGAAAGATAGTTTGAGATTCGATAGGGCCAACTATGATAGTTGGAAGGAAAAGATGAAGACTCATATGTTGTGCATGGGTCTAGGTTATTGGCTTTTGACAAAAGCTAAGAAGGTAATTGTTGAAGAATTAAAGCTAGAGGAATGCGGTGAGGGAGAAATAGATTTGTTCATGTGTAACATGAGAGCTAGAGAATCCTTCCTATTAGCTCTTCCAGATAATGAATTCAATCAAGTAAAGACATTTCAAACTTCTCATGAAATTTGGAAAGCATTAGAAATTACTTTTGAAGGTGATGATCATGCAAAAAGAATAAAGCTACAAAGTTGGATTTGTGCATGTCAAGATGCTAAGATGATGGAAGATTAATCCATCAGAAATTATGTAGGAAGAATATTAGAAATTATTGTAGGTATTTAGTCTCTTGGTGGAACTTAACATGATGATGAGGTTATATGGAAGATCTTGAAAATTTTATCAACACCATTCAAGGAAACAACTCAGATGATTCAGCTATTAATGCCCTGCACCAAATAATTTACAAAGGAAACTTTTCTTGGAAGATTAGAATCTATAGAAGTAGAAATGAGATAGTCTAGAGAATTAGCCAGAGTTGAGACAGCTTTCAGCGCTATGCACATTCGACCTAATTTTTCAAGAAGTACAAACACAAGAGGATATTTTTCTAGTAATAGCAAATCTAAAGAAGATAAGAAGATTGAAGAAGGAATAGCCCTTCTGATAAGAAGAGAGAAATATGGTAAGAAAATCTTTAATTTTTGGACTTGTGATGAACATGATCATTATGGATCTAAATTTCCTAAATGAGAAAAAAAAATTTAAGAAAAATTTAAGCCTACAAGAGATAAGGATAGAAATTATTTATATGCTAATGAGGACGAAGAATATGAAAAGGATCAGAGTGAAAGTGATGATGAATTAGGATTTGTGGCTATTAAGGAAGATAACATTGATAGAGAAATTAGAGAAGAGAGAGCTCTAGTTACCCAAGTTGAGAAGAAATTAGATTGGATAATTGATAGTGGATATTCACATCACATGACTTGTGATATGAACAAATTTATTAAGTTAGAAATCATGATGGAGGTATTTTTAGAGTTGGTAACAATGCAGCCTATCATATTATAGGGATTAGATCTATTACTCTTGATGGCAAAACTAACACTGACAATGTTTACTTTGTTGATGGTTTGAAACATAATTTGTTAAGTGTTGGATAGTTGGTAGACAAGGGATATCTATTACAATTCACAGAAAAAACTTGCATTATCAAAGACAAGGATGGTAAGCTGATGGGAAATGGAACTAGATCTAGAAGTAATGTATTTCAGTTGAATCCTACTAAAATAAAATGTTTGGTTACAAAGGTTGATGACAGTTGGTTATGGCATAGAAGGTTTTGTCATATAAACTTTGATAAGTGAAAGGTAGTAGTACATTTGTAGTGAGAAATCTGCCTAAGATTATTAAGCCTACTAATGTACTAATTCATGTAGAACTCTTGGTATTTGGTATTGAATAGTGTCTTTAGACACTCAAGCTAGTTAATGATTTGAGTAGTTTATTAGCAATTGGTATTAAAAATTGGTATTGTGATTGACACCTTTGACATTGATGTCAATGAGGGAGAGAATGCACATGAAAAACATGTTGAGAGAATGTACATGAGCAATAAGAACAGAAGCATCTATTGAGATGGAAATAGGGGAGAGTTATCCCTTTAGGAAGATTTAGAAAGATTCATGTAAGTGTGCATAAGAATATATAAGTATGCAAAAGGATGTGTAAGTGTGTAGATGTAGCCAAAAAGTATTGGAAGTTTTTTACTATGAACAACTATTGCAATCCTAAAAGAAAAAGAATAGTACAGTGTTAAAGAATATCTTAGATTGATGAAG
Organism: Cupressus sempervirens; assembly: GCA_028749045.1. Lineage (NCBI taxonomy): Eukaryota > Viridiplantae > Streptophyta > Pinopsida > Cupressales > Cupressaceae > Cupressus > Cupressus sempervirens. The sequence goes on along the minus strand of CM053793.1, from coordinate 502,468,029 downwards.
AGGATTTGAGAAAATGACAACAGTAGAGTACAATTTGGTATTCTTGGAACTTAGATGTTTTTCATCTATGTTACCATCAAAGCTAGAGGTAAAGATTGTTAGCATGAATTCTAATTATACTACATTGGGGGAGTATCCTAAGCATTGAAGAGTATTGATATGTTGCATTCATGACTGTATTTTTCATTGATGTCAACATAGCAAGAATTATATTAAGACTAGAAGAATAGCAATTAGTAATCTTAGTATGCATAGGATCTAATGAATTTTTAGATGATGTGTAGTGGAGGACATGTTTCTAAGGTTGTCTTGATGGTGTGGTTTAAAGGACTAAGTATGATTTGATGTTGTATGAAAGTTACACCTGTTTTACTAGAAGCAGTACAGAAACAGAGCATTGGAAAACAAATTTTTGATGATCTATCACTATATTTCATCTTAGATGTAATGAAGGTGATGCACAGATAACAGTGATAAAGGATGATTGATTGGTGATTCCAGAGTGTGTTCAAGACGTGGTCTCGCACATGTAAAGTTTTGTATAGAATGTGAGCTGACAGTGTTGTTACAATTGTGAATTAATTAATTTTCTTATTTTAATTAATTGGGAAAGCCTGAAGGCTGACTCAAGGAATTATTATGAAGATGTGGTATAAAGAAAAAAAAATTTCTTATTTTTATATGGAACTTGGATTTAGAGGATCAAGTGGAATGTGAAGTATTAGTGCACAGTGCAAGAAGGAGCAGAATGCTTGTTGAATGTGTGTAAGTGGTCCAAGGGATCATTGGATGTGTAGTATGAGATCTAGTCACAAGATCTGAAGAAGAAAAATTTTGGTTAATAAGAAAGAGATAGAGGAAGGAAGTACATTTTAGTTCTATTATTCTGCAAGGAATAATATAGAGATCATTTGGACAGTGGGTTCTTTGATCTTAACCTTGAACTTTTTTTGGTAGTGGATATAGTTGTCTTCCACAACTCCTAATAGGGTTGGCACAACTCTTAACAGGGTTGGAATCTTCTATCAAGGATTCAAAGTCTCCTAATAGGGACTTATATGTACTGAATGTTGTAATAGACTCCTAACAGGGTCTATCCTCTAAAAAGGAATATTTATATTAGTACATCATCTTGTGGGTACCATCCCCACCAGGGTTTTCCCTCTGATCAAGGGTTTAAAATAATTATTTTTATGCACCTTCTTTTAAACAATTATTTTATCAGTAGACCTCTATGTGTTCTCCCTATCTACATACCTCAAAAACCCAAAATCAACAAGCTTTGGCTCATTATCACTTCCAATCTACCATGATACTCTGAGGGTTTATATCATGGTGAATGATTTTAAGGGAGTGTAAGTATTCAATTCCCTTGGCTATACCCATTATCATTATGAAGTCATGATTCCAACTATAGGTAAATTGTCAACAATTTCCTCTCAAATAGTCAACAAGAGGACATCCATCTATGTACTTATGGGCCAAGTAAGATATATTTGCCTCAATTCCCCAAGCATAAATCTTGTTACTGTTAATGTGTTCTAATCCTTGTAGAAGTTAATCTTTATTCTCCACCTACATTTTGGTGTTAGGTGATTTGTGCTCTATTTCTTTTGATTGAGCTAAGCATTCTTTGAATCAGAAGAAGGTGACACTTGCAATGTTACATCAAGAAGTAAGAAACAATGTGAATCAAGATTTTACCAATCCATTATATACTACAATAATATGTGTAGAATAGGATTCAAGATCCATACTAATACGTTTCTCAAATCTAGAGCTATTTAGTTCAAAAGAAAAGTTTGTGTTAATGTCAATTATATTGTTATTTGGACTCTCAATAGTGTACATTGTGTCATTTTTTTGAAAAATTATTTCTTGTAGCTACCTTTTCTATATTGCCTTATTGTGTGTGCAGTCACTATGAAGTGATGTTAGATAAACAACTTCACACAAATAGTCATACTATACCGTGTACTCTATTTTTATATAGCATTTGAAACATCATCCATCCATTTGAGGAACACTCATTGTGTTTGGTGAGGTGACATATTGCCTTGGCATTTTACCAAAAAATTCAAAAACTCCACATATGCCATAATGCATTATGTCAAACTGTTCTCACACTATGTTCTTCTTGTGGTATTGGAATTCAAAACCTTATTTTCTTATGTGGAATATATAATTCACTAGAGAACAACATATATGTGAGTAACTTATTGAAGAAGAATGAGGCTAATAAGGGCTAGGATTCCCCTCTAGGGGCTGATACTTAGGGACCAAGCAAATGAACCCAGGCCCACTCAAAGAAGATTGAGCAAACTAGTAAGAAAGATGAGGTGAAGGCTGCTACTGAAACCATGCACACTCTGGTGGATCAGGTTGTTGACCTGATAAATACTTCTTAGCTAGTTGGTTTTTGTTCCTTTATTGTTCTTTTGTTTTCTTTTCTAGCTCTATCTTGTATGACCTCTTGTTTGTTTTTTGAGGTTTATTTCATGTTGTTTTTGGATACTTTTCTTTGTTGTTCTTGTCTCATGTTTATCTCTAGAACTCTATTGATGTAAAGGTTTTAGGTCCTTTAAAACCTATTTTTACTTAATCAAAACATTATCATTTTATCACAGTGATATTCCCTAGCTTTTTTTGTCCATGAATCAGTCAATATGCCATGAGTTTCATTTTCCAATATAATTGGTATTGAGATGGACGTCACTATAATATTAATGGCTCAACTTCATTTATCTCATCTTTTGTTTCCAATCCTCTTCTCACAATAGGTTGGGGATGCTAATGTTCATGGTCTTTGCAATCATCCTTGTTTTGATTCAAGTTGATATTCTCTCCACCATCTCAAACACCTTTAACCAAACATTAGCTCTTCATATTTGCATTTCATTTTGATTTTTCCTAGCCTTTAGCATGAAGGATCTGAATGAATCCTCAACCATATCATTATACTTTCAAAAACTCCATTTGATGATTAATAAATTTCAATTGTGAAAATGACCATGCATATCATGAGTCCCCAAAGATAATAAACCTTTATTGAGGTGCATTATCCTCATGAATTTTAACCTCTCATATTTAGGAAAAGAGGTTAAGAATCATCTCCAAAACATGTGGTTTGGGTCTCATGCTTAACCTTCTTGGTTTTGGGGGGTTAAGGTTTAAATTTTCAAAATGTGCATTTGAAACACTTTTCTTAACTCTTTTTTGAATGGGGAGGTTAAGAATTGGAATGAAAATATATGTTTTGAGCCCCATTTCTTAACCTCTTGGAGTTTGAAAGGTTAATGTTCCAATTGAAAACACATGTTTTGAAACCTTTCATTAACCTGTAATAATTTAGGACTCCAGTGTCAAATTTCTAAAATTTGAAGTACCAAGCAGATTTAGAGATGACTCAGAAATAGCAAGACCATAAAATCATTAAAAAATTAGCTAGTGACTATCCAGTTTGAATCTAAAAGTTGGGATTATTTTAAACTTGGTTAGACTTAAAAGTATTGGTAGGTAGGAGAACCAAGGCAACAATTGGCTCTAACTGGGGACAAGGACTAGGAGGGACATAGAGTGAACCTAGGGGTAGTTGAAGGTAGTGCCTTATCAAAGGCTATAGAGTCACCCAAAAGGAAACAACATAGGGAAATAGCTAGAGAAAAAGACAAGCCAAAAATGGGGCACCCAACAAAAACTCCTAACTAGACTACATATAAGGCAGGTGTCCTTACCTCCAGTGACTTAAAGTATAATCATGCAAATCCATTCATTGGATGAGAAAAATAGATATCATGTTGTGGTAACAAGTGAAGACTTCCAAGAAGTTGTGGAATCATTGGTATTCTCACTTATTGAATTCTTATATCCCAATGCTTTTAACATGTACCACTTCTCTAGGAAAGATGACATATCCAAATAACCAAGCCTCGTTATAAAATTTTGAATTTTGAATCAACTCTACTTCCTATCACATGTCTTTGATGACTTAATTTTTAAATATTTTAATTATTAGGCTCTTAAGCTTTTGAATACAATTATGATCTTTTTCCCTAGTTGGCAAGCCCTCTACTTGGATTTCTGGTGATTGGTCATCATGAAGCACTGCAATCATTTCTAATAGTTGACTATCTTTCTCTCCATTTGTCATAATTATGGTCAAACCCTCTATAAAATTATTCCAATCTACATGCACATCCCCATTAGATTGAAGTTTCTCATAATGCATTTCTTTCACTTCTCTGAATCAATCACTATTTGATCATTTTTGTAAGAAGAAGCAATCACATTTTCTATCTTGGTGTACACATCCTCTAATAAATTATATGATCAAAAGAATTGATTATCAATTACTATTCATGTAAAGGAAATACTTTTAAAAGATCGTCATCATCAAATCCTTCATCTTCACATTTTTCAATCATTTGATCACAACGCATTTCTTCAAGGCCCTATACTTTTGTAGTGTGAGATGTCATAATAATGTTTTCTTCCGATCCTTGTGAATGAGTTGAAGATGTATGAATTTCCTCACTTGGTCCAATCACCTTACCATATTCTACTATTCTAACCACCTCATGAGAAAGTACCTCATTAGAGGTGTGTATCTCATTAAAAAATGGTTTAGGATTAGAAGAAAATGTTTGAAAGGGCAACTCACTACTAAGAAACACATTGTCTAAACTATTAGGAGTAATTATTTTATGGAATTGATTAATAATAATTTCTTCATCCTTCATGGTATCATGGTGAATATCATTACTTAGTGACAAATTAGAAGAAGGCATAAATAAGTCTGTACCTTGAATTTCATGAACATGTGTTCCTCTTCAACTACCAATGATGAATGCACAGGAACATATTCTCCACATAGGAAATCATTGTCTAAAGCATCTAGGCACCAAGTAGGAATAATAGTGGTATTTAATTCAACTTGATCCATATTTTCTTCATCTTCAATCATATGTTGTGTACTTTCTTGAGAAACACCTAATTATTTTTCAATCTTATTAGGATCAAGATGATTGAAAACTTTCTCCAGTGTTTTGAAATCTTCATAGTGATGTCCTGGTACAATAACAAGTTCTACAGACTCAATTTCTTGACATTATTTCTCATTAGACATAGAATCCTCATCTTCTTTCATGCATGGAGATTTTTTTAAATCCTTTCCAAATATTTTGATCAAGAGGTGTTGTTTTGTCAAGAAAATAATGATTACCATAGTATTATTTCTTAATTTTTTTCAATCAACGAAGTAAGGAAGGATGTACTTTGTCAGGATCCAAGTGTACATTTCCATAGAATCTTTTTAAAAATTTAACTTGATTAGGAACACTAGAAGTATGATTCTATTGAGCAACATGTGCATGTGTTGGGTTGCATTCTTAGCCACCATTATCCAACTTTGATTCAGATGAATCATACTTGTGAAAAAAATCTTCTTTATGTTTGGATATATACCTTCTTTCTAACAAGGACTTTGATTTGTGAGAGAGAAACTTGTTATCTCTACCATCTTCTTCATCAATCTTTTTTTGAGTTCAAAGCAAAGACAGATGGATCTTTTTTGGATCAAGTCATGCACCACCATAAAATATCTTCAAGAAATCCATCTATATGGGTTCATCAAGATCCTTCTTCTTCTAGCATCCAAAGTACTCATCATCACTATCATTATTACTATCATTGTCACTTTCATCTTTTCCTCTACACCAAACCATGATTTCAAATTTACACCTTCAGATAGAGTCACAGATACTAAATCTTTTAAATTGAGTTGCCAACCTTCACTCAAGGGAATGTACCTTGAAATTTTTGAGGAGTAATGTGTATTGGTATTTTTATTTGAATCCCCAAAAAAGTCAGCAAAAATGTGTTGGTAAATAGGTTTGCCACTGTGAAATGTTTTCTTAAACTAACCATGTTCTCCATGTAAGAAGTGACAACTATGCCAACAATTGGATAGATTTAAGTTCAATCAATATCAAGCTACAACCTTCCTCTGCATTTGAGAGGTGAAACTCCCTCATATGATGTATGCATTTTGGATTTTTGTGTATGTTCTACCTAAAAGTACAAAAGGATAGAACATGAATCTAAATGAAGTGAAGAGAATGAGCCTCACTAATATACCTGTGCATATCAAATGAGACTATGTAATGGATAACTTATTATAGGAGGTTTTCAAGTAGATAAATCTAATAATGAAAAAACATGAATAATAGACCTTGACATATGAAAAGATATGTTATTTTGATGTATTTATAACAAGATACCATGAAATAAATATATTTTGTAACATAGGAAGACTATCAAATTCCATCATCATAGAAGAGATAACTGATTCAACATACGAAAAGCAAGTGATTCCATTAAACAATGAACACATATAAGATATACAACTAAATGAGTTCTTCATTATTTTCTTGAAAATATACAAGTTCAAGTACACAGAATGTATAGTGCCAATCAAAAAACTCCCTTTATAAATTTCTCTAACATTTCCCTACATCAAGTTCTCTCCCCTTTACATTACATGGGCCTTGTATTTTTAGGCTTTAAAAAAAACTGCCTTCCTGTTGGTTAATAACTAACTCATTTTTACACATTTTGGGAGAGGTTAATTAACCTCAATATTTTGTGCAAAAAGAGTGGTTTAATTAACCTCAACAAAATTAGCCCAAAATGAATGAAGTTGTTATTAATAGAGATTGGAAATTAAAACTCTCACATTACATGAAGGATGAGGTATTGGCCACATCAAGATGGCTTGTACAAGAGGATAACCCAATCTTTAATGAAAATGATTCTAGACTCTATTGGATCACAAACTTTCCAATTCAATTGGAATTATGTCTTTAAATCCCACTTAGATTTGCAACGGTATTCTAAGTGAAAAATATCATTTCCCTCATGTTCCATGGTCTTTGAAAACAAAAAAATAATATTTTAAAGAACTAAACCAAATTTTCCATTAATAATGTTTTGATTGGGTCTCACTTCTCATAGAATGTCTATTTTACTTGGATAATAAATGCTTTATCAAAACTCTCATCTCAACTTTTCAAGGTGGTATAAGTCATGGAAAATTACTTCTTAACTCTAAATCTCTTTATAGAGCCTATGAAAAATCAATTTCTTCACATGGCGCAAGCTTACCATTTTCATCCCAACTCTCGAGATGGTGATTACATATTCATTTTAAGAAAACAATGGTTCCACCATTAGTAAGCACACCTATCAAGATTTGCATGGAGTGATGATGTTTCTATTTCAAACATTCTAACAAATAATGCATGTGTATCTCCCTATCTATGCTTTTGCTTTTTCATGCATCGCCTACCACCAGGGATAATATTATTTTACTTTACTACCTTCTGTCAAATAGTTCATTGCCTTAGTGTACCTATTATTTGATTGGTAGACATGTGTGTGTTCTCCCTATCCACGTGTCTCAAAAACCCAAAATCAACAACCTTTTCCTCGTTATTACCATCCACCATAATATTTTATATCAACATGAATTATTTTATCGAAGATAAAGTATTTGATTCCCCTAGCTATACCCATTGTCATTCTGAAGCCATGACTCTAGCTATAGGTAAACTGTAAACAATATCCTCTCAAATAGTCATGAAGAGTACATCCATCTATGTACTTGTAGGCAAAGTAAGATATATATTTTCCTCAATACACCAAGTGTACATCTTGTTAATGTTAATGTGTTCCAATCCTTGTAGAAGTTCAACTTTGTTTTCCACCCATATTTTGGTGCCAAATGATTTGTGTTCTATTTCTTTTGATCTAACTGAGCATTCTTCGAATTAGAATAAGATGGAACTTACAATGTTACATTAGGAATTAAGAAATAATATGAATCGACATTTTTCAAACCACTATATACTACAAGAATATTTATAGGAGAGGATTGAAGATCCATACTACTATGTTTCTCAACCTATTGTTATTTGGGCTCGCAGTAGTGTACATCCTGCCATTATTTGGAACAAGTCTTTCTTGTGATTTCCTTGTCAATAATATGAAGTGTTTTCAAATAAGAAAATTCACACAACCCCCCATCCTGTACTATGCACTCTATTTTCATATAGTATTCTAGCCATCATCCATCCATTTGAGGAACACTCATCATGTTTTCTGAGGTGACATATTGCCTTGACATTTTACCAAACAATTTAGCAGCTCCACATATGCCATAATTCATTATGTCAAATAGTTCATGGGCTATTCTCTTCTTGTGGTATCAACATTCAAAACTTTATTTTCTTATGTTGAATATATAATTCACTACAGACCAATATTATCATTTTCTTGTAGCAGTATGCCCTAGCTTTGTTTATTTATCAATCAGTCAATGTGCCATTAGTTTCCTTTTCAAATATACTTGGTATTGAGATGGATATCACCATAATATTGATGGCTCAACCTTATAGATTTCATCTTTGGTTTCCAAATCCTCTTCTCATACAATAGTTTAGGAATTCTAATAATCATGGTCTTTGTTGAGAATGACAAGTTCATATGGTGGTTGTTCACCATACGGTGAGATACCATACTTGTATAGTGACACATTGTACATGTGATTCCACTATACAGTAAAGGGTCTGTCATGACTTGGCATTGTGATATACCTGGCACTAAAGTGGTATGCCAAAGGAACTGACTAGGTGTAGAAGGTGTCTAGGTGACCGAAGACGTCTATCTCACCAAAGGCATCCACATCACTGAAGATATCAACATGATAGAAGCATCTGTGTGATGGAAGGTGTTTGCATCATCAAAGGCAATTGCATGACCAAAGGTGTTTACATCACTGAAGGCATCTATGTGATTGAAGGTGTTTGCATGACTGAAGGTGTCTTCATCACCAAACGCATTTGTATGACCGAAGGCGTCTGAGTGATCATCACCAAAGGTGTTCAAGTGACTAGAGGCATCCGAGTGACTAGAGACATATAATACCTAAAGGAGTGATTGTCAAATGGATGATTGACCATTAGATGGATGAGTTCCAAGGCTACAAATAACTATTTTAATCTTGACAGTTAATGCACCGAATTCCATAATGAATTACTAAATGTATAAATGTATGTGGGATTCATGAAGGCTAAAGAGGTTGTGGAAGTCAGGTTGATTATAAAGATAATTTGAACCTGTAAGCCTATCCAAAAATTAGAGTTTTTTTATATGTAAATTATTTACTATAATACAAATTTTCTTGGGGGTTTTTGGGTGGTGGGTTTTTCCCAAAAGGGTTTCCCACATTAAATATGGTCTTCTATGTTTATCTTGTGTGAAAATTGTTTTTCAATGTTCTCATTTTTCCTATGCATCTCAATGTTATAAAGTAGCTATGAAATATTTCTTATTTCCCCTTTAAATTGGTATTTGGAAGACATTTTTTACATATAGCTTTCTTAACAAGTGGTATCAGAGCCTAGTTTATCCTTGTTGAGTCAGTTTTTTCTGCGTCAATTTGTTTATAGTGGGAGTTTGAAAAGTGTTTATTTGGTAATTGAGATGCAATGTACAGGGAAAGTAGAGATTGAAAAGTTCAATGGCATAAAGCTTAGAGGACTGATAAGGTTGTCTTGTGGATTTTGTTCTATTGAATGTTCAAAAGTAGAAAACTATGCATTCTTTGTAGAAGAAGTTGGGAGATATTTATCTAGGAAAATCCTTGCTAAACAAGCTCTTCCTGAGAAAGAATTCGTACTCTTTGAAGATGGGTAGAGGAATGGTTGTGGTAGATCATTTAAATGCATTCAATATGGTGATTGCACAATTGACATATGTTGGTGTATTTTTAGTGAAGAAGAGTGTTGCATGCTACTGCTATGCTCATTCTCTAATTCATGGGATCATCTTGTGATGGCTATTGTAAGTACTACCACCCAATTAAAAATAGTTGAAGTGGTTGTTGCACTTTTGTTAGAGGAGATGTAGAGAATTCTTCTAAGTTGGCTAAGGAGGCTCTCATTTTTCAAGGCAGAGTGAAGGACAAAAGCAAGGACTTGAAGCCTAAATGTTCTAGGAAGAATTCCAAAGTGAATTGTTGGAACTGCGGGTAGACTAGTCATATCCAGAAGGATTGCAAAGAGAGGAAGAAGAAGAAAATGGAGGGTTTTTATGATTCTGATTCTTCTCAAAATGATGATGGAGATGCAAGCAATCCTTCTTTGGTTAATCATTCATCTAATGATGACTTGTTAGAGTAATTCAATCTTCATGTGGAAGATTTTTTTCATGATTTCATGTGTGACTTGGTAGCACCATATAGTGGGAGTTTTTGGTAATGATGTAGGTGACATGTGTAACTCAACATGATGGTTTAGTGGGAGTTTTTGGTAATGATGAAGTAATTTATCTTCATTGGTATTGCAGATGTTGAAGGAGTGAGATTCTAATGTGGCAAAAGGATCTTTCACATTTGCTAAAGTATTGTATGGAGATGTTAATCTTCACATAACTAAAGATGTTGACATCTTGAGGGCTCAATGAAGTCTTCAATAAGGGTGTGGTTTATGTTTTTATTCAAGATGTTATGATATATTTAAATGGAGCATGTAATCTCTCTAGTTGAGATTGTTTAGATCATGTTGTCATGTTTACATGTTCCTGAGATCGTGGTTGGAACTTTGACATGTTGATCTTGGTTTAGTTTCTTTTTTTTAAGTACATTGATTATTTGTTGGATACTTTGTGATATTGTAATGTTGCATTCAAAGTTGGCATGGATTGATAAGTTGCAGATGCTCATAGAAGCTTAGAGATGGAGATGATGGTGTTATCTCTTCTAATTAGAAATATGTTTGTTGGAACGGTTGAAGGTTTTAGTAGCAAGACTATGTAGTTTTGAGAGTTGTAAGTAGGACATGGTAATGGGCAGTGTATTGTTTATGTTCTTGATCCTACAAGTTTGTTGTTACACCTCTATGTGATGCTATTGAAAATGGACATGGCTAAATTCATATGACAGACATGGTCATGTGAGGTATCTCTATAGATATCAATATGTACTTGTCAAGTGGGAGATCATTCAGAATGACAAGTCCATATGGTGGTTATTCATTGTACGGTGAGATATTGTACTTATATGGTGACACACCGTACATGTGATTCTACTATATGATGAATGGTTTGTCATGACTTAGCATTGTGATATGCCTAGAAGTGATATGGGTATACCGAAGGAACTGACCCAATTTTAAAGGTTTCTGAGTGATCAAAGGCATCTATGTCACCAAAGGAATCCACATCATCGAAGGCATCCACATGATGAAAGCATCTTCATAACCTAATCCACCTATGTGACCAAAGGCATATGCATGACTGAAGGTTTTTGCATCATCAAAGGCATCTGCATGACCAAAGGCATTCATGTCACTGAAGGCATTTGTGTGACTGAAGGCATCTACCTAATCAAAGGCGTCTACATCACTAAAGGCATCTGCATGACCAAAGGTGTCCGAGTGACCACCATTGAAGGTGTTTGAGTGACTAGAGACATATGATACCTCACTAGATTCCATAATGGATTACATAATGCATAAATGTTTGTGGGATTCATGAGGGTTAGAGAGGATATGAAAGTCAGGTTGATTGTAAATGCAATCTAAGCCTATAAGACTATCCAAAAACCAGAGTTTGTTGTATGTAAATTTTGTACTATAATACAAAATTTCTCGAGGGTTTTTGGGTGGTGGATTTTTTCAAAAAGGGTTTCCCATATTAAATATGATCTTTTGTGTTTATCTTGTTTGAATATTATTTTTTAGTGTTCTCATTTTTCCTGTGCATCTCAATGCTATAAGTAGCTATGAAATCTTTCTTATTTCCCCTGTAAATTGTTATTTAGAAGGCATTTTCCGCAAGTATCTTTCCTAATAGTCTTCACAATCATCCTTTCTTTGATTCAAGTTGATATTCTCTCCACCATCTCAAACACATATAACTAGACATCATCTCCTCATATTTGTATTTCACTTTGATTGTTCTTGGCCTTTGGCATGAAGGATCTTGATGACTCCTCAACCAAATCATTAATAAATTTTAATTGTGAAACCCTGCATATCATGAGTCTCTAGAGATAACTAACCTTTATTGAGGTTCATTAACCTCTTGAATTTTAGCCTCTCATATTTGGGAAAATATGTTAAGGATCATCTCCAAAACACATGTTTTGGGTCTCATGCTTAATCTTTTTGGTTTTTGGAGGTTAAGGTTTAAGGTTTCAAAATGCTCATTTGAAACAATTTTCTTAACTCTCTTTTTTGAATGGGGAGATTAAGAATTGGAATGAAAATATGTGTTTCAAAACCCATTTCTAATCCTCTTGGATTTTTAAAGGTTAATGGTTCAATCAAAAATAAGCATTTTGAAACCTTTCATTAACCTATCATAATTTAGGACTCAGGTGTCAAATTTTCAAATTTGAAGTGCTGAGAAAATTTAGAGATGAGATGGAGCTAACAAGACCATAAAATCATTAAAAATTCAGCTAGTGACTATCAAGCTCAAAGTTGGAATACCTTTAAACTTGTTTAGACTTAAAAATATCGGTAGGTATGTGAACCAAAGCAACAAGCCCACACGCTCTATTGTGCTGCAAAGATCTACATACTTTAATATTAGGTGCCTTTAATATTATTTGATGAATGTCTTTACCTTTCCAAAGTGTCTATCTTCTCTAGACCTCCAAATCTTGTAACCATTATTGTCCTTCGAGTGACAGATCTTAGAAACTCTTTCAAAAAGATTTGCACTTCTTAATTTTGGTTATATGTTGTATCAACAACGCCTTCTCGTATCATACATTTTGGTTCCTTTCCATTTGGCTCTAAATATACAATAGTATCTCATAAAATTGTATCTTCTCATGTCTATTAATCTTGTGTCAGATATAAGTATGATTTATTTATGGTTGATTATGTCTTTTCACTATTTTATTTGAGACTTACAAATCATTTTTTATTTTAAGCATCCATAGTAATATATGTAGGGACTTAAAATTAGAAGTGTGTTGATTCCAATTACTCTATATTTCTTATGAATAATATTTTCTTTTAAAGTTGCTAATCGTATTAAAATTAACTTGTTAGAAATATATTAAAAAGGTTTAGTTTTATGTATTTTTAATTGGTAGCATTAAAATTATATTAGGCTAAATATCTTTTTATGCATTTATAAGTTGGGAATCAAAATTGAAGTAGAATTTAGATTATTATTAAGTATGATTCATTCAACTAATTAGTTATCATTATTATATAGTATGGTTTTATGTAAATTAATATTAACTCTAGTTGGTTGAAGATAGCAAAATGAATTGTTGATAATGTTGATAAATTTAGTTGGAAATTGATTTCTAATTTAGTTAGAGGTCATTATTTAATAAATAATTGATTTAATTATTTGATTATAATATCTTAGATCATTATTAGTTGTTATCAATTTATTAGTGTTGATTTGCTCGAAATGTGATGAATAAATTAAATTACTATCAACATTGCATTATAGTGTTTGTTTCGTTTTAAATAATAATAAAGTATTTTGGGGTCCAAAAGTCCAAATCGTAAAATTTCCAAAAAACCCTTAACATGAATTCATTGTATTTATAAGTCTTTACATATAACTAAATCTAGATTAATAACTACCAAAGCTAGAGATCAAAAGTTATGAACATATTTTACAAATAACTCTAACTTATAAAACAATTTAACTTTAAATTCTAACATTTATCAAAGAAAAGTCATCTCCTTAACTATAAAAAAAAAGTTTTGACAATGCACAAAATTTACAAGTAATAACTCAAAATATTGACTTTGGCTAACTTGCACAAGGACATCTTTCAATGTTAACTTTCAATTGCTTTCACTAGAATCTCCTATTGTAACTCCCTAATTAGAAGGTATTGATTATCAATAATGGACCTTATATGATTTGAACAACTTGATAACTTGAGCCAAGGACTTATTTTTTTAATAATAGTTACGCTCTTCATTTGCATTTTGTATCTATCATGATCATGTTGAATTTCATCAAAAAAAATTCTAAAACTAGGTAGATAATAAATACAAGAATGTAATGCCATTGAGGAGGATACTCAAACCCATCATAACATTAGAACCTGAGAATTTCTTATCATTAAATCTGACTTTTACTCAATTCCACACTTTTCAAAATGGCAGGCACATCGGGATCTTGTATTTTCTCAATTAGAATATCTTCAATAATTATCAGCAAAATACACAAGGCTTCAATTTTGAGTTGTTTACAAGTTTCTAGGAGGTTCTCCTATTTAGCTATTAGTACTACTTGATCCATAATTTTTCATTTTCATTCAATTTTTTCCAACCACATATCAGTTTGATCATCTTCTTCATCTTGGAATAAGTTGTGAGACTTTGTTTTATTGTTGTCCATCTATTTTATTTCCTTAAAGTTATTATCTCTTTCCAAACATATGTCATTCTTTGATGGCTTCCAACTCCTTTGATATTCCCAATTCTATTTGACTTACCTTCAAAATATATTTCTTTTGTATTTTAAACAAATGTGATGCTTGTTTATTCATGTGGTTGACCCAATCATCTGCCATCTTACCATATGTTTGACATTTATTCAAATATTATCAATAGTATTTTTGTCAAACATCTATTTGGGACCAAGATTTTTTTTGTAGAAGAGGACCCAAGAGATAGAAATGAATCACCTACAACTAATTGAAGACATGTATATAAAGCTCAAATTTGATATTTGAGTTGATCTTTAGTTTGATTAAATTAAATTTAATTTCTTCAACTAGAATGACTATGAATAGTTAGAACACTTGGACCTTTCCTTCACGTGTAACTTGATCTAAATCCACTTGAGATATATTAAAATCAGATTCATTAGCTTTATCAAAATATTTTTATGTGATATGATTTACAACTTTAACAAACAAGTTGCCTATAGTCAGGTTTAATGCCAATTTAGATTTCACTTTTTTCTTCTTCATCTTTGCACCCTTATCTGCCAAATCAACAACTGCATCAATATTTGGTGTTCCAAATGGATAACCCTATTTTTCTTCCTTTCTAAACTTTAATTAATTCAAGATGTTGATAATTTTATTGACGATTCTACTACTATAGGATCATTCAAAAGATTAGGTTAAAGTACTTGATCATTTGTATTGTTAATGACTAGAATTTTATGAGACGTGTTTGGATTGTGAGGAGATGGAACACCTATAGGAGATGTCAAAGAATAGATCATTTCATCTACAAATGATGATGACAAAGCATTCATTTCATGAGATTTATCTACCATTTTTTGTATGGTGTTCAAGGTCTTCTCTTTACGTTTAAATCTTTTCTTTCTAGTTACAGTATTGAGATTGCATGTTGAAGTTAGATCCATTCCTTTATTAGGATCATCATCACCTCCCCCTTGTACAATTTTTGTCAAGCTAGTAGTGGTAGGTAAAGTATGAGAGATATTTTTCCTAGACGTGCCTTCCTATAAATTACTCCATTTGGAAGAATTACCTTTTCCAATTATTATAATAGTTATGGCTTCTCTAATTTTCCCCTCTAACCATCTTTTTATTCTTTGGATAACATAGAAAGTTCTTTCTTTTAGATTCTTCAATTCCCATAGAGACCAATTAATGAAAGGAAATTTAGTAACTATTCCCTCTTGAAATAGAAAGGATCAGCTAAATTTGATCCATCTTCTTGCACACCCATCACACCCCATCCCATTTTAAATCAATGATTTTTTAGATGGTAAACCTCATCTAGTCTCACTTCCTTACTTTAAACTCATTTTTACAATCTTCCAAATAATCTTCCATTGTTGGAAAGTGAAGATATCCAATTCTAAGTTTCAAAATATTATTTTACATATACTTTACTATCAAATGGGAACCTTTTTTACATATCCTTTACTACAAATTTGAAGAGGAATTTTTGAACTCACAAAAGCTATAGAATATTCTAGCATTTGGGTAAGAAGAAACAACCTCTTAGAAATTGAGACTTCCAGCAACTCCTTTACATAAAGTAATAGATAAAAAGGTTTTAGTAACATTAGTTGGAGTTGAGGAAAGCCAACTCCGAAGACGCCCAAAATCACCTGCATGCAAAACCTGTCAAAGAGAAGCCAAGAAAGGGGAGGAGCATGGAGCAAGGGCAAAAACCCTAAACGGACATGAGAGCAAATTATGCAAACACAATAAGAAATGTATTTACAATATGCAATATGATCTTGATGTTGTGATAAAATACAAAGAGGGAGCCTGAATATAAAGAGCTCATGGAAGCTTGTAGAACAAGTTGGAAGGAGGTAGAAGATAAGATTGACAACTCAGCACATATCCACAAAAAGTGGAATATGCTAAAAAGGAGCAAACTCTCGAGTTGTCAACAACTAACCACTACATGCATTAAATACAAAAGTATTAAATAAATGCATGACCTAAGTAAGCTTAAGCAATAGAATAAATAATTAGATATTAATTATTTACTCTAACACCCCCCCTTAAGTGCAACTTAGGGAAATGCCTTAAGCTCACAAAACAAAGATGAAATGCATAATGGGTCCCGGCAACAAGGCCATGTTAGGTACCCAAGTACAATGCAAGAAAATGCAACCTATGTAAGTAGGGAAAGAGAGAAAACCACATGGGAAAAACCCTCCCCCAAAAAGAGGTAAGAACCCAGTGAAGAGCTGAAGAAGTCTCCAACTAGGGAAATTGTCCCCTAAAACAGGAACAAAGAGTGATCATGAAGAAGCAGCATCACTGAAGCATGAAGAAGCCGCAAATCTGCCAAACTGCTGATCTGAAGAAACCTCCATGGAAGAAGAAGGCACGAACTGAGCATGTCTATATGGTAGATGATCCATCTCACCGAAATGCATAGGTAGCCAGCCACTGCAATCGCCTTGTACATAGGATCAACCACTGAATACATAGTTCACACTATCGAACCATCGAACCAAGGATGCATTAGATCACAGCATAACCCCCCCTTAATGCAGACGGGGTGTGATGACAGGCAACTGAGAAGGTGAGCCAAATCTCCTGCAAACGAACCAAGAACGAGGAAAGAGGAAAAGAGGTACAGACACCGATAAAGACACGGTCTAACTGACTCTGCATGGGCTATAGTCATGGAAGGGACACTCACTTGACAAAGGGAGAATGCCTAAAATAGTAAACAAATAATCCCCCCCATGGTGCTTTATGAAATAGTGCAAGTACAACTGACTCAAAACAACGTTCATGACTCCCAGAATGCAAAAGTGACACTTTATCTCAGTGCGATACAAATAAGTGCTTCAAAATGATAGCTACAATGATCAAAAATGAAAAAAAGCTGAACCAAAAGAAAGTACAGCCAAAAAGAAAGCAAACCATGCCAGGAAAACGATCCTCGGGCCTTAAAATACTCAAAATATCCACCATAGAGCAAAATGCCAAAACTATGATAGAAAGAGAAGAGGCCAAAAAACTAAGGAAAATGACTTCATTTCTGAAAAGATGAGAAAACCAACTTTCCAAAAATATAAAGTTTTCCAAAAACAGACATGGGACGCAAAAGATATGCATGTCGGAGTCAAAAATAGGACTTCAGACTTCAATAGAAAAAACGAGCAATAAAAGGGCATCAAAACCAAAAAATACCTACACCAAAATCTCCGTCTTGGAACCAGCTTTCTGGCGCTTCTTTCGGATTGGAAAAATACCTCCGTATGCAAAAGTTATGGCCAAAAAACCACAAGTAGGTCCAAAAGCAAATCAAGAGAGGTGCATGCAAGGTCTGATGACATAGCGCTGATGTCAGCAAGTCAGACGATTAAATTTGATGGTTTGGTGGACGTCACAGCAAAAAAGAGTGCCACATGGCATAGCCACATGGCAGTATGGATGATGACGTGGCTGACATGGCAGGGGTGACGTGGCGGGTCCACGTGGCAAGGTGCCACGTGGTGCCCAGGCCACGTGTCACCCCTGCAGTGGCTGCAATGGCGCTGACACGACTGCAGTGTTGCCAGGCTGAGCAGAGGCGGCCGGGCTAGTGGAGCTACCGGCGGAGGTGGCCACAGGGCGGCTGACGAGGAGGAGCCGCTGGCGGAGGGCGGCGACCGGGAGGCGACCGGGCCGCGGCGGAGCGCGGGGGGCACTGCCTGCTGCGGCCGCTGCAGGCTGCGCGCAGGTGGCGCAGCGGCGGTGCGCCCAAAATTTTTTTTTAAATCCGTCGCTACGTCCGTACGACCGTATGGCAGACCCCTGCAAGCAAAAAAGATTGCCTCCCAGAGCTCTGTCTCTAAAATCGAAAAACTTTATATGAATCTTGACTGCAAACAGCCTTTCGGATCTGTTGGTGATGTCCATTTGGGCCCAAAGTGCTCCAAAAATTCACTGATCCCCTGATTTGAAGAAAAATTGCACAAACAAACTAGGGTTTGTGACTTCAAATCACAGCTTCAAAACTTCTTCAACGAAGCTACAGCAGGAAGGCTCTGATAACATGTTGGAGTTGAGGAAAGCCAACTCTGAAGATGCCCAAAATCACCTGCATGCAAAACCTGTCAAAGAGAAGCAAAGAAAGGGGAGGAGCATGGAGCAAGGGCAAAAACCCTAAACGGACATGAGAGCAAATTATGCAAACACAATAAGAAATGTATTTACAATATGCAATATGATCTTGATGTTGTGATAAAATACAAAGAGGGAGCCCGAATATAAAGAGCTCATGGAAGCTTGTAGAACAAGCTGGAAGGAGGTAGAAGATAAGATTGACAACTCAGCACATATCCACAAAAAGTGGAATATGCTAAAAAGGAGCAAACTCCCGAGTTGTCAACAACTAACCACTACATGCATTAAATACAAAAGTATTAAATAAATGCATGACCTAAGTAAGCTTAAGCAATAGAATAAATAATTAGATATTAATTATTTACTCTAACAACATTGTAGAGAAATTAGACAAGTTCTTCATAAAAGGGAGTTTATTTGATTTCCCCTTCTCAATGGAATATGAAGTAAAACCATTCTTAGGCTTAGGTAATTATCCTATGGAACTCAAAATGGTAAATTTTTTTAAAATTGAATTAATGACCATCCAAATTTGAAAATATGTGGATAAGGGACAAAAATTTCCTAAACCTAATCAAGCAATGGTGGTAGGAAGCTATATTTAACGGCTTCAAGCTCTTTGTGGTGGTAAATAAACTTAAGTTAATCAAACAAAAATTGAAGGAATGGAATAATAGTAGTTTTGGAAATATATTTGAGATTAAAAATTCCTTAGAAGCCAACTTGAAGGAAGTCAATAATGATGTAATGATAAGTGGTATGGATGAATCCTTATATTGGAAAGAAAAGATCCTCTTAAACAAATATGAGGATGTTTTGGTGATAGAAGTTATTGGAAAATAGAGAGGCAATCACAAGAAGAAAATAGATAAGAGAAGAAGAACTATCAACTTGATATTTTTGAATAATGGGAGCCTATTTATACATCTAAATAAACAACCTTCATTCCTAAAATATTGCAAAGGAGATTGACAACAAATTGTTAAGAGGTTGACAACATTCTAAGAGGATTTGACAACACAACAAGAGTAATAGAGAAGTGGGCTACTCTAAACAACTAACTGGATTTAAGAGACATATCTACAGTTATTCATTTTTTTAAAATAAGAGCTCTATAACACAGCTACAATTAAAGTAGACTCTTGCTACCAACAACTCAAACTTGATTTTCCACATGTGTAGTTGGTTATCCATTACTCTAACACTCCCCCTTAAGGAATAACCAAGTTTTATTTGACCCCTAACATCTCTCTAAATGTTACAAACTTTATTTTTCCTAAGGAATTCATAAATATATCAGCTACATTGTCATTGGTATTACAATAGTTCAACTCTATCTCTTGAGACTGAATTTTCTCTCTTGCAAAATGATGATGTGTTGCAATATGCTTTGATCTTGCATGATAGATAGTATTTATTGCAAGTTTGTTTGTACTTTTGTTGTCATGCTTTATTGAAGTAGGCCCCTCTATCTTTTGTTCCATATCTTCAAGAATTCTCCTTAGCCAAATTGCTTCATAGGTAGCACTGCATAATGCTTTATACTTAGCTTCAGTAGATGAAAGAGAAATAATTGGTTGCTTCTTGTTTCTCTAAGATACAACACCTAGTCCTATGTTGAATGCATAACAAGTTGTTGATTTATAATCATCTAGATCTTGTACCAATCAAAATCTGAATAACCTGCCAACTCAACATTCAAATGGTTAGTATATTCAATGTCAAAAGATATGCTACCTTGTAGGTATCAAAGTGTAATGATCCACCTGGAGATCCTTGGAACACAAGGATAAAAAATGCACTAAATAATTTTTTTCTTAAGATAAGTTACTTAACAACAACATAAAGTAACCAAGTGCAAGAATGAAACATCTACTCAAGATAATAAAGTAAGGAATATGGCTAAACTCACATGTCCTCCTACACTACTTGAAGTCTTATGAACACTTCTTGTCATGTCCCCTTTTCAAATAATTAAAAAAGAAAATCTTTGCTAAGGCAGGCAGGCCCAAGAAAGTGAAGTTTCGGAAAAAGGGGGTTAATCTTTGGAAACCGTTGGACTAATAAATGAAAATTATTATTAAAATAAGTTTCATTAACCTCTCTTGGACGTGAGTTACAGTTATGCCCTCTTTTAAGGGGTTTGGAGGCATTTTGGGCTCATTCCAGAACTTGATTTTGCTGATTTCTTTGTTATTCTTCAGAGGCTGCCAAACCTGTGGAGAAGGAGACCCAAGAACGGGAGTTTGCAGGTTTCCAGGGAGACCCAAGAACGGGAGTTTGCAGGTTTCCAGGAAGGCTAAGGATGGGATTTTGAAGCCATTCCATGTGCATGCTCATACAGAGTTTGCCTTTGTGCTGAACAATGTAGATTTGTGGGTTTTCGGTTGTGTTTTTTTGCATGAGTTTGGTGTTTTCAGTTGAGCATTTCATATCAGTTTTGGTTGCTGCTGTATTTCATACTTTAAGCTGTTAAAATAGAGCTGAATATATGTATTGGGACATGATTAAACTTCTGAGATAGTTTATTAGTGTTGTGTGGTGTTTCTGGGCATTTTTGTGTTAATTTCGGGAGCCCGATGAGCATAGTTTTTGTCCTACATTTGAGAACTATTGTGTAAAGTTTATATGGATCTAGAAATTTCATTTTGTAGGCTGTTATGCTGCTGAAATTTCTGTAAAAATGTCTACTTTTAGATTTATTAATAATTGGTGAAGCTGTGAAGCTTTTGGCACAATTTCTGGCATACTCGATTTGGGGTTTCTTGAGAAATTTGGAGGATCTTTGTGATATTAGTTGTTTGATCTTAAAGATCTGATTAAAAGTTGGAAATATCATACAAAATCAGAAAAGCGACATTTCAGTGGTATCAGAGCCATGATCTTGCCAGCCTGAGGGTTTGTAGAAGTTTGCAGGTCAGTTTTGACAACTACCCAGATCTTGCATTTCAGTTTTGAGAACTACCCAAATCTTGCATGTCATAATTTATGATTGCATGTTGCTTCTAATCAGATAAATGTCAAAATTTATGGTTTCATGCTACTTCTAATCATTTTCATGTTAGTTCTTGGTGAATTTGGTGGTTGTAGAAGTTTGCATTTCAGTTTTAACAAGTACCCAGATCTTGCATGTCAGTTTTGACAACTACCTAGATCTTGCATGTCATAATTTGGTGGTTGCATGTTGCTTCTAATCAGTTGCATGTCCAAATCTATGGTTTCATACTACTTCTAATCATTTGCATGTTAGTTCTTGGTGAATTTGGTGGTTGTAGAAGTTTGCATGTCAGTTTTGACAACTACCCAGATCTTGCATGTCATAATTTGGTGGTTGCATGTTGCTTCTAATTAGTTGCATTTCCAAATCTATGGTTGCATGCTACTTCTAATAATTTTCATGTTAGTTCTTGGTGTTTGAAGAAGTTATATCCTATTGGGGTTACACTCTACTTTATCCAGAATGGACAGGTATAGTACAGAGTCTCAGAGGGAATGATCTTGGACAATTGATAGCCAGAGTCAAAATAGTAGAAAGGATGGTTATTTAGACATTCGAGATAAACTTATGAAAATAAGCCATGACATGTCTAAACAGTTGGTTGAGCACCACCGTATAAATGACATGTTATCTGACCCAGCTAAGGTGGATAAGTTGACTGGATTTCTATTTGGCAGATTTTCTCACAGGATAGATGACACAATTCCCAAGAACTTGCATGAGGAGTTTGAGAAACTAGCTGATAGCCAGGTAGAGGTCTCAGATTCTACTCTGCCACAGGAGGTGGTGGGAAAGGATATCACACAGATTGATAGTAACAGTCAACTTGATACTCAAATTGAGACAATTATTTACAGGTCGTCAAAGGGTGATGCCACAGGTATTCAAGATGGTATAGTTACAACAAGCAGTGACTACAGTGTAGTGGGTTCAGATGATGATTATAAGGATGTTGTTGTGCAGGATGGTGAGATACCTGGTAGAGATGAGCAGACATTGAGCATTCATGACTTTGCTGAGAAAGAGTACCAGGCACAGTTAGATGCTTCATCACATGAGGTTGAGGTTGGTAGTACTTCACATGATTTGTCCAGCCAGCTGAAGGTGAACCAAGATAGTATTGTGACTTCATTATCTCATCATGATAGGTATGTGGAGTTAGTTGGTATTGGTCATATTACTCAGGTGAGGAGTTTGCTTGAGTTACCATTTGATTCTAGTTTACGGATATGGACTCGAGATTGTTATATTGGCATTTGGGATTCAGTTGACTGGAGATCTTTAACACTTTTTGGTAGCAATGTTTGTTTGGGTGCTATCATGGATTTGATTAGCAGATTACACGATGTTGTCTTTTCTTGTGCCAGTATCTTGTTTGATGTTGGTATTAGTTTTTATACACCAATGTTGGGCTTTGTTCATATATCCAGTCGACCATACTTGCTGGAATGTATTGATGATATTTCATATTTGGCAGTGTGTATAGATGAGTCCCATGATCATATTGGCATTGATGACATCCAGGAGGATGCAGTGGGTAGTTTTGAAGACTTAGTTTCCTTGGGTACAGAGGAGTTGGACAGCAATGCTAATGTTTTTGATACTCCGTATGTTGATATGAGCTTTAGATTTGATTCACAGGATATGGATGTTAATACTCTAGAGACTAGTAACTTTGAGGACACTCCTTCAGACAGTGCATCAGAGGAGGTTTGTAGGAGACAGTCAAGCCAGTGCCATCA
The DNA here is from genome assembly GCA_028749045.1 of Cupressus sempervirens. Taxonomy (NCBI): domain Eukaryota; kingdom Viridiplantae; phylum Streptophyta; class Pinopsida; order Cupressales; family Cupressaceae; genus Cupressus; species Cupressus sempervirens. The sequence goes on along the minus strand of CM053793.1, from coordinate 502,444,679 downwards.
TGTGTCTAATCAGTTGAGAGTTAGTGACCAAGACATTGCTATCACTTGCCAACATTTTGATGCTGCTCGTCAGTTGTTAGCAGTTTATGGATGGGGTTCTCCTACTAGTGATGAGTAGGGAGGAATTTATCTTTCCTTGACAGAGATCCACTCTTTATGGGAGGCTATTCATATTTTGAGACAGAATTATATGCAGTTGGTAGCCGACAGAGATTATCTTATGGAGTGGGGTAGTACAGCATATGATGCATTGTTGGCCAAGGAAGATGAGGTGAGTGATCTTACTGAGCAGCTTGAAGTGACTTCTGAGATTCTTGAGAGTACACAATTGGCTCTCAAGGAGTCACAATTTCATTTGGCTAAGGTGACCATGGAGTTAGAGCGACTACAGTCTTTACCTGATTCTATACAGTCACAAGTTGTGGTGTTTGGTGATCCGAGGATGTCCATGGCCGAGATTGTTAGAGACAGTGGAGATGGGGATGCATCCATCCTTGATACTAACATTGGCATATCAGGTTCATTCCCACTAGAGTCAGGTTCAATTGAGTTGGGTGCTGTAGCAGATTTTTGTGGTGTGCCTGACATGGTGGTGACCTCTAGTACTAATGGCACGAAGACTAGAGATGTTGTATCAAAGACCATGTGTGATGTTGGTGAGCTAATAGTTGGCATGGTTCCTACTAGTAATACTACTCCTTTCGCAATGTCTTCAGAAGTAGTAGTTAGTTCCAACTTGGTTAATGATCGATTGCAGTTAGTTACATCTGGATTGCATTCTAAGCCACTGACTGAGATTGGTGCATTCTATCGGCATTACACTGTGAGGTATGCTCATCTATCTACCTTTGATGACCATGTTGATGAGATGATGATACAGAGATGTACTTTGGTTCCTAGTGCTTATCATCAGTTATGGGATAGTTTGATGCATCGGGATGAGAGTTGTGATGGGCATGACATGGTGATAGGTCCTGCAATTGACAGGTTGATAATACATGACTTAGAACAGGAGTTTTGGAGTGATGCTTTAGCAGGTGTTGTTATTGATTCTACTCCTTTGGCTATGAAATCTCTTGACTTAGTTGGTGATCAGTCACAGTGGGTTGTATCACTTCTTCATGGTGAGCTGTTGACTGAGGTTGGTTTTTTTTATCAACATTATATTGCAGGGTATGTACATCAGTTAGCATTTGATCCTTGTGCTGAGGAGTTGATGGCAGACAAATTTGGTTTGGATTCCATTTCTTACTCTTTATCTTGTAATGTCTTTTCACCATCAGCAGTGTATGGGAGTTATCGTTATGAGATAGTGGCCGATGATTTGCAGAGTTGTGTTGACTGCAGGAGTTGTACAGTGTGTGGATTCTCCATACTTGGTATAGTTTCATTCGAGAAGGTTCACCATTGTTGCAGAGTCGGATTGTACATTCCATATAGGCCAGTGGGATGCGTTGATGGTATTTACTGTGTTGGTAGTTTGATTTGTCCACTTTACTTGGGTTCTGATGTTCTAAGAGTTTGTGCCTCATGGGTTTTTGATTGTGGTAGTGGTGATTTCGGAGTTTGGTTGAGCTATAATTGTCAATTTGATTATGGATTCCTCTTGGTCATATTGCAGAGGATATTACAGGAGCCTATGTTAATTGGTAGTAGTATAGTTCATGACTACATTTGGGATCCAGGTGGATTGATTGGTTTATTGTTCATCCATTGCTTGAGGACAAGCAATGATTGGGAGGGGAGGACTTGTCATGTCCCCTTTTCAAATAATTAAAAAAGAAAATCTTTGCTAAGGCAGGCAGGCCCAAGAAAGTGAAGTTTCGGAAAAAGGGGGTTAATCTTTGGAAACCGTTGGACTAATAAATGAAAATTATTATTAAAATAAGTTTCATTAACCTCTCTTGGACGTAAGTTACAGTTATGCCCTCTTTTAAGGGGTTTGGAGGCATTTTGGGCTCATTCCAGAACTTGATTTTGCTGATTTCTTTGTTGTTCTTCAGAGGCTGCCAAACCTGTGGAGAAGGAGACCCAAGAACGGGAGTTTGCAGGTTTCTAGGGAGACCCAAGAATGGGAGTTTGCAGGTTTCCAAGAAGGCTAAGGATGGGAGTTTGAAGCCATTCCATGTGCATGCTCATACAGAGTTTGCCTTTGTGCTGAACAGTGTAGATTTGTGGATTTTCGGTTGTGTTTTTTGCATGAGTTTGGTGTTTTCAGTTGAGCATTTCATATCAGTTTTGGTTGCTGCTGTATTTCAGACTTTAAGCTGTTAAAATAGAGCTGAATATATGTATTATTACATGATTAAACTTCTGAGATAGTTTATTAGTTTTGTGTGGTGTTTCTGGGCATTTTTGTGTTAATTTCGGGAGCCCGATGAGCATAGTTTTTGTCCTACATTTGAGAACTGTTTTGTAAAGGTTATACGGATCTGGAAATGTCATTTTTTAGGCTGTTATGCTGCTGAAATTTCTGTAAAAATGTCCACTTTTAGATTTATTAATAATTGGTGAAGCTGTGAAGCTTTTGGCACAATTTCTGGCATACCCGATTTGGGGTTTCTTGAGAAATTTGGAGGATCTTTGTGATATTAGTTGTTTGATCTTAAAGATCTGATTAAAAGTTGGAAATATCATACAAAATCAGAAAAGGGACATTTCACTTCCAAAGATCCCCAAGCACTAAAGCATAACCTAAAAACCAAAGATGACACAAATCATGAGAATATACCAAGGAGATGTTTTTTTTAAACCCAAGGTAGAAGTTCATAGCATGGTTCAACAAACAAGTCCATTTCCTAACTAGCAATAATATAATCAAGAATTATAAGAAGAGACCCTAAAATAGTCATGCACAAGACGAGGGCTCAAGGTTACAACCACTCATCTACTAGACACCATGCTGAAAGAAAAATCTTGAATCTTGAACTATAACTAAGTCTGAAATCTTGAAGTCTTGAAATTTTCTAGAATCTTTGTCTGAACTCTTGGAGGGTTGGAACTATCTCAAATGAATCATCACAATATATATATATATATATATATATATATATATATATATATCTTAAGTATATCCTAAAACTGATATGTTCTTATCTAGGAAGACCCAAAAGGGTGTTCAAAATATTGATATGAGGTTGGAATGTTCCAATCATTGTTTTGTCACTGATGTCAAATCTGCTACTTGTTGGTAAGATAATTGCCTAGTTGATTTGAGTTTTATCATTTGTTTTATTGATGAGGAGGTTTTGATCAAATAAGATAACAAGAACACCTAGAGGAAAGGTTGAGTTATAATATATAAAAGGAGTATAAAGATCAATTAAGACAATGATGACATAGTGTATTGATTATCTACTTAAGGCTACAAAGGATGAATACAATTATTAAGTATAGAAGAACAAGTAAGAAGAATTGAGTCTCCCAAGCTTGATTGAGTGGATGGTAGGTGCCGAACAAAGTTAGTGCAAGTCAAGAAAAAAATTAGTTGGAGCTTAGCAAAGTGAAGTTTCAGTATATGCCAAATGAACTTAGTGTAATCCAAGTAAAGTTTAGTTAATGCCAAGCACTAGTAAACTTTAGTTTTTTCTTAGTTAACCAATGGATGACAAGAGGTAGAACAGTATAGAAGCCGAATGATAGCATATTGATCCTGAGTGCTAGTATTCATGTTAAATCATAGATTTGACAAATTTGAGCTGACTATTTTATTTTCTTGAATTATGTGAAGGGTGTGGAAGATAACTATGATGAGCTAGTGGCACAAAATTCAAGGTAAACCATTTTGAGGTGAATTTAAAGAGGATTGAGAGGAACCAAATGGAAAAGTGATTAGATTCATTAAATCCTACCTAATCCTACCTGACCCTAAAATGGACAATTGAGGATGAGCAAAAAAAGATCCTAAATCTCTATTTATAGAGAAAGTCAGTCAGAAGCAAAGGTTTCCATGTGCAAGAACCTAAGGAAGACAAGAAGTCTAGGGTATTGCTTCATTCAGTGGCCAAATAGAAGAGACCGGTATTGGAAAGAAAAGCAAGAAGACTTAAGAGTATGAATGCTTGAAGAGTGAACATTGAAGGGTGAATAAGCTATCAGAGTTGAAGTGTGTGAAAGCCAATTAGAATGGTGGACTAAAACAAAGATCTATAATCTGCAAGTGAGTTGTAATTTCTCATCGGATCAAGCCTTACTGTTACTTTCTAATCATTGTATCATTCTAGGGTAAATCCTTTGGATTAAGGTTGACCTAAGAGTCATTTATAAATTATTTAATTAGGTGACATTCCAAGTGAATGATCTAAAGTCCTCTAACAAGGCTCACTCCTAATAGGGTGATTGAAATCCTCTAACCAAGTCACATTTAACAGTGTGTATTGTAACCTTTAACAAGGTTGGCCTTTCATAGGACATCACTTCAGAAGAGTGAGAATTAGTAGCATGTTACTGGTGGTTTTTCCTAAATTGAGTTTTCATGTAAAATCCATGTGTCAAATGTGTTATTGAATCTTTTACATTTCATGTTTACATTTCTGCAAAGATGTTTTGACCTAGGAAAGTAACCTACAAATTTTAATCATTGTATGATCTAATGGATGCATGCATATTAAGTTTCTATGGATATGGGTTCAGTAAGCTATGAAAAAAATTATTTGTACATCTAGACCTTGGATAACTAATTCACCCCCCTCTCAGTTATTCTAAAGAAATCTAGCACAAAAGTATAAGATACGTCTTCTTGAAGTGTGTGCAAACACTCACTATTTTCCATGAAGAAAAAAACCTCAAATATCGCATGAGTCAAGATGAACTCATGTGTGAGTGTTCCCCAAAAGCGAGATGAGTTTCCCTACTAGGCTCATGTGATACTTTTATCCATCATGCAATTATATATATATACTTTCATAAGACTTTGCTAAGTTGTGGGAGAGAATTCCCTTCCCATGCAACAGAAAATCAAAAAGAAGATCAAAATTCAAGAAAGAATGTGTAAAATTGTGAAACCTCCACGCTGGGGAGTACTAGATCCATGTAAATCGAGGAATGATCACTTGAGAGCATGGAGTTAAATCTAAGAACTTAAATGAAGATAGCATACACATTACAATAACATACATCCCTCTAAAAAAAATCATCATAATATGAAATGAGCATAGACAACATCACAATGAAAAGAATCTATCAAAGACATATAACCAAATAAAATCAACCATGTTTGTTTCCTCCCTACCATAATGGAATCATGAGAAATCAAGGGCCCTAAACATAAACCTAAGCATGAATCTCAGATTTCCAACAAGATAGTTGGAGTTGTCTCATGAGATTGTTCTTACCAATAAACCATCTATTAACATCACATGAAATAAGAAACATCTAGCATGCTAATCTACTAATAGCATTACTAATCCAAAGAAGTGGTAAGAAGTATCAACTAAGAAATATAATACAATATCATGATAAAGGAATGCATCAAGTAACATACTAAACATAATCTAAACATGGTATCAAACGCATCCAAAGTAAAATATATATCTCAAGAGAAAATACTCTAGATACACTGAAGTACCAATTGAATATTTAACGCTGACCTCAAACTAGAAGTAGACCATCTCTATATGCTAGTCCCTAATAGTGTTATAGGTAGTTATGCCTCCCAACCATGCGGTACCTATAGGCCCACACCCATTATGCTCATAGAGGTAATGACCTAACACAATCACATAAGACAAACACCCATGGCTAATACACACACTAATCAAGTATGATACAAATATCTATATGATCATGAAGATAATGTAGTACATCAGGTCACTGGTCAGACCCACTATAGGATAGCTATGTCAAGACTCAAGTAGAGTGTAAGTCACTTTGCATCGGAAAGCCCAAGCTATATTTGGTGCCAAAAAAATCCCTTAGGAAACCATCATACTGGTCTGGAACAAATACCTCGGGATTAACTACATAGGTATACATCCTCAGATTAACCATATAGGTGTTCTCTTATCTTATCATTGAGTTTTATTACCCAATTATTAATTTAGTTATCACTTGTTATAACTTCTTCACATTACGTTGTTGAAACTACCTAATTTATTTGGGTTAAGGGAGACATTTAGATTATTTAATTTAAATAATCTAATTTAGATTTCACTTTATAAAAATGCTTATATTGGCTAAAAGTGAGTTAATTCTCACTTCTCATTTTTTGTAATTGAGAATTTTGGAGAAAACCCTCCAAAACCATCTTTTGATAATTTGGAGATTTGTTCATTGTGAGAGCTATGCTCGTGGGATTATTGCAAGGATAGGCTTGTTGGATTAAGAATGGGAAACACCTTCTTTGTTGAGTGCTTCATCATTGTTGGTGATCTTGGGTGTATAAAATATATCATTTAGTTATAAGAAAGAAATAAGAGTATAGCAACTTATACTTAAGATATATTTTGTATAAGTGACGATTCATTTGAGATAGGTTCCAACCCTCCAAGAGTTTAGAAAAAGACCTTAGAAAATTTCAAGGCTTCAAGATTTTAAACTTGGTCATATTTCAGGATTAAATATTTATCAAATTTTACCTTGGGTTTAAAAAGAACATCTCCTTGGTATATTATCATGATTCATGTGATCTTTGTTTTGTAAGTTATGATTTAGTTCTTGGGGATCTTTGGAAGTGTTCGTAAGACTTCTATTGGTGTAGAAGGACATGTGAGTTTAGCCATGTTCCCTAATTTATTATCTTGAGTAGATGTTTCATTCTTGCACTTGGTTACTTTATGTTGTTGTTAAGTAATTTATCTTAAGAAAAAAATATTCAGTACATTTTTAATCCTTTTTTTCCAAGGATCTTCAAGTAGGACATTACACAAAGGACTCTTTTTGTTGCATTCCAGTGAACCTCAAGAGGATTAGCCATGAATTGGCTAAGTATGGTGATAGAATATGAAATATCAAATCTTGTAGTGGTCAAGTAGTTTATACTTCCCACCATCTTCATATACAATTTCATGTTGACTTCTGAAGTGTCACTATCAGAAGAGAACTTGAAATTTTGTTTGAATGGATTACATGTTGCTTTACAATCTTGCATATTGAACTTTTGGATTAACTTCTTTTTATACTTACTTTGAGTAATTAGATTCCTACCACTTTGTTTCCACACTCCAATTCCTATGCAATAATGTATTGTGCCAAGATCCTTCATTTCAAATGATTGTGATAGAGTTGCTTTAATTGCATCAATCAACTCTATATGTTCTTGTTATGATTAAGGCATCCACATACAAAGAAATAATAATAGCATTCCCATGTTTTTCATTCTTTATGTATAAATTTTGATCATTTTTACTCTTGATATATCCTCGTTGAAAGAATAATTTATCAATTTTTTCATACCATGATCTTGGTGCTTGTTTGAGACCTTTAACTTACATACCAAATGCTATTTTCACTATTTTACAAAACCTTTATGTTAAACAAGATAAATGTCTTATCTTAAATCACCATTTAAAAATGCTATTTTAACATTCATTTGATGAAGAGCCCAATAAAATTTAGTAGCAAGTGTAACCATAAGTCTAATAGTATTCATTTTAGCTACTGGTGCAAAAGTATCTTCGTAATAAATTCCTTCCTTTTGTGAGTACCATTTTGCAACTAATCTAACTTTGAATTTATACATAGTGCCATCAACATTAAACTTTTTTTTGAACAACCATTTACAACCAATTATAATTTTACTTGTTGGTACTTTAGTTAGTTCCCAAGTGTCATTATTCATAATTGAAACATATTCTTCATGCATTTCATCCATTGATTCTTTATTATTCTTAGCTTCTTCAAGATTTTGAGGCTCATCTACACTCATTATTTGAGTTATTAAACCATATTCAATATACCTAATTGTTGCCTTGGTTTTCCATGTAGATATTCTTACTACTTCATTATTGTATGGAGTGACTTCAACTTGACTTATCTCATGCCCACTTTGATCACAAGTTTTTTGATCTACAATATCTAAAATTTCATTGTCTTCTTCAAGTAGTTCCAATGAAATGGTTTTATCGACCTTTTCTTCTTCTTGAATATCATCTATAAATTCCTGAAATATAACATATCTACTAACAAATTTACCTTATGAGTAGTAGGATTATACATCTTGTAGGCCTTATGATCAATACAATAACCAAAAAATATATATTTGAATGACTTTGTGTCAAATTTTCTTCTATTCTATTTTGGAATATGACAGTATGTCTTGCATCCAAAAATTCTCAAATGAATAACAACTAACTTAATTCCAAGAAGAGCTTCATAAGAAGTTTTTTCTGCAAGATACTTGGTAGGTCTTCTGTTTTACAAATACACAACTGTATTAATAACTTTGGATCACACATTATTAGGGAGACTCTTTTCTTTCAACTTAATCCTAGCATATTCAACAAGTGTTCTATTTTTTCTTTCATCTGCACCATTTTTCTTAGGACTATGTACAACTACATATTTCTTAAGAATTCCATTATCTTTGAAATATTTTATAAAAATATTAGAAGTATATTCCCCCCTTGATCTGATCTAAGATTCTTAACATTGTGAGTTGTTTGTTTTTCTACCATTGTTTTGAATTATTTGAAATATTCTAAAACTTCACTCTTATTCTTTAAGAAATACACCCAAGTCTATCTAGTGTAATCATCAAAAAATATAAGAAAGTAAGATGCTCCCCAAAGTGATTGAGTTTGCAGAGGACCACACACATCTAAATACCCTAATTCAAGAATAAATCTTTCCTTCACATTGGTTCTTACTAGAAATTCATTTCTATGTTTTTTCCTAATGCACAACTATAACAAATGATTCATCCATCCTTTAATAGTGGAAAACCTTGCACCATCTATTTTCTTTGTAGATAAATTATATCTTTTAAATTTAAATGACCATACCTTTTATGTCATAGTTCTTTAGTAGATACACATGTAGCATTCATTGTATTATGGCATTCCATTTTGACATCAAGTTTATACAAACCTCCTATCTTGATTCCTTCAACAATCACATTATTGTGATTTTACATATCTTTAATTTGACAAGCTATCTTCAAGAATTCAACTTTTAGACCTTGATAAGAAATTGTTGAAACTAAAATCAAATTCTTCTTAATTCAGGGGACATACATAACATTAGAAGGTTGCTTTACATGACCATTAGGGAGTTGTACACTTATATCACAACATCCTTTTACATCTAGTGACCTATTATCTCCTAAATATATCTTTCTACCATCATCTTCTCTTGAAAAAATTTAAACCAATTTCTATGACATGACATGTGCATTGATGCCCATGAATCTATAAACTAGTTATTACAATCATTTCATTCAGCTAAAAAAGTTATGAAGGTTATCATTTATTGTATCATCACTATTCGCAAAATTATTCTCATACTTGTTGTTTTTGGACTCATTATTTTTCTTTGTGTAACATTCATATGCATAATGACCAAGTTTTCCACAATAATTACAATTTCTATTTTTATTTACATTTGATTTTGATGCTTCTATTAAAAATATAAAACGAGTAACTAAGAGGGGAGGGGTGAATCAGTTACCACTAAAACAATTCCAAATCCCTAAGATGTCAATACAAACTTCTTACTAACTCAAATCCTTACACAACTCGGTTAGAACTAGATATTCACTATAACTCAGTTAACAAAACAATATTGATATATTAATGTGTATTAACCTTTAGTAACTTAGTTGCAGAAAGATAAAGCAATAAGAAAATAACATGAACACATGAGACACCAAGATTTAATGTGGAATCCCAATTTGAGAAAACCACCAATGCAACTAGTTGCAAATTTTCACTCTTTTGAAGTGAGCCCTATCAAGAGCCAACCCTATTAAAGGTAAAAAATGCACTGTTAGGCATGACCCTATTAAAGGATTTGAATCAACCTATTAGGAGTGGCCTTGTTAGAGGTCTTAAGACACTTCAATCTAAAAATGCCACCTTGTTAGAGGATTTACAAGAAATGACTATTAAGTCAATTTTGTTAAGAGATTTCTTCACTGCTACAATTGTTAGAGAGTAATAATGATTGACCTGATTAATGAAGAAACTAACTTGTAGATTTAGATCATTGTTCTAGATTATCCTCTAGATACTTCCTAATCAGAATATTATTTGTAGCTCCTTGGATGTTCTACCCTTTATCAGTTATGCATCTTATCTTCTTCCACAACTTCCATATTTCAATCCATAACTTGACCTTTCATATATATGAAACCCAAAGTCAAGTAGGCTTGAATACCCTTAAAAATAAATAATTAACATCCACTAAGTTGGCTTGCAAAAAAATAATAATAAACAAAATGGTTCTACTGTAGGTTAACTATTACTGAAATTGGGTCACTCAGCTACCATTAAGTTCCTTGGTAACTGACCCGACTTGGTTTACACTAAAACCCTTTGGTAACTAGCCTGACTTGATTAGCACTTGAGTCCTTCAATGATCAACTTAGCTCAGTTAACACTTGATCATTGAACTTGGCTTGTTCTAAACTTTTTCTTGGCTGCTACTGGAGTCTTCTAAGCTCAGTTACTACTGGTAGCCCTTTGTTAGAATATAACATTTGTGTAACATGAATAACAATATACAATTGAATAATTATTTTCAAAAACTTCCCAATAATAATACCTTTTTTCTTCTTTGTTCCTTTGGTTGTCAAACTAACCCCATCCTTTGTTCTTTGATGATTACTTTCCTTTATGTGAATTCTTGTCTTTACCATCAAAGTTGAATCTACACTTTGAGTTCTAGTATTCACATGCTTCTTTCTCTCCTCTTCTTATAGAAGGAAACCCGCCAAGTTCTCAAAATAAGTTGTATTCTGTTGTATCCAAATTAGTGATGAAAACTTGATATTCACTAACCATTCCATTCTAAGTAATCCTTACTAGATCATTACTAGATATTTGTTCACCAACATCAACTAACTTATCCCTCAATTCCTTAAATCTTGGTAGAAATTCACTAACACTTTTATTTACTTCCATTTTGATAGACAATAATTTTCTTTGTAAAAACAAAATTCTATTTAAGTTTTTAATCTCATACAAACCTTTCAAATATGACCATGTACCACTAGAAGTAGTAATGTATCTTATGTGAGGGATAATTGAGTCTTAACTGACATGCGCAAGAGAATCTTGGCTTTTAATTATCTTTTCTCTTAGTCTTGGACAACAACTAGTGGTCTTGTAGGCTTGGCCTCTTTTCCATTTATAATGGCCCAAACAGTATTCCCCTTCATTAGAGTCTACATCTTGAATTTTCAATAACATAATTGGTACCATCTAACTTTTGATTTAGTTAGATAAGAATCTACAAGATTGGCCATCATAAAACTAGAGAAAACAAAGAAATAATTTTTTACCAAAAAAAAAATCCTACATTTGAGAGTAGTGTCACAATGATTACTCTTCCCATTTTAAAAATAGATTGATACAAGTATGAGAATGTGTTTCAATCATTGTTTGGTCACTAATGTCAAACTTGCTACTTGTTAGTAGGACAATCACTTAGATGATTTGAGCACTATCATTTGTTTGATTAATGAAGAGAATTTGATCAAATGAGGTAACAATAACACCTAGAGAAAGGTGGAGTTATGATATGGAAAAGGAGTACAAAGATTAGTTAAGATAGTAAAATCATAGTGCATTGATTATCTACTTAAGGATGCAAATGATGGATACATTGATTAAATTTAGAAGAATAAGTAAAATGAATTTTGTTTTCCAAGCTTAACAATCTACATAATAGGTGTCGAGAAAAGTTAGTGTAAGCCAAGAAAAAAATTAGTTGGAGTTGAGCAAAGTCAAATTTTAGTGTATGTCACGTGATACAGTGTTAGCCAAGTAGAGTTTAGTTGATGTCGAGCACCAGTAAACTTTAGTTCGTCCTGAGTGATTCAATAGTGGATGTCAAGCAATGTAGACTGTGTCAAGCATCAGAAGCAACTTAATACTGAGTGACAACATTATGAGAAATATCATGAATTTGATGAATCTGGGCCTACAAGTTTGATTTCTTGGATTGTGTGAATTGTGTGGAAGATAAGCTCAAGATGAGCTAATGGTATAGAATTCAAGATGAACCATTTTAAGGTGAATTCAAAGAGGATTAAAGGATGAGTTTCTAGCAAGGAATAAAATGAAAAGATGGGAAGATTCATTAAATGCTACCTAATCCTACCTAACCCTAAAATCGATGATGGAGGATGAATGAAAAAAAATCTAAATTTTCTATTTATAGAGACGGCTAGTCAAAAGAAAAGGTTGTCATGTGTGAGAACCTAAGGAATACAAGGAGTTTAAGGTGTTTCTCCATTTAGTGACCAAAGAGAAGAGACTGCCATTGGCAAGCAAAGCAAGAAGGATTAAGTGTATGTATGCTTGAAGGGTGGACAAGCTATCAGAGTTGAAGTGTGTGAAAATCAAGTAGAATGGAGGACTACAATAGAGATCTATAATCTACAAAGTGAGTTGTAAGTTATTATCAGATCAAGTCTTGCTATTACTTTCTAATCATTGTATCAATCTAGGGTAAATCCTTTGGATTAAGGTTAACCTAACAGTCATTTGTAAATCCTTTAACCAGGTGACATTCCAAGTGAATGATCTAAAGTCCTCTAACAAGGGTCACTCTTAATAGGGTGATTGAAATCCTCTAACCAGATCACATTTAACAATGTGCATTGTAACCTTTAACAAGGTTGGCCTTTCATAGGGCATCATTGTAGAAGAGTGAGAATGAGTAGCATCTTACTATTGGTTTTCTCCAAATTGGGTTTCCATATAAAATCATTATGTCAAATGTGTTATTGAATCTGTTGTGTTTTATGCTTACATTTTTGCAAAGCTTATTTGATAGTAACCTACAAAGTTTAAGTGATTGTATGATCTAATGGATGCATGCATGATGAATATGTTTTATAGATATGGGTTCACTAACCTTTGAAAAGTTTTATTTGTATATCTAGACCTTAAATAATTGATTCACCCTCCCCCCCCACCCTCCTCTCAGTTATTCTAAAGAATTCCAAAAATTGGTATCAGAACCATCTACTTAAGAGGACTAGTTTGAAGCTACTAGAAGCAAAAGATTAAGATGTCAAAAAGAGAGGTACCTAATATTAATAGAGATAAATTCCCTACATGGAAAAGTCTGATGAAGCTACACATAGGAGGTCTTGGAGATCATGTACAATCTACCATCATCATAGAGCATGTTAATCCTACTGGAGCCCTAACTACTGAAGATCTAATAAAGAAGAAAGAACACAACCAAACAATGTTGGAGATTGCCTCTACCCTAGGTTGTGTCAAGTTCAATGATATCAAGGGTTGTGATAGTGCAAAGAAAATATGGAATGCTCTTCACACTATTTATGGAGGAGACACAAATGTTTTAAAAGCCAAATCTGAAAGTCTTCGAGGTAAGTTTGATGATATGAGAATGCAAGAAGGTGAGAATATTGCTCAATATTGCTCTAGGATAAAATATGTTGTTAATGCAATAAGAGGAACTACTGGTAAGATAGATGATGAGATTGTACTAAGAAAAATTTTGAGAACATTTTTTCCCATTCGTGCTATTATAGTTTTTGCAATACAAGAACTAAGATGCATACCAGGTTCTACTCTGACTCTTGAAGGTCTAGTAGGTAGGCTCACTGCTTTCCAGCTATCTAATTTTGATAATTTCAAATTTGACAATGTTGAAACTACTTTCAAAGCCAAGTTGTCATTGAAGGAACCTAATGAGAAGAAGAAGAAAAAGGCAAAATATGTTTCCAATGACAGTGATATAGATGAGGAAGTTGTAGAACAACTTGAAGCGCTACTAGCAAGGAGATTTCATAGAGGTAAAGGAAAATTCATAGGTAAGTTACCTATCACGTGTTTCAATTGCAATGAGGTTAGTCATATTGCTACTAGATGTCCAAAGAAGAAAATTAATATAGGTGGAGACAAGTACAAAAGTAGAAGAGACAAAGACAACAAAGATTACAAAGACAAAGGCAAGAAGTCTTGCTATATTGTTGAAGAGGAAACTAAAGATGAATCTGATGATCATGACGATGAAGTGGTGTATGTTGCAATGAAGGATGATTCTAATGAGAATGAGGCAACTACACTAGTGTCTTGTATGAACAAGAGTGACAGATGGATCATTAACAGTGGGTGTTCACATCACATGACTGGAGACAAAAGTAAATTCATTACCTTGAATTATTATGATGGAAATAGTGTAAGGTTTGGTAATGATGCACCTTGTCTGATAAAAGAAAAAGGTTCTATCAAATTCATAGAAAAGATTTTATCTGACACTTCTTATTATGTTGAAGGACTTAACTATAATTTGTTGAGTGTGTCACAACTGAATAGTTCAGGTTGTAAGGTTGAGTTTGAGAACAAGATTGCTAAGATATGGGATACTGATGGAAAACTAATTGGAAAAGGTGATCAAACTAGAGGTAATCTATTCTACCTTGATATGTAGGATGCTACTTGTTTAGTTGTAGAATTTGATGATGTGTGGCTATGGTACAATAGGTTATGTCATGTTGATTTTGATAACTTGGTTAGTATTAGTAACACAAGAAGAGTCAGATGTTTGACTATGTTGAAGAAACCTGACAATATAATTTGCAAACAATGTCAGTTAGGCAAAATGACAAAGTCTAGTTTTAAGAGTAAGACTCATACCTCTAAAGGAATATTAAAGATTGTTCATACTAACTTGTGTGGACCAATTGATGTGAAAAGCTACAAAGGAGATAAGTATGTTATGCTATTTTTTGATGATTATTCTAGAATGATGATAGTTATGTTTTTGAAACTAAAATCTGATGCATTTTAAATGCTTAAGTGGTACTTAATAAGAGTTGAGAAGGAAACATGTAAACGTATGAAATGTTTGAGATCTCATAGACAGGAGAATTTACATCAAATGAATTTGAGATGTTTTGTAATGATAGAGGAATCAAAAGATATATATCTACCCCTAGGACCCCTTGACAAAATGGAATTGCTAAAATGAGAAATAGATCTATAATGGATTGTGCTAGGACACTCATGATGGAGAAAAATGGTTCTTTGAAATACTGGAGACAATTTGTAAGTACAGTTGTCTATACCTTGAACTATGTGCAAGTCAAGAAAGGTACTCATTTAACATGTTTTAAATTATGGTATAGATACTCACCCAATGTAAAATATTTTAAGGTATTTGGAAACAAGTGTTATATTCTAAAAGATTTCAAGAATGGAAAACTAGTTGAAAAAAGTGAAGAAGGTATATTCCTTGGCTATTTCACAAGAAGAAAATCTTATAAGTATTTAAATACTAACACTAACAAAGTTGTGGAAAGTACAAATGTGAAATTTGATGAATATACAAAAGTTCATGAGGTTGAACCTATGAAGGAACCAGAGGTATAAAAATCATTTGTATACTTTTATGAAGGTATTCCTACTGATGAAGATGTTGTAAATCAAGTTGCAAATCAACAAGAAGTTTCAGTGACCGTCGAGTCACATACTATGAATGTCGAGTTGCATTCAGGAACAAAGCTACATTTAGGTGTTGAGTTATAGAATGAAGTTGAGGCAGATTTTGATTTTGAGATTAGTATATGTGAAAGAGATGTTGAATTACCTAATAGAGATATACAGAGTAATTCAGAAGTTGAGAGACTAAATGAGGAAAATAAAGTAGAACCAAGATTGTCAAAGTATGTCAAGAGGCATCACCCTACAACAAAAATCATTGGAGATAAAGATGCAAGACCAATGACAAGGAACAAGTTGAGAAATGATACATGTTTTCTTAGCATGCATGAACCTAGAATGTTGAAAGATTCCTTAGAAGATGTGGACTAGAGTTTAGTCATGAAAGAAGAGAGTGGACAAATTGAGAAAAATAAGACATGGACTCTAGTTCCTAGACCAGATGATAAAAATGTGATTGACAACAAGTGGGTGTACAGAAACAGGTTAAATAAAAATGGTGAAATCATAAGAAACAAGGAAAGATTAGTTTTTAAAGGATATGCACAAGAAGAAGGGATAGATTATGGAGAAAAATTTGCTCCTATTGCAATATTAGAAGGAGTAAGAACTCTCCATACAAAGGTTTCAAAATTTATCAAATGGATGTTAAATTTGCATTTATGAATGGTATATTGGAAGAGGAGGTTTATATAGAACAACCAGAAGTATTTGTTGATGTTAACATCAAAAACATGGTATGCATACTACATAAAGCTTTATATGGTTTGAAGCAAGCACCAAGAGCATGGTATGAAAGGCTTCATAATTATCTTGTGAAGATTGGATTTGTGAGGTCTGATGATAATAGCAATCTGTACTTGAAGACAAAGAAAAGAAAATGTATTTTACTATCTGAATTTTTTGTTGATTCTATCATATTTGGAGGTCAAGATACTTTATGTAAAGATTTTGCAAATGAAATGAAGAAATAATTTGAAATGTCTATGCTTGGGGAGATCAAGTTCTTTGTGGGTTTGCAAGTACATCAAATGAACTATGGTATATACATCACTCAGTCAAAATATGTAAAGGAGATATTGAAAACTTTTGGATTGGAAAATTCCAAGCCAATAAGCACACCTAATGTGATAGGACATATATTGTCAAAGAATGATGATTCAACTGAGGTGAATCAAACATTGTATAGGTTTATGATTGGAAAATTATAATATGTAGTACACAATAAACCTAATATTGCATTATTTGTTGGGATAGTTGTAAGATTCTCTATTAACCCTAGGGAGAATCATTTGATGGTTGTTAAGAGAATAATGAGATATCTAAAAGGCACAGAAGACTATGGTCTATACTATAAGAAAAATGATAAATTTGAATTGAGAGCCTACACTAATGTTGATTGGACTAGAAATATTGATGACAGAAAGAGCACTAGCAGAGGAGCATTTTTCCTAGGAAAAAGGTGTTGAGATAATGGGTGTTGCACACATTGCATAATATTGTTATATTTCATTATTTTATTTTATCATGTAATGTTCCACCTAGATGGACGTGCAACATGTAAAGATTCCCATGGAATATTTTTGATGAGTTGTATTGTAACATTGTGAAAATATTTCATGTAATTATTTAATATTGGGGAAAAGAATTAAATGCCCAATATTAAATGTGGGGTCGGTGGGTTAGGTAGCACACGGTTTATGTAATACCACTTGGTGGTTTTGTGGGACTTGCTACTATATAAGCAGCCACAAGGGTAGTTGTTGTAGAGTGACAAGAAAGAAAAAAAGGCAAGAGTCGAGCGGGACAAGGCTTGACAGGTTAGCCAAGGGAGCATTTTTGAAGGTTGGAAGCATGGCATGGGATGTGTGGATTCATGCTTGTTCACATAGTTTTCTCGGTTGTGGCTATGGCCATGAAGGCTTCCATGGCTATATGGCAATGGTATTTTTGCTGAATAATACATGGTGATGGATGCTTTTGGAGGCTGGGTTTTTTCCCTCAATGAGGGTTTCCCAGGGTATATCTTGTATCACAATTTTGTGGGTATGTTGTCTATTCTCTTGCATGTGGATTTTAATTCCGTGTTTATTTTAGATTTATTATGGGTTATGTGGAAATGGTTATTATTCTTTATTGCCAAGTTTCCTTACAAGTGGTATCAGAGCCTGGTTTTGGCCTAGTCATGGGTTCAAATCTCCCCGGTGCCTTCCCGACCCACGTAAGCACCTGGTATTTGCATCGAAGGAGAGATTGTTGGGTGATGCGACACGCTTCCCTGTCCATGGGTGGTTAATTATGTGGTGTTCCATGTTCACTAACAGTCATGGCTTTTGGTGCAACAGTAAATGGGCCCTACAAGTGGTATCAGAGCTATGATTTTATTATTGTAACCCTAGATTGAATCCATGGGAATGCATGAGAGGATAAAAGAAAAGGGCAAGATATATGAATGATTTATTGCAGATCTAAGAGTTTTGGATTTTCTGTTATGATGGGATGTTAAAATATTTGGGCATGTGAAATTGTTGGACAACAGGGTTTTTTAGATGTTTCATTTAAAATGAGGGTTTTGGGGGGTACCTTGCAAAATGACCTCCTGGGTAAAAACAGACCTCACTGTTCGATCCGGGTCAGCATTTCCATAAATTTTGATATATAATATGCCCTAGTTTGGCCATGTTTAGAGGAAATGAAAGATTTTTTTGGTTTCAGCCCATGATGGCCGTCAAATTTAATCCTGTCAAAATTTTCGTCATAGGAAAAAAAATTAAAAATGAAAAATCGTACTAAAAATGGTAAAAAGATGTCTTAGTAAAATGGCCATAACTTTCTCTCAGAATATCAAATTTTAGAGTTCTTACAGGCGTTGGAAAGCTAATTCAGAGCACTACAACATGTTGTAGGTTTGGTTCTATGATTTTGATATTTTGTCAAATTTTAAGAGCCCTAAAGTCATATGTTATTTATTTTGAGCACGGATTAGGGCATAACTTGGGCATACGGAGTCAGATTTTGGACTTTGAGTAGTCAATGGAAAGCTCTTGGAGAGCTCTACACATTGATTTAGATTTGGTGCAGGTTTGGCATGATTTATTTGTTGATACATTAATCTAAATAGTTTATAGATATATTTTGACTATGGTAACATTGTGAGTTTATGGCATTGGAGATTTAAGATTTGATGTCATTGTATACTCAGTTCATATTTAAGATTGGTCTCATGATGATATGGTTATCAGTGTTTGGTTTGGATATGTGTGATGACTTGTTAGATCTACAAGTTGTGCAGTTTCGTAAGCGGTCTATACTTACAGGTTGCATTTATAGCTTGGTTATGGGTTGTCTTTGCAAATTGATCTTTCATTATTGATGCATATTCAGATTGGTGGCTTGGATTTGGGTTGTCTATGACCTAAGTCACATAATTTTATGATTTTATCTTCATATAGAAGGGATGAGATGTTGTTACTAGGTACAGTCATGGTGGAGGATTGTGGTTGACTATTTTATGCTGACAGATTGGACACTTTGAGAGCTAGATGCTCGGTTCATGGATGTGATCATGGTGTCATAGATTTTGGCATGACATGATTGGATATACAGGTACATCCTTGATGTTTATTAGCTTGGATTTTTTATTTAGTTATGGTGGTATATCTTCTTGGTTGAGGATCATGGTTATTTGGTTTCTTTTGAGGAGCTCATGATGTGCACTTTGAGTTCTTTGATGGTTTAATGTCTTGGTTGATTCTCATGGTTAGAGGATGGTTTTTCATCATTATGTCATGGATAGCTTGGATACACGATTTAGTGGGAGCTTGTGATAGTGATGGGGTGACAGTGCAGGATTAGTTCCTAGTTTGGTTTGGATCTTCATGTAGGAGATGGATTTTATAATGCCATAGGTGACTTGGTATCACATTTGAGTGAGATTTTTTGGCATTGATATATTTATTGAGTGTTTGCAGATGTTGGAGGTTTGTCTTAGATTCTATTGCTGCAGAAGCATCTTTGACATTTGCATGGTGCACTTGTTATCTTCATGGTGTTTGAAGATGGTTAGATCTTGAGGACTCATGGAGTTCTTGGTTATCTTCATGGTATGTGGAGATGGTTCTTCCTGGTATGTGGAGATGGTTTTCTTCATGGTGTGTGAAGATGATTGCATCTTGAGGACTCACAGAGTTCTTGGCAAAGGTGTGGTTTATGCTTTTATTTGGCATGTTATCCTTGGTGTGAGGATGGTCTCATTATTATGTCATGGTATACTCTTGATATGCATTCAGAGTTGTGACATGTTATGGTGTGTTCATATGGAGCATGTTATCTCTTTAGTTGAGATGGTAAGATCATGTTGTCATGTTTATGTTCCTGAGGCCATGGTTAGAACTTTGACATTGATCTTGGTTTAGTTTCTTGGTATTGAGTACACTGATCATAAGCTGGATACTTCATGATATTGCTATGTTGCATTTGGAGTTGGAATGCATTGATTGGTTACAAGTGCTCATGGATACTTAGAGACGGTGGTGATGCTAATTTCTCTTAGATTAGAGAAGTATTTTTTAGGATGGTTGATGGTTTCAACAGGAAGTCCGAGGGGCAGTCATCTGATATGGACTTGAGAGGAGATTGTTCTTAGATGAGTCTTGGTTGGAGACTTGGGTATCTTGATGAGCATTCTCATTCCCCACTCTTGGTCTACTTGACAGTTTGCTACTTGAGAGGTATAGCCCATTGTTTCTCTCAGTTGCATTATATTTATGCTTGTCTTTCATGGATATGGATCTTGAGCTATGGTACATGAGTTAGTTCTGGAGGGTTCATTTGAGAGATGGTTTAGCATTGGTTATCTCCATGTGCATATGTTGTTATGCTGATTGAACTTGGGAGATGGTTTTATATTGGGCATTTTCCTTGGATTAGGAATGGTTATTTCTTGATTTAGGAATGGTTTATTGAGTTTGATCTTCTTGTGAGAGGCTTACATCCTTGATTAGTTATATGGTATGGTTTGGGTGTTGTTGAGGCTTCTTGTTGGGGTTTTATGGAGGAGATCATACTTGCACAATTTACATCTAGAGGTGTGTGTAGAAGGACATGATACAGATTATAATTTGCATGGTTTCTCTAGTCTTGGTTATCTTCTTGGATGTTCAATTTTGCCTACATTGGATTTGAGATTGGTTAGAGATTGTGATCACTGGTTTGTGCTCATGTTTGTCATGTGAGAGATGACATGGTTATTTCTTTCTCTTTCCTTTGTTGGTTGTGGAGAATTTGGGAGACTATTGGAGA
This sequence comes from Cupressus sempervirens, assembly GCA_028749045.1. NCBI lineage: Eukaryota > Viridiplantae > Streptophyta > Pinopsida > Cupressales > Cupressaceae > Cupressus > Cupressus sempervirens. The sequence goes on along the minus strand of CM053793.1, from coordinate 502,423,800 downwards.
CTTGTTATGAGATTTGTTCTTGCAGGATAGTAGTTTATGTATTGTGGATGTCCTTGATACTATATGGATTCACTTTTTTTTAGATGTGTTGAGTGGATTGGTTATAGATTTGACATTATCTTTTACAGTAGGAGCTTCTTGGTATATATGTGGTAGGTATTTCTCTTGAGGCTTGTGATTGCAGGTTGCAGATTGGATATGTCGGTGATATGAGATTCACTTGTTATACCTTTGAGGTATGGATAGTTGGATGGGTTTGGCACTTGTTGTGGGTGCTATTTCAGCTATGGATATTTTGACAACTACGGATACATGTGATTACCTTTGGATCAGGTTTTTTGTGCTTGGAATTTTAGTTCGTACAGGATTTTATGATCTTCTAATGCGATAGGTTGGGTGGCTTTCTCTTTGCATGGCTTCTATGTATGACCAGTGGGAGTGGCATAATAGGAGGTGAGATCATTCATGTTCGAGATGCTGGATACTTTGATTTTTTTGTGAGTACCAGGATGGAGCACTTGGTATATTTTGATCCATGATGGTAGATGTGCTGGGAGGGATTGTTCCTTTGTTTATTTATGTGGCTACGGATTGATCCTATGCAATGTATACAACAAGTGGGAGATTGTTGAGATAATGGGTGTTGCAAACATTGCATAATATTGTTATATTTTATTATTTTATTTATCATGTAATGTTCCACCTAGATGGACGTGCAACATGTAAAGATTCCCATGGAATATTCTTGATGAGTTGTATTGTAACATTGTGAAAATATTTCATGTAATTATTTAATATTGGGGAAAAGAATTAAATGCCTAATATTAAATGCGGGGTCAGTGGGTTATGTAGCACATGGTTTATGTAATACCACTTGGTGGTTTTGTGGGACTTGCTACTATATAAGCAGCCACAAGGGTAGTTGGTGTAGAGTGACAAGAAAGAAAAAAAGGCAAGAGTCAAGCAGGACAAGGCTTGACAGGTTAGCCAAGGGAGCATTTGTGAAGGTTGGAAGCATGGCATGTGATGTGTGGGTTCATGCTTGTTCACATAGTTTTCTCGGTTGTGGCTATGGCCATGAAGGCTTCCATGGTTGTATGGAAATGGTATTCTTGCTGAATAATACATGGTGATGGATGCTTTTGGAGCCTGGGTTTTTTCCCTCAATGAGGGTTTCCCAGGGTATATCTTGTGTCACAATTTTTTGGGTATGTTGTTTATTCTCTTGCATGTGGATTTTAATTCCGTGTTTATTTCAGATTTATTATGGGTTATGTGGAAATGGTTATTATTCTTTATTGCCAAGTTTCCTTACAAAAGGTTGGTTACATGTACTAGCAAGAAACAAACTGTATATCTCAATCTATTGTTGAAGTTGAATATGTTGTTGCTGCAATAATTGTACAAACATTGTATGGATCAAAAAACTACTTTAAGGTATGAAGGAGGAAATCAATGAACCTATGATACTTTATTGTGGTAATACAAGTGTTATAAATATATCAAAGAATCTTGTGATGCATACAAAGACTATGAACATTGCAATCAAGTATCATTACTATAGAGAGTTAGTTCAAGATAAAGAGGTGAAGATGGAATATGTTAACACAAAAGAGCAAATAGCTGATATCTTCACAAAAACATTACCTAAGGATGTTCATGAGTATCTAAGAGATAAACTAGGGGTGATACCCCTATCAAAGGCTATTTAAGAAGCATGAGATGTTCCCTATATCAAAAAAAATGATTGACATATGTTACACATGATGCAGTGGATCTTACTTTAGGAGCTGCCTAAAGTAATCAAAGAGCTAGAGCTACAAATTAGTCACAAGCTAGGTAATAGAGGAAGAAATTGAAAATGTTCATATCTGCATATTAAGATGACAAAGTCTTTGGCATTGTTGTCAAAGAGGGAGAAAGGAAAAGAAAAGAGAGAAATATAAAGAGATATATAATATCTAGTTAGAGGGAGATAGTGCTAAGGGAGATATAAGAAGTGATCAAGAGGGAGTCATAAGGATGAGTTGATTGTTTGTTGATCAGAATAGAATTTTGTACCCTATATAGAAGATGAAATTTATTGATAGACGGAGAGACTTCAATACAAGGAATTATTTTCTTTTTGGTATTATTGTTGGTTGTACTAATTAAGTTTGGTTTTCCATCAATGCCAAAGAGGGAGATTCTTGAAAATAGATTGATGCAAATATGAGAATGTGTTTCAATCATTATTTTTTCATTGATGTCAAACCCGCTACTTTTCAGTAAGATAATTGTTTAGATGATTTGAGTACTATCATTTGTTTGATTGATGAAGAGGATTTGATCAAATGAGGTAACAATAGCACTTAGAGGAAAGGTTGAGTTGTAATATGGAAAAGGAGTACAAAGATCAGTTAAGACAATGAAATTATAGTGTATTGATTATCTACTTAAGGTTGTAAAGGATCGATAAACTAATTAAGTTCAGAAAAACAAGTAAAATGAATTATCTACCAAGCTTAACAATATGAAGAGGGTACCAAGAAAATTTAGTATAAGCTGAGCAACAAATTAGTTGGAATCGAGAAAAGTCAAGTTTTAGTGAATGTCAAGTGATACAATGTTAGCCGAGTAAAGTTCAGTTGATGTCGAGCACTAATAAATTTTAGTTCATGCCAAGTGATTTGATAGTGGATGTCAAGCAACGCAATATGTGTCGAGCATCAAAAGTAAGTTAATGTTGAGTCACAACATTCTAAGAAAGATCATGAATTTGATGAATCTGGGCTAACAAGTTTGATTTCTTAGATTCTATGAACCATGTGGAAGATAAGCTTGATGAGCTAGTGGCATAGAATTCAAGATGAACCATTTTGAGGTGAATTCAAAGAGGATTGAAGGAGAAGTTTCTAGAAGGGAATAAAATGAAAAGATGGGTAGATTCATTAAATCCTACCTAACCCTAAAATGGATGATAGAGGATGAACTGCAAAAGATCTAAATTTTCTATTTATAGAGATGGCTAGACAAAAGCAAAGGTTGTCATGTGCAAGAACCTAAGAAAGACAAGGAATCTAAGCTATTGCTTCATTCATGGCCAAAGATAAGAGACTGCTATTGGCAAGCAAAGAAAGAAGGCTTAAGTGTATGGATGCTTGAAGGGTGGACAAGCTATCAGTGTTGAAGTGTGTGAAAGCCAAGAAGAATAGAGGACTAAAATAGAGATCTGTAATCTACAAAGTGAGTTGCAAGTTATTACTAGATCAAGCCTTACTATTATCTTCTAATCATTGTATAAGTCTAGGGTAAATCCTTTGGATTAAGGTTGACCTAATAGTCATTTGTAAATCCTTTAGTTGGGTGAAATTCTAAGTAAATGATTTAAAGTCCTCTAACAAGGCTCACTCCTAATAGGGTGATTGAAATCCTCTAACCAAGTCACATGTAACAGTGTGCATTGTAACCTTTAACACAATTGACCTTTCACAAGGCATCACTTCAAAAGAGTGAGAATGAATAGCATGTTACTAGTGGTTTTTCCCTAATTGGGTTTCCATGTAAAATCATTGTGTCAAATGTGTTATTGAATCTGTTATGTTTCATGCTTACATTTCTGCAAATTTGATTTGACAGTGACCTACAAAGTTTAAGTGATTGTATGATCTAATGGATGCATGCATGGTGAATATATTTTATAGATATTGGTTCACTAAGTTTTGAAAAGTTTTATTTGTACATTTGGACCTTGGATAACTGATTCACCCTCCCCCTCCCCCCCCCCCCCCCCCAATTATTCTAAATAATTCTAATAATAACACCAATTATACACTAGTTGATATAACTTGCAACATCTCCTTCTTTTAAAAATATATTGCATCTTCAACACTCCAATTTTTTTTGAAAACACCACTAAATGAATCTCAAGCTTGGCTCTGATAGCATATTGAAAAATGGAGATGTAATACACAAGAAGAAAATAGATAAGAGAAGAAGAGCTAACAACTTGATATTAACATCAAAGTCAGAGGAGGAATCCTAGAAAGAATAGATTGATGCTTTATGTAGCTTCGCTTCCCAAGGTAATGTTGGGGACCCACTTCATGAAAATAGAGGAGATGGTTTGTCACATTTGGCCAATCAAGAGATCAAGGTTCCATGTGAATCTAGCTTGAAAGATAAAGTTGGAGATGTTGAGGGGAGAAAATGGTCATCGCTTTTTGGTAAAAAGCATGCGGGTACTTCAAAATCTTGTTGGGAGAAAGGTGAGTTCAAAATATTTGTGTTAGACCCCATTTTTTATTTCTCTATCTCTTATATGAACTTTACACTTATTGGTAAATTTTGGGGTGCTTGGTCGGATATTGATTCTTCGAGGAATATGGTTAAGAGAAAATGGACCCTCTAGGGTCAAGTTGATATAGCGGCTATTCCTAAAGATTTCTTCTTCTTTTGTGTTCATTTGAAAGGAGGATTTGAATATGATTCTTTATAGGGGACCCTAGTTATTTAGAAGTAGCTCCCTTACAGTTAGGAAATGGGAACCTAATATACATTTATCTAATGCCTTCTTCCTTACAACACCTATTTGAGTCTAGCTTCTAGATCTCCCTCTAGAATTATGGCATGAAGATGTTTTTCAAGGGATCATTGGGTCCTTTGGAGATTTTATAGCTATGGATAATATGACTGTTGCTAGAACCAAACTTTTGTATGCTAGGATTTGTGTGAAATTTTCTCAGTTTAAGGATTTACCTCAAAAAGTGGATGTATTTTCTAAACTAGGAAAGAGGTCTCAATAGGTGGAATTTGAAGATTTACCTAATGCTTATTTTTACTACAAGAAAGTGGCCCATTTGGCTAAAAACTGCCCAAAAAGCCCAAAAAAACTACTAAGGTGGTGCAAGAAAAGAAAAAATCCCCTTCATTGGTCTAGAAACCTAAGGATCATGTTATCTCTAAAAGTTGCACCTAGATTGAATTCTAACTCAAAACAACTTTGAGTAATATGGAAAACTCCTATGTAGTGGGAAGTACCAGGATTAGGAGTGAATCTCCAGGTTATAAGACTATTCCTTATGATGTTTCACCTAATTACTTCTTTGGACAAAAATGTAAAATTGAGAGGGAAAGGGATAGAAGGATTACATTGAAAGAAAATGATAAAATGTAAATTGAGATGATATACCAAACATTGATATGAGGATATTGCTAGACTGAAACGATGAAACACTTCTGTATAATTGAGATAAGCACAATATTGATCACTAGAAATTCATACATTAGTATTTCATAAGAAGGAAAGCACTTCATACAAGTTGCCAAAGGGAATGCTAATATTCAAAGCTAATTCTTTGAGACAAAGCATAGATTCACAACTTATAACCTATATGAACACATCCAAAATGTTACTTGTGAATAAAATTGAGACAAAGACTCGGGGATTCAGAATAAATAAATAAAGATATATCATATAAGTAATTTCAGCAATAGAGACACAATAAGGACTTTTGAACTATTCCTTTATGTAGGCTTCAAAGGTAGTTCTACAATAACCCTCAAGATTGACTATAAAGAAATATGCAGAAAAACTATGAAGGATTCAAAAGAAATCATGATAATATGAATTTTGCATAGAAACTTTTAGAATTCAACTAGCCAGCCCCCTTTTTCATATCTTGGAAATCCTTATAAAGAGAAGGATTGCAACAAGCTTCAAATGGGAGGGAAACATGTCAAAAAATCATTGGAAGAATGCAAATATTTCAGAAAATCCAATTTACATTTACATTTGCTATATTGGGTTAAAACCAAGATGATAATCATGAAAATGACAAGTGGTGCTTGCTATAGGAACACCTTTAACTAATTATACTTGCCCCTGCCTTTAATCGTTAAATTCTTCAACTGCTTCTACCTTTAAACTTAATATCTACAACTACCTTCAGAATTCTACCTCTTTCTTGATGGCTGCTCCATAAAACTGATTTTATTCTTATTTCAATCATATCTTTACTCCCAACTAAAAATTTGATCTCCATTAAAATTATGTTGCTCAAACCACCAATTTATTCATCTATTTAATGTCAACCTGTGCCTTAATTTGTTCTTCTTTATGTCAATATTCCTACCACCTTAAGTTCAAATCTCATCTAACTTGCAACCTACATGTCACTATTTGATAAGTTGAACTTGCCATCTTTCACATTTTTGTAGTTACATTTCTATAATGACTAGGTTGACTTATGATGACATGATATTATGATCTTACACTACCCTTCATGTCATATATGGGGGGGAGCACTGGCTTTACCATCTCATGATCATAAAAAATTAGACCTTTTATCGTAGCATTGTAAACCTTAGAGATGGCCTCTATGATCATACAATACCTCAATTGTCATTACATCAGAACATATTCCCTTATCCCCTTTCGATCTTATGATCATGGTTATAATTTCTCTAGCATAGCATCTTAACTTTATTTTGTTTGCCTTACGATCTCATGATCATGGCTAGTTGATCTTGGTGTAACATTGACAGTCAACCTTCAAACCCTTAGTATGCCATGAAATAGTATGTTGTAGCATCTCAATTTCACCTTTCATCCCTTATGACTATACAACAATAGTCTCATTGTATCATCTTGTCATCTTAACAACTCAGGTTCATGGTTCTTTGTAACATCTCAACTTCACTGCCTTCTCCACCTCATCTTATGACCCTGCCTTTGTCATGTCATCAAGCCTCTTTTTCTCTAGCTTTGTGATCCTTTGATAAAGATGAAACCTGAAGATGTCACAACCAAATAATTATATGACTAGTGTATCATCTTATCATTCCACCTTCTACCTTGAGATCTCTTGACATACTACCCATCATAAGGTTGTAACCCCTTTTCCTTATTGTGACATTTCAAGTTCAACATTTGGTCTTCCTAATCTCATGACATCATAAGATCGTATCCCCTTTTCCTCCTTCATTTGATCTTACAAAATGACTCTATCTCATAGCATTGTACCTCTTTTGTTTTCACCTTGAGAACTTACGACCATACTATTTATTGTAGCATCGAAGCTTTAGAATCAGTACGTGCATATTTTCCTTTACTTATGCTCCTAGGCCCACCTTGTCTAGTCACTTCAACCTTTGCGATCTTATGATCAAACCTTGTCATGCCATCTAGCCTCTCCCATTCTAGATTTACGATCCTTTAATCACTTAGTCTATCATAGTTTTGAAAGCCTTCCTAGGACTCTCAATGACGTCACGACCACCTTTTTCATAAGATAGAAACTTGACACATTACCTTTGCATATTTTGCCCCTTATAATCCTAGGATTGCCTCAGCCTCGTATTGTCATGGGTCTCTATTTTTGCTTTTACGATCCTATGATGCACTGCATCGTAACATCAAAACTTGAAATCTTTATCATGACATCGTAGCTTCGCCGCTTTCTCCATATGATCTTACGACTAGCACAATCTTACGACCATATGACATCATGATGAAGTGTAGCATCTCGAGCCCTTTTCCTTGGCTTTACAACCCTTGGATCAAGATGATCATAACCCAATCCTTTTCGGCTAAAAGACATCAAATGAATCATACTTGCCTTCTGTTAGTGAACATATTATCCTCGAACAAAATGCATGCAAATATAACTCTAAATGCCCAAGTAAGAAGACTAATTAGCACTAATAGTTGGGTCACTTCACTATTGAAAGAGTGTAAGCACCCTCTGAATTTATTTGGGTACAACTCCTCGTATATGATTCACAATAAATTTGAATATGGATGCTTTTAACCAAAAAGCATGAAAGGCTTACAAACATCTATCCGTAAACACATAGTAGATGCAAAAACTTAAGAAATTGAAAAGAAAAGAACCGCAAATAATAGTAGATGACACAAAGTTCACTTGCCAAAATGATGCCTTACAAAGTGGACAAAAATAAGAATACATTTTCCATTCTCTCGAGAAAGTGAAGAAACGAAGCTTTAAAGATACCTAGTAATCAAACATATCCAAGAAACAAAGACGTTAAAGCACATTTTAGAGAAAATTAAAAGTGATACAAAGATCATGATTAGTGGAAAGAGGACTGCTCAAACTCTAGATTTTGATATACAGTCAACTTTCAAGTCTCCCTTTCCTAAAGCATAAAAGATGCAAAGACCTTACTACACATTTGCAATTAAAGTCACCATTAAAAAAATTGAAACTCCTTCTTTGTATTACATAAACAAATAAAAATTCTCCTTTTTCTAACACACAGTTTAGAAAAGGAAAATGAACACTTGCACTACTTCCCACAACTTCACAAGAAAATGGAATAAATCTGAAAACCTCTCCTCTCTACTATAACACACAGTCTACAGTGTTTGAGAGAGAAAACCGAAACCCCTACTTGCTTCTGCCATCCTATTTATGTATTTCTTCTTCGGTAGCTTTCAGTTATCATAACTGACCTATTTCCCCTCCTTCCTTGAGTATCTTCGTATTTTCAATTTAAATGATACTCGTTGTCATAATGCGGAGTCATTTAACTTTAATGATTTGTTAGGAAGCCTTTGGTGAAACTTGGAATATTTTGTTTTACTATTCTTTTAATGGTTCAGGTTTTAAAATTCCATCACTTCCATCTTTATAAAGTAAGTCTTGAAATACTTCTGCTCATCAGAGATATTCTTGCATACACTATCAGCACCAAATAGGAATACATCACAATCATCAATTAAAACACCATCAACTAAATGTGTGCACTCAAGATATGCACATTGGGCTTCTGCTTCCATTAGTGCAATGATGTATGGCAAACCAAACATTTGAAGTAGTCCCTGGCACTCTGCAAACATTTCACCAGTCACAGACTCAACATTACACTCATGTTTCTTAACTAATGAGGCTTTTCTCATAGTTAGTTTGAATTGTTCTTTTCTTTTCACTATCTCACAAATACCAAGTAATCTTTGATCCATTTTATGGTAATGGGAGCATTTATTATCTTTTACTAAATAAGCCACCGAGATCTCCTAAAGTCAATCTTTAAGAATACATATATTTATTCTTTGATTACTGTGCAAGGGAGATCTTAAGGTCGGGTCTATTATTATGTGACCGAGGCATTCACCATGGATGAAGAATTAGGCTTTGATGGCAATACGCGGATCTACTAATTGGGTATCACATGAGATTTATAGGCTGGAGAGGAAATGATTTTTCACTGCCTAATACGTGATCCCACATATTTATCATTGTGCCTTCTTGAACACCCAATGCTTAGGAATGCATCTTGCGGTTGTGAGAAATACAAATTAAATTTAACTCACAACTCAACCCTAAACCTAAAAAAAATTCTTGGCACTTAAAAATTGCTCGACACATGAAGGTGTCGAGTGCTAGTTTTACTCAGCACTTGATGGTGCCGAGTGGCAGGTTGCTCGGCACTTGATGGTGCCGAGTGACAGGCAGCAGGTGTCGAGTGAACTCGGCACAAAGAGGAGCTTGGCACGTGAAAGGTCGATAGCAATAGATGTCGAGTATGCTTGGCTCCAAAGGAAATGCTCAGCAACAATAGATGCCAAGTGAGCTTGGCTCCAACTAAAGTTTATAACTTAGAAAATTCCAACGTGAATGCATTCACCATTAGAACCAGAGAGCCAAAACTTTAAGCTTTCAAAAAAATTTCTCAAATGCGACATATAAGGGAAGATCAATAGATTCAAGTATGCTTGCTTGCTTTCTATTCAATCTTTCATTAAACTATTACAAAATCTAGGAGCATTCGGCTTCAACCAAAAAACCCTAAAATAACCCTAAACTAATAAAACTTCAAACTTCAATAAAATTTAGACCTGCAACTCTAATGGCTGCATACAATGGTGCCTGGAGTAATCATTTCTTCAACAAGACAAAAACAAACAACAAAAAACTCACAGAATGAACAGAGGAGACACATGCAACTACAAGCACATACTTCCTTCCTCTTCGTTCTCTGCTCAGCTCTGCAACTTCTCTCTGATCTGCTTGATCTCAACTCTCTCTCTGAATGAAATGAATAATCATTCCTTTTGTCACATTCCATTCTTTTCCCTCTCAATGTTCAAATTCAAAATCTCACCTACCAAATTTATGTTTCTATCTATTATGTTGGTCGTCAGGTGGCAGGTGGGCGTTTGGCTCAAAGGGGTAAGACAACCACCGCATTTAGTTTTCCAACAGTGGCTTACCCTTGCATGTGTTGCCAATCATACTCATAGTTTTATTGCTATGCCCCTCCCCAATTCGCACTTTTCAGGTAACATCTATTTCTAAAGAGTTATTATCTGAGCTCTATGCCTTTTATTAGGCTCGACCATGCAATCTATCACACAATTCATGTGCTTTTCCTTGACAGACTTGATGCATGAGGGTGCACCCTGTGTGATGCGATCACCAATAAGACATATTTAGTTTGCATGTTTGAAGAGCCAAGATGTAGGTCATTGCCACCTCTTTCCTTCTATCATTTTTGGTGTTTGAAAATATCAAATGTGTTATGCGGCTGGACTATTCACGATCGACAATATAAAAAAATAGTGCTTCAATGGGGACACACAGATTGCTTGATAGAATGCTTGTTCATTGCCCATATCGATTATTATATCTCTGCATAAGGGAGAATGTTGTGGGTTATATTATCTTTTGACAGTCACCTTGAAACTCATGATGACTCTCATTTCACTTTTTAAACCAAACATTGTTATAATGTCCATAGCTTTAAATGAGAGTTGTGATGTTCTATGCCCGCAATGAGGCATTTGTATTCAAGAGTGGGTCTAACCAAAATTTGTCCCTTATTGGTGATTGAGAGCTTCAAGTGTGTGTCCCAAGGTCTATCACTTCTGTTATCTTTTCCTTGGTGAGCCTGATAGATGCATATGCCTAGTTTTTGCCCTTAAAATATTCTATCCCAATTAGCATGGTGCTTTCACTTTCAAGCACATATTTTCCTACACACTTAATATGAGCAAGGTCTCATATTCTCTTTGAGTCCATGCCTTGAATACTATCTTCATTCAATCAGAGTGTACACCACCCTCGATTACCTTCTGTGGTTGCTTATAGAAGTAGAGCCGCATAGCTCTTCTTGGTGTTTGTCAGCTCTCACACTTTAATGAATATAACAAAATCATCAATTAAATATGTGCTTTTATGATTTTTGTCAGACTTTTTTTTGTGACCAAGATAAATTCATGTTCAAACCCGAGCTTGGCACATACATTATCTGTACAGTCCATGTCAATGGTCTTCCAAATTGCATGACTATCCCACTTCAAATTTGAGGTTCTATACCATGAATTTCTTTGACGTATCAGATATCTCAACCCCTCAGTATGATACATGATAACAGAGATCCTATCAGGTTCTGCATTCTTTAAGACATTGCATAGAGTTCTAGAAATGAGATGATTGTATTTAGTCTCCAATCAAATAGACCCATGCAATAACTCTACTTTTACACAGGATGACTTTGATATTTCATTAATCAAAGGGCCTTAGAGCTAAATTTTTCATTTTGAACTTAAATTTTAATTCCACTAAATTGATTATCTGACACTTCTTCATGTGAGACTTGAATTCACGTTCCTATTCCAAACATTAAAGTTTAGATCTGGGCTTTGCTTTAGTATTTCCTTCTTGAACCTTTGAACTATTCTGAACCACCTTGAACTGCTTCAAACTATTATGAACCTTAGTTCAAAGAGGTTTAGAACTCCACATGAACTTTTCTAAACCTGGAAGAAGCCACATTGAACCCTACTTTGAACAAATTGAACTTTGCTAAACCTAGAAGAAGCCACATTGAACCTTGCTATGAACAAATTGAACCACTTTGAACCACTTTGAACCAAGTTTGAAGTAGTTCAAAGAGGTTCAAAACTTGAAACTGAAAGTTTAAAATTGTGGGTCCATATGTGTACCAACACCTTCATCAATCAATACTCCTTTGAAAGTTGAAACTCATGATGCTATGACAACATCAACTCATAAGACTAGGCCCACCCAGATACATGTCTAAAGCTCACTTCTTCGCTTCAATTAAACCCTGAGCATCTTCAAAATCCAAAAAAGAAATAACCCCAAATCTTCATCTAATCAACAGCTGCCGAGTAACTAGAACCCCATTTAAATAGTTAGAACCCTCAAGTAATCAGAGCATGCCACCTGGTCAAACTCTTCTGACACATTTCACCAATCTATGATCTTACAATTGTGGCTTAGAAAAATATTTTTGTAGCTTCAATGGTCATAACTTTAACCCACACAATTTCATTACATAGACTGTCATAACATCAGAGCCATTTTCTATTCACTTCGCAACTTATGACCACACAATGGTAGTTACCCTTCTGTCTCGCATAGCAACGGGAGTTTGATATTTAACCTTCACAATATCATAACAAACAACAATCATAATATCATAACCTACATCATTTGCCCTTGAGATCATACAACAAAACATAGTCATAACATCAGAAGATTTGAAGATCGGTAGTCTTAGCTTTAGCACATCTTACAACCTTATGATCGTCCTTTACCTCATAGCTTCATGTCCTTCTTGGAGATACCTCACAATGTTGTGAAACCCTTCTTTTCATAAGATTAGAACTTTACCTTTGAACACCATACCCACAATCTTATGACACCATCTTCATCACATGGTCATGGCCTCTCAAATCTTCCTCCTCAATTTGATCATAAACTATATGTCATAGCATCAACACTTCAACTTTTCATGGACATTATACACCTATGATCCTACGATTAGATATCATGCAAACACATGAACATACAACAAAGCATAGCATTGTAGGATGAGATTCATTCTCCCATGATCTCATGATACCATCTTCATCTTCATTAAACCATACTCTCGATGTCATGAACTAACAGTCTTATGAATAAGCATAAGATCATAACCCTCATCTTTTAGCCTAGCAATCACATGACATATTCATGACACTGTAACTCTTTTAATCCAACCTTTCGATCACATAATCAAAGATCTTGTCATGGCATCACATCCTTGTAGCATTGGAACTTCATGGTTTCTTCATAACATCTTCAATCCAGTTTCATTTCTTCACAATCTTACGATATAGAAGACCTTGTAAGATCATAACTCCAATTCTTTGGCTGACTAGCATCAGACAATGACATTATGCACTTATCAAACCACATTCCTCTGATAGCTAAAACTTCCCTTCCTTGCAACCATGCGATGCTACGAAGCTAGATAGGTCAAAGAAAATTGTGCCATCACAACTTATCTCTTGATGCTCATGTGATTATGTGATATAAGCATAAGCATAAACATTTGAATACAAGAGTTAGATAACCTTAGGTATATAAGGGATGAAACCTGATTAATAATTTATGTTTCATTTTCATGCATGCATGGCATCTAATGATTTAAAAAGAAGAACGTGAGACATGGCCACCACCCTATATGAAAAGAGACTTGGTCAACCTTTCTACCAAATTTTGCACAGTGATGAAAATTGGTAATAGATCCAAGAGGAAATCCTCTAATCTTGTGAAGAATTCTATCAATGTTACAAATAATGAGGTGGAGAATGAGAAGGTAGGTAAAGAAACTGATAGTAACATGATTGAGAAGGAAAACATAGAAACTAATGTAGTGGGGAAGGAGAAAGTAAACTATGTCGAGAAGGAAGATCATGATGATTTGGCCATAAGAAAGGAGGTGTCCTCTCTTCATTCCCCTCTCATGAATGGTTCAAAGTTAGATATGGAGCAGTCTCAACCAAATTATTTATCCAAAATATTATCGGAAGACAAAGAAGACTCTCCTCTTGAGGGTGAATTTGAGGATGGGTAAATTTGGGAGGAGAACCCCATTGAGACTCTAGATACCTTTCTTGATGATGTTCATCTTAACTTGTTTGATCCTATTATTAAAGATTCTTTAATGGGTGAAATACTACATGACACTAACCTAAAAGATATTCTCAAGCAAGAGGACCAAAAAATTGTTAAAGTTGAGAAAAAATAGAAGACATGTTCAAAGAAGAAATATGATAAGGAAGGTTTCCCTTCACTATTATCTTCTAGAGTATCCACTAGGAGGAATAAAATGGAGAATATTTCCCCTAAAGTGAAGGCAAATGTTGGATCTTCAAGTAAAGCAGCAAGGAAAACCCTTGAATTTGAGGGAGATGGAGAGTTTGCATAATATAATAGATGGAAAGAAAGCTACAATTCTAGAATTTACCCCAAAAAATGAAGGTTGTTTCATGGAATATAAGGGGGGCTTAATAGTCTTCATAAGATGGAGGTGGTTATAAATCTAGTTAGAGAACATAAACCTAATATTTTAGTCACTCAAGAGACTAAAATGGAGAAGGAAAAATCATAAAAGCTAAGGTTTTTCAAAAATTGTGAGGTGTTGGCTAGTAGTTTTGAAGGAGTCTCAGGGGGAACTCTAATTATGTGGAATCAAGTTGTTATTTCTGGACAACTTATTAATTCGAATAAGAAATTCTTAGTGGTTAAGTTTCAGCATTTACATTTGGGTGTCAACTAGAATTTGGTTAATATTTATGCCCCTAACAGTAAGAATTTGATGAAATTTTTTTGGAATAGATTGTGGAATCTTAAAAGTAAGGATTATAATGGTAGCTGGGTTATGCTAAGGGACTTCAATGTTCCTCTCTATGGACATGAAAAAATGGGAGGTAATCCAAGCCAACTTGATGGTAGATTAGATCTAATGGACTTTATTAATGATGAAGAGTTGATGGATATGGATCTTCAAGGAATTTGTTTCATCTGGACTAATAATAGAATGGGAGAGAATTGTATTCAAGCTCTCTTGGATAGGGTCCTTATCTCTCCTGATCTAGCTCACAAGTTCTCTTCCTCCGTATCTCATATCTCTACGGTGGCTTTTGACCATTTTCCTTTGGTTTTTATAGCAAATTTGATTAAGGAAAAGAGGAACTTTCCTTTTAGATTTGAAAAAATGTGGACCCAAAACCCATATTTTTCTCAAAGATGCAAAAGTTGGTGGAATTTAAAGGTGGAAGGGACTACTCACTATCGCTTAGCCAGTAAACTTAGGCATGTTAAAAGGAAAGTCAAGGAATGGAATAACAGTGAATTTGGAGATATCTTTGAGTAAAAATATAATCTTTTATTGGAACTAAAAGATATTCAGGATATAATTCAAATGGAAGGTTACTTTGAGATCATTCTTGCTGAAGAAAATGAAAAATTGATCAATTTTCACAAATTTGTCTTAAAGTAAGAGATCTTTTGGAGATAGAGGTCTAGAGTGATATGGCTTCAGGAAAGAGATAGAAACTCCAATTCCTTCACTTGACTACTATGAAATAGATAGTTTCCAACTGACTAACTAAACTAAAGGTGAGCCTGGATGAAGTGACTAAAGAGAAGGAAATTGTTGATGTTCACAAGTTTCTATTTTGTCTTCTCTCCTTATCACTAATCAAAATATTGATAGGATTAAGTAGGAAGAATTTCTTGGAACTATTGCTAAATTTGTTTCTAAAGAGAAAAATCATGGGTTAATCATTATTCCCTCTAAGAAAGAGATTTTTGAGGCAGTTCAATCTATTGAAGGGGATAAATCCCTAGGCCTGGATGGATTTCCTATGTTTTTCTTTGAGTTTTTATGGGAGGTGGTTGGAAAGGATGTATGTAATGATATTAAGGATTTCTATGGAGCCAAAAAAATACTTAAAGAGATAAATTCTACTTTTTTATGCTTGATTCCAAAGAAAGAGGGAGCAGATGCTCGAGAGTTCTTTAGACCTATTAGCCTCTATAGTTCAATTTATAAAATTATCTCTAAATTTTTTACTATGCATATTTTAAAATTCCTATGAATCTAATATCTAAACAACAAAATGGTTTTGTTTTGAGAAGGAAATTTTTGAATTCTATAGTTCTGGTGCATGAAATTATTCACTCTATGGCTTTTTCTAAAACTTGGGGTTTTGTGATGAAAGTGGATATTGCAAAAGCCTATGACCATGTGGAATGGAGTTTCCTTTGTAGTGTTCTGAAGACTTATGGTTTTGGTGAAAAATGCTTACAACTGATATCTCAATTAGTGACTATGACTTCTGTGGTTGTTTTGGTTAATGGGGTCTCCACCAATTTTTTCAAACCTTCTAGAGGATTGAGGCAAGGAGATCCTATATCTCCAAAAAAAAAATTAACTATAATGGTTGAATGTTTGGGAAGATATATCAAGGCTCTTATGGTAAAGGGAGATTTCATGGTATTAATCCTTCTTCTCATCATCTAATTTTCTCTCATGAATAATTTTTTGATGATAATATTTTTTGGGGATTAGCTACTATCAAGGAGGCTAGATGTTTTGAAAGGGCCCTTAATTTGCACTCTAATGCTTCACAGCAACTAGTTAATTGGGAGAAAAGTTCATTATTCTTCCTTAATACTCCTTTTCCCAAGCAAAGGAAGAGTGCTAATATTTTGGGTTGTACTATTGGTGATTTGTTGGGAACTTATCTTGGCCTTTCTCTAGGCTGAAAGCTCCTAGATTCTTTTTGGGAGAATCTACTTGAGAAGTTCAATAAAATGCTTGTAAATTGGAAAGGAAATAGGTTCAATCAAGTTGGTAAAGTTACACTTCTTAAGTCATCTCTCCAAATCCTTCCTACCTATGCCCTTAGCCTCTTTAAAATTCTAGGTAAATTTGCAGAGGCAATTGATAAGATCCAAATGCATTTTTTATGGACCAGTTTGGAAGACAGAAAACTATTTCCTTTAATTGTGTGGGATAATATTTGTTAGCCTAAATGTGTAGGTGGACTTGGTAATAGGAAAATTAAGAGTATGAATAAAATTCTATTCATAAAGCAATGGTGGAGACTTTATCAGGAAGACAAGGAATGGAGCACTATATGGAAGCACAAATATCTTTAAAATGTCTACTATCTCTCTCTGAGTATCTGAAACTTCCTGGGATTATTAACTCTTTTACTATATGGAATGTTGTTCAATGAGAAAAAGATACTCTTCAAAGAGGTTGTAGATGGAAATTTGGAAATGGAAAAATGGTGAATTTTTGGGAGGACATCTGGATTCTAGATGTTATATTGAATTAGGTTTATTTTGATTCCTTTTCTATTGAAGAAAAAAAACATATGGGTGTTATATTTCTTACTATTAGAGGAATGATGGGTGGGTGAATCTTGTAGAGATTAGTTCTGACCTATTGTTTATTTAGACTACTCTCAATACCTTATGCTTTAAAGGGGACAAGGAAGACTCCCTTGTCTGGGGTTTTGACCCAAGGAAAAATTATAAAGTGGCCTTAGTATTCAAATATAATACTAATGCAATTCACCCTCTTTGGTCAAAATGTTGGAGAAAGGGTCTAATCCCTAAGATTGAAATTTTATTTTCGATTGATCTTCAAATAGAATCTTAACAATAGAAAATTTCCATAAAAGGGGTATCTATATAGTTAATAGATGTATTATGTGTAAAAAGGCTAATGAAGATAGTGATCAACTTTTCCTTCATTGCAATTATAGTCATAGTGTCTGGAATATCCTTCTCGAGTACTGGAATCTTTAATGGGTTCAAACTAGTAACCTTATGGATTGTTTTCTCTGTTGGAAATGTCCTACAAATGGTTATTTAGCTCAATCCCTTTGAAACTTTTATCTCCCACATATGTGTTGGGGACTCTGGAAAGAAATAGATAATAGAATATATGGAGAGAAAGAATGTCTTGCTTGGGTGGTTGGCCACAAAATCCTTAGGGATCCTAAACAAAACCTCCTTAATCAAAATAGAAATATTGGTCATTTTGATATTTATCATCCAATGAGATACAAAGATATTAAAGATAATACTAGCAGAGAGGGATTGATCTAGAAATCACCTTCAAATGGGTGGATAACAGCTAATTTTGATGGCTCTACTAAAGGCAACCTAGGGAGAGTTAGGTGTGGGGGAGTCCTCAAAGATCATAATTGTAGAGTGGTGGATGTTATGGCTATTGCTATTGGCATTGCTACTAGTCACAAGGCGAAAGTGATAGTGTCTTTTTTTACTATTCATATGGTTGTGGAAACTGGTACTAGGAAACTATGGTTGGAATGGGATTCTTTCAATAGTGTTAATATGCTTAATAATTATTATTTGATTACTTGGAATATTGAAATGGTTATTGAAGAAATCAAAAATCTTATTAATATTTTTAAAAAGTAATTATCACCCATATTTATCGTGAGGGTAATAGGGTCGTTGACTGGATTGCCAAAAAAGTTGAGGGTACAGACATACCACTTTCATTAATGGATGACCTAAGAAAGGAAGCAGATTTAAAGGTGGTCATTCAACTTGATGGGATAAATGCAATTGAAGTTAAATTTAATACAAACTTTTATTCATTTTTTTATTAATATCAAAGGAGGATGTAACTTTAATGATAATGGTATTGTTTTTCGAGGAGGTACCTCTTAATTATTACCTTCTTATATTGGCACATATTGTGGGTGATCTCAGATTGCAATGAGAAAGATTGATTTTCCTATTATTGCAACATCTTTCTTCATTGCAGGAGTTTGGTGATTGGAGTTAATTATAGAATGGGTGGTGAGCCAAGGAAGCAAGAGCCAGTGAACTATAAGCATTAGAAGGAGAAAATTGAGGTTTAGAATGATCTTCATAAAGGTAAGGTTACTTATTACCTTGAAAGATTGCATGGCTACAAACCCCATATTATTGAAGAATTTTTTAGAAACTAGGCTAGGGATGTTGTGACTTTGCATGGGGTTTCTATGAATATTTCAAAAGAGTTTATTGCAAAAATAATTGGGCTTTCTGTTGGGGGAATTAAATTCAAGAAAGAGACTAAAATCTCAAATAATGTTGCCCTGATAAAATATTTGAAGAACCCTGAAGAAGAGAGAAAACTAGTTAAGGAAGGACATGGTTTCCTTTCTATTCTACTTTAAGTATTCCTTGTTAAACAACCTTAATGCACATAGGAAAAACATTTCTAGGCTTGTTCTTCATGAATGGTTGATCCTTCTTATTGAGGAATATTGTAGGGAGAATGTTATTAAGCTCTCTCTATCAACTGGTAAAAGAAAAAAGACTTTTGGGAAGGAGATCGTAGATAAATCTAGTGTTAAAAAAGCTTAAATGAATAATGTTAAAATTGAAGAGATTAAGGACATGGATGTTGATTCAAATAGTGATTGGGCTAGTGAAAAGGAAAGTGCAAAGAAAAAGAAAAATAGGAAGCTTAAAGGAGAAAGGAAAAGTAAGAACAAATCCAAGGTTAGAGAAGATAGCTCAATAGATGAAAGGTTCACCATGGAAGTAGAGACTGAGAATGAATAGGAACAAGAAACAAAGAGTGAAGATTTTAGCTCAAATAATGATGGTTACTCAAGTAGTCGGGATGATTCTATGGCTAAGTTAGGAAGGATAGGGAGTAATGTGGGTTCTCTAAACCCTAAAATTAAGAATCAAGATAGTTCTTTGATTTCAAAGAACAAATATATTGAGGTGACAGATATTACACCCACAAATGAAGTTATGGAGGAAGATGGAGGCTGGATGGAAACCAAGAAGGGTGATAATATAATGCTTACTACCCACAAGCCAAATACTATTGAGTTGACCCAGATGATAGATAAGGAGGAAAAGTATTTTGCTAGAGACACAGAATCTAAGCTGGAAGAGGCTACACTAGAAAGAGACCCGCATGATTATGGCCACCATGAGATGAAGAATGTGAATGAGGATACTGGGGTGAAGAATTTTAGTGGAAGGCTTGTATTTCTTGACAAAGCTAAAATGTAGGCAAATGTGACTCTATAGGCTAATACATGGCTCTATAATGAAATCAGTTCATTAAAGAAAAATGTTAAAGAGTTGTTGAAGAATCTAGATATTGAAAGAAATAAAATAATTAAGCCTGAAGGGGAAATTGGGAATATTCCTGAGAAATTGATGACCTATGAAGTTGGCCTTATGCAAATGTTCAAGGATAACGAACAACATATGGAAATGATAACTACTAGTTTATGTGTGATGGCAGACCTTGTAGAAGGACAATACAAAGTACTAAAAGGACCATTGAAGTTGCCCCTATTTCCATTGCTAAGGATCTCCTTCAAAGGATTGTTGATACCGACAAAGATTTTCCTAAGGTTGTGGAGGAGCTCCAATGACAAAGTTTTCCTATTTTTCTTTTGCTAGTAGTAATCATTGGTCTGGGTTCTTGGTTCTTGTTTTGTACCTCTATGATGGTTGTCTTTTACTGTGTTTTTACTTTCCAATTTTTTTTTGTTAGAATGCTACTTTTAGGTTTCAGGTTGTAGTAAAACCTAGTTTTTTTATGTTGTTACTATAGGTTTCAGGTCCTTGTAAAATTGGGTGGACTCTTTATCTTTGATCTTTTATTTTTTGTATGGAGTTTCAAGTCCCCTCAAAAACTATTTTTACATTAATCCCCCCAAAGAAATTGATATTATTGAATAATGGAAGCCTATTTATATATTTGAATGAACAACCTACATTCCTAAAATATTGTAAAGCAAATTGACAACAAAATGTTAAGAGTTTGACAACACACTAAGAGAATTCAACAACAAAATAAGAGTAATAGACAACTGGACTACTGTAGACAACTAATTAGATCTAAGAGATAGATCTACAGTTAGTCAGTTAACCAAACTAAAACTCTATGACACAACTACAATTAAATTTGACTCTTGTTGTGAAAAACTCAAACTTGAGTTGCCTCATGTGTAGCTAGTTATTCATTACTCTAGCAGAAGTACCTAAGCAATTTAGATCCAGTCACATCTCATATGGATAGTATTCTTATTTAGAAGTACCTAAGAAATTTAGATCTGGTTAATATTTTTAGAGGAAAAAATCCTCCTAAGGGGTCTAGAATTTAGAACTTTTTATTGTAGTATTATTATAGAGAAGTTGACTTGGAACATTGGGAATGAGGAGGAGGCTTAATTTTGGTCAAACTCATGGGGTGGGTATAGGATTCTATAGAAATAGTTAAAATGGCCAAACTCAAAGGCTATTTTGAAAAATATATGGGGATATAAAGTAAAGGACAATGTTGAATGCTATGCATAAGATAATAAATGGAACTGGAATAAATTGGATGACATTGATATCCATCCCTTAGAAAAAAAACTTCTCTTTAGGGATCTCTGAAATCCATAAATATTCTTTTGAATCAAACAAGTGATAAATTAGTTTGGGATGGTGATAGCTCTAGGGAATACTTAGTTAAGACATGACTCCTTTTTAACTTTTAAGCACTTGTATCCAAAATCTCACCTCCTTCTAAATTTATGTTGGGATAAACTTTGCTTACCCAAGGGTAGTATTTTTACTTCGCTAGTCCTCAATAAAAAAGTTTTAACCATAGAAAAATTTAGGAGGATGGGCTATTAAGGACCAATGAGATGCACTCTTTGTAAAAATAAGGAGGAAAGTATTGATCATATCTTCCTCTAATGCCCATTTTCAAACCAATGTTGGAAATGGATTAGTTCTTAGTTTGAATTATCCTCTATCTTCCCTAACTTTATTATTTGAAATTGCCCTTGTCTATATCCATCATACTAGACATGCCTATAAACATAGCCAAAATATCACTAAGGACTCGATATCTATCTCTATTCATTATGAATTCCTTGCCCAAAACTCTAAAGACAACCTAAACAACTAAGAAATGAGTATTGAGGAGGAATTCTTTGAGATGAACACTAGAGGTTGGTTCATCAAAGGCTACTTGAGAAGGAAGGCCTTTTTGTTTGATAATGGTATTCATCTTGAGTCATGCTAGTAAAAACAAAGAGGTTATACCTTAAATATAAATTACTATTATTTTTTAGATTAAGATAAAAATAGGTTTTAAGGGGACTCGAAACCCCTTACAACTATCTAAAAGATATACAAATGGAGTAACCTATGTTTTATAAGGACCTGGAACCTAAAGATCAAAAGCATCAAAAAGCTAGGTTTTACAAGGACATAGAACCTACCAAAAAGCATTTCAAAGTTTAAAACCAGGTTTTACAAGGGCCTGAAACCTAAATGAAATAGTTAATAAAAGATGGAAACAAAACAACACTAAGAAAATAGGACCAACAACCCAACCAAAGACCAAAACCAACAATTAAACTAACTCTTTAATAACCTTTGCTAATTTAATACTAGCCTCCATAGTACCCTGAAGGGTTTCTTCTACAATAGCACTATGAGAAGCAATCGCAACTTTCTTAGTGCTTTGTCTACTTCTTTTACTAGGGCCACTCAAGATTTTGACAGCAATAGTGGAAATAATATCCGCATTGCTTATTTTACCTTTACTTGTAGTAGCAACACATAAATTGGAAGTAACCATGTCCATACATTGCCCACTATCTTTTACTAGTTGGCATAATTCCATTTCATAGGCCTTCAACCTCTTAGGGATGTTTCCTACCCGATGCTCCAGCTGGAATCTCTTTATTTTTTCTTCATCTAGTTCTCTCTGGAGCTCTCCCATTTTTTTCTTAAGTAAAATAATTTCATTATAGAACCAAGAATCAACCTAGAGAGAAGTGTCTTCCTTCATCTTAGCCTTATGGAGAAATGATAGCTTCACTATATTATCATCTTTGGCCTCACTGTTAAACCTTTTCTCCGAATTAGTAGTCACTTCTTGGGTACCCTTCAGATGTAACTGATTTTCATTGTTTAAAGCCTCTTGAGTTGTCATCTCCTTCTGGATCTCATTATTCAAATTATGATCTTTAATCACAAGAGCTTTACCCTCTGCATTCTTCTCCTTATTAGTGTCATCCATTATCTCTATTTTAGTAAGTATACGCCTTTTAATTTGAGTCAAAATTTTCTCATTCTGGCCTGAAGGTTCTAAAATTGACTTTGACTCCATATTCCTCTCTTTACTGCTTTCCCCATCATTTTTAACCAAAGAGATGCCCCAAATACCAGAATACCCATCCAGATTTGAACTGAGATCCACAATCTCTATTTCATCCTCTGGATCTTCACTTTTCTCAAACTCCATAGCTTCCTCATTAGCCTTTTTAGTTTTCTTAGCCTTACTCTCCTTCTTTTTACCCTTATTATCACTACAACCCTCCTCAGATTTGACAATATTGCTTCTGATTTTCTTAACACTCATCTTATGAAGAGGCTCATTCCCAACCAATTTCCTCTTCTTTTCCACTATAGGTGAAAGGTTCACAACATTTTTGCTACAATCATTTTCAATCAACAAAATGATCCCTTCATGGAGCATAGACTTAGTCTCTTTCTTTCTATGGGCCTGGGGACTATTCAACAAAGAAAATCTCAAATAGTAGGGAATAAAATACTATTATTGTTAGATATTATAATTCATGTTTAATTAACTTTGTGATAGAGAGAGAGAAGGTATACAATTGTGAGATGTGTTAGAAATCTAATGGGAAAGTAATGTTGGGGTGAATCAGGATCTCTAAAACTTTTATCACTTCAAACATAAACCTTATTCAACTTAATTCACCATACACCTCATTGATCTTGATTATGTATCACCATGTAATAACATGTAATATCATATCTAACATCTGATAACATGAATAGACTTGTAAACAAGTAATCAACACATAACATGAGTTTTGGTAACACTAAAACCCTCCAAAGTGAAGGTAAAATTGTGGTGGGGATGACACCCACAAAATCTTCACTACTTTAGTAATAAAGCTCCTGTTAGTGCTACGATTTGATCACTTCTCCTAATCTACCCTATGAGAGGTCTGATCTATTAAAAGATTACAAGATTGTTAATTCTATCTTTAAAAAAGGATTTTAAATACACAATTAAGTGAGTACTCTATTAAAAGATTTACAATAGGCCTGTTAGGACCACTCTATTAAGAGATTCACCTAATACATTGTTTAGAGTGTACTCAATACCATGATCCTTCAATTTGCACTTGATTGCTAATGACAAATATTCTCTTTCCAATCTCTAATCACCTTGCTATGTTTGATCTACAATATCTCCTTACTACACTACTCAGTCACCTTACTTCACAACTTGCTAATTCTCCTTTAGCTTCACATACACACGTACCTTTAACTCAAACCAAAGTTTTATGGTTTGAAACCCTTATTAAATAGGCATCTTAAGAAGTTTCTAGATCTTGATCATTGATTAGGATTCATACTTTTTCTGCTTAGTCTTTCTTATTTTTTTATTGGTTGATTATACCACATAGGGATTAATGGTGTGTATCACCAACAAAATTACCTCCTTAATTCTCTCTTTGAACATAAAAATATGTTTCTATCTTGACAAAAATGGTTTACATATTATTTTATGCTATTCCAAATCAATTACAAAAATTGTGTAACTCACCACATATAGCTTATGATGCTCAAATCTTCTTGTTCTTCATGTTGTCCTTTAGCATGAACTTTTCTCGGCATAAACTAAATTACCACTACTTTGTTTTGTCTCATGTGTCACTCAACTGACACTTTTCTCCCTTCTAAATAACTCATCTCATGTGTTACCCTCTGAACTACTCAACAATAACTGAAATCCTTGGTGACTATTGACCTCTCAACAACTACTATTGAACTTGTTCACTCTTGCACTTTGTAGCTTGACCTGTATGGTAGTTTAGTCACAATGTTGACCGACCAACTCTACCTTGTAAATGACTAAGAGTTTTGCACCAATTGACAAAACTAAGATTACCTTTAGGTTCAAAAATCTCCCCCTTTGGCATTAGTAGAAAAAACACTTATCATGAAAAAAATGCTTACATAAATTTTTTTTTAAAAAGATAAATCCTCCCTAGGTTGTGCTCCATACCTTAGCTCTGTCTATATGTAATGCTAACTAAGAATTTTTAAAACCTTTTCCTTTTTTTTTTTTTGATCAACATCCCTCCTTACAACTCCATACTCCATAGGCATAATATACATATCATTTACATTTCCCCCCTTACAAAAGCTTCAAAATCTCCATATATTTCCCCCTTGTTTTTGTCACTTATGTTGACTAGTGACATTCAATTTTGGTCTAGGGAATATACTAAACTTAATCAAAAATGAAAATAGGTAATAGGAATGGAGATCAGAGTAGTGAGGAGCAAAAATTTGAATCGGGCTTTAGGCGAGAACCTGGAGAACACAGGCAACGAGGATCATCCTGTAGGTGTGGAGCAAGAAAAAGGGGGGGCAAGATGCCAATGCATCCAAGGATGGGGACCCATAGGACTTCCCCCCCTCTAGGTGGTGGGACCTTTGGGGCCTAGGGTCAGTGGTTGAATCTTTTCAGGGTCAAACCGATAGGTAAGTCAACTTTTCCTAAAATTATTGACAAATCTAATAAGGAGAAGGGCATTTTCACCCTGGAATTCCCTAGAGAAATCATAGATCATGATATCCTTAGTATAGCGTTTACTCTGGTGGGAAAATTCATTGGCCCACAGCCTAACATTGACCTAGTGAGGGTTTTCACAAGGAACAAATGGGAGCTGAAGGGACATGTTGAGGTGACTATTTTAGATTACGATAAAAGCAAGTTTTGAAGGGACCCCGAAACCCTTTTACAAAAAGCAGAAAGATAAAGCAATAAAGTCCAACCAGGTAAAAGAAACCTTCAACAAACTGAAGCACAATATCAAAATCAAGTTTTACAGGGACCTAAAACCACAAAAATAGTCTAAGAACAAACTAACTAGGTTTTACAGGGACCTGGAACCACAAATAGTCAAAATGAAAGAAACCAAAAACCAGGACCAGAGACCACAACCAGCAACCAGAACAAACAGAAACTAAACCAGGGAACCTGACCTAGAGCCACTATTGCAGCTCTAAGATCATTTTAGCAGCTTCCTTACCAATTGCAGCAGTCTCTTGCAACTTTCATTGCACTCTTCCTCGAGCTCTGCCTTGTTCTTTTGCTCGGACCCTTAGCCAAAGTGATATCTTCATGAGCCCTTTTTCCCAGGCTTGCAGCGGCCGCACAAATACTCGAGGTGACCTGTTCCATCTTAGTGCCACTCTCCTTGATTAGCATTCTGAGGTTCTGCTCATAGTTGTTAAGTTTATTAGGGATGTCTCCCATCTGCCCTTCCAGTTGGCTAAGTTTGACATTGATAGTATCCAGATTATGTTGAAGACTTTCAACCTTTTTCTTCAAACTCATCATTTCATTGTAGATCCAGGAATCTACTTTGAGCATGGTGTCAGCTTTATCCTTCGCAAAATGCAGGAAGGAGAGCATGGTATCCCTCTGCAATGAGTCGCTATCATCTTCAACAGTCCCTTGTGGGGGGGAACAAGCATTGTCATTGTTTTCCTCCATTTCCATTTGATCCTCCTTACGAACCCCGTCGGAGTCTTCTATGTGAGTAGATTCCTTTTTTTCTTCCTCTATCCCCTTGACAAAAGAAGCAGTCTTAGTCGTATGGTCCTCCTTACGCTTCTCTATAGGGTTCTCAATAGTATTATCTTCCTCTTTATCACCCCCACTAGAAATAGCCTGGTTACCGTCATTAACAGATTTACTTTATTCAGAATTACCATCACTATTGGCTTCCTCTTTCCCTTTTTCATTATTACCTTCAGTCTCTAGGTACCCATCTAGATTAGAGCTTAAATCCCCAACATTAGTATCTTCGTCAACCTTAGGGTTAATATTCTCACAGCTTTCTAATTTCTTGGTCTCAGACTCATCATCCTCATGTTTTTGAGAAGCTGAGGGTTTCAAATTTAGGGCTTTATCTTTACCCTTAACAGAGTCGCCCTTCTTACTCTTAATGGAGTCCTTCTTCTTGTCCTTAGAGGGAGTGGAGGCAATTTTTTTATTTTTAGAATACCTCTCGATAAAAAGAACTAGCCCTTCATGTAAAATGGGTCTAGACTCCTTCTTCTTATGAGCTTCTAAACTATGAAGTAAAGAAAACCTCAGAAAGAAGGGGAAAGATATTATATCTTTATGTCTGAAATGATTTAAAAAAACAAAGTGGCATTTATGAACTCTTTTACTTCTTCCATCAAGTATGAAATACTCACGGATATAGCAGAGAACATCCCTCCAGATCTCCTTTATCTGATGCACATCGAAAAAATCACCACTCTTTTCCAATTGCTTCTCCTCATCTTCCATTTTTGAAAACTTTTTGTAGGCTGCATTTGAAATACTGGTTTTCTTGGTGAAGTTTATGCCCGCTGTGGAGAGCCCCGTGATCTTTGCAATAAAATCCTTCGTGAGTTTTATAGTAACACCATGGAGAGTAACTTTGTCATTGGACCAGTTCTTAAAGAAAGTCGTAGTGATGTGTGGCTTAAAACCATTGAGTCGCTCCAAATAATAGGTCACATTTCCTTTCTATAGAATTTTCCATACATTCTCACGAGCCTTCCAGGCATCACAGTTCTTTGGTTCCTGCTTGCGCGGTTCGCCCCCCATCTGCTTGAGAACGCACTCACACCAGAGTAACCAGACACAGAGAGAGAAAGGGTTAAAATGAAATTTTTTTTTCATCCCATCAAAAGAGAATTCATTTTTCAGAGATACGTGTGAAACCCACATCGCATTCATTTGAGTGTACTTCCTTGGGGAAGAAAATTTGGCAATAATATGCTCACTCCACGAAATCATTAACTTTCTAATCTTCACAAATCTTTCCCACTTGCGCATGGATGGCTTCATAATGAATAATTGCTTTGAGATCAACTTGGTTAGTTAATACATTATTCCACCTCACCTTTTCCCCCAATAGGATAACGTAGTTGGCAATCCAATCAGCAACACTGTTGGCCTCCCGAAAGGTATGGGTTATGACAGCTTTTTCAAATTTTTAAATATGGTATTTGATCTCCTTGATTGTGGCCTCTATCAACCATGAGATATCACTTTTATTATTTAGGATATTCACAATATTTAGAGTCACCTTCCAACCATAAATTCGAACATCCCAAATCCACGGCAATTTTCATAGTATAAAGGGCAGTCGTTGCTTCAGCAATGTGACTATTAGTCCTGCCTATGGGGATTGCTATAGCATCTTTAACATTTCCCCTATGATCTCTCAACACACCTCCACAACCCGCACTTCCCGGGTTGCCCTTAGCAGCACCATTAAAGTTTCCTTTAATCCAACCATATGGGGGGGGAGCTCCAAGTGATGGTCAATCTTGGGTTATCAGTTTGAAGTTTAGGATTTTTGGAATGCATTGGATTATCAACAGGAAAGGTTTTATCAGGGTTCTTCAGAGATCTAAAATTCTCCTTCAAAGCTCTAATAATATTCTGACCAAGCACCCATCGAGGAACCTCTCTATTTCTAAAAATTCTATTATTTCTTTCTTTCCAAATACCCCACCAGAGATGAGGAAGAGTAATTCTCCATAGGAATTGAACATCAGGATTCTTAGAAGAGCATTTCCAACTTTTAAAAGAAGATTCCACATTGTTATGATGAACCCAAGTCAAATTCCAATACATAAGGATCTCAGTCCAGACTTGCTGGGAATAAGAGTAGTTCAGAAATAGGTGGTCTCTATCTTCAAATCCATTCTTGCATAAAATACACCTATTCACCAAATTTATACCTCTTTTCTGCAAATTATCAAGGGTCAGAATTTTATTTTGAAGCAGGACCCAAAAGAAGATGTTAATTTTAGGAATGAGACCCTTAGTCCAAGCCTGCGCCCAAAAGGGAATATTTTCCTTCTCCTTAGAAACAAAGAAAGAAGAAACTTTGAATTGCCCAGTAGGATCAGCATACCAAATAATCTCATCCTCAAAAGAAGGATAGAGAGAAACAACATTGAGAGAAACTTGGATGTGATTGAAGCATTTATAAATGTCCTTCAAGTTCACCCAAGAGTCATTCTGCCAGTAATGACTAACAAAAGTGCCATATCTCTGCTTGCATAATTCAACATGTGTCATATCTTGAACATCTTCAATTAGGGGGTGATCCTTAAGCCAGACATCTTCCCAAAATCTCACCCTAATCCCATTACCAATTTTCCAAGAGCACCCTTCTCCAAGAATTATCTTTGTTCCCTGCACAGCTCCCCAAATGGAGGAAGGATGAGCAACATCAGAAGAAGAGAAGAAATCAGGAAGAGAAATAGAATTAAGAAGGTACTTGTGTTTCCAAATGGTACTCCACTCTTTGTTTTCATGAAAGACACGCCATCTTTGTTGAGGTGACTATTATGGCCAAAGGATTCATGGCTTTTGAGTTCTCTTGTTCAGAGGACTATGCTAAAATCTTGTGTGTGAAAAACTGGTCTCTAGGGAGATCTACTTTAATTCTATAGAAATGGACCTCCAACCTAGATCTAAACAATGATTTCCTTAAAAAGGCCCCGATTTGGATCAAATTGCCTAAACTTCCTCTAGAATACTAGCATGAGGATGTCTTTGATGGTATTGTGAGATCGTTTGGAGAACTCCTTTCCATTGATCCTATCACAGCAGCTAAGAAGAGGCTTACTTATGCTAAGATCTATGTTGGTGTGATGGAAGGTCAAGACATGCCCCAAGTAATTGAATTTTAGTCTCATTTGGTAAGAAGGGTTCAATAGATCGCTTATGAAAGTGTTCCCTTTGCGTGTTTCTACTACAAAAAGGTAGGCCACAAAGCTGGCACCTGCCCATTATTCAAAGGTAAAGGAAAGGAGGGGAAGGTCCAAAACAAAGCTAGCAAGAAAACTACCAATGCTCTCAAAAAGGAATGGAAGAAGAAGGATACCCTAGACAAGAAAGTAGGGGAGACATTAGGGAAAGTCAATACTAATATGGTTTCGGATCCTCAAGCTAAGGTCTTAACCCTTGAAGAAGTTGAGGCTGACTCAGATAACGATATGAAGGAAAAACTTGGTGGCACGGACTGCCCCCCTCACAAGAAGGCCATCACCGTTACACCAGAAGAAGTAGGTAAGGGGGTGAACTAAGGGCCTAAGAAGATACATGAGAACATGATTTATACTAATCTAGATCCTAAGTTATCCTTTGTCCCACATTCTTTGGAGGAACCTACGTTAGGTGATCCTCCTCTATCCTAGGAATCTAATACAAGCCCGATCAATAGGGTAACCCCTAAGACTGTGAATAGAATCATTGAGTAACTCTCAGCCACCACTCTGGGTCATCTAGCCAGATTGGAAGCTTTGTTTGATAATTTCAAGGACGTTGATGAAGCTCCTTGGTCTGTGGTCAGAAATAGAAAGAAGAAGAACAGTCAAGACTTTTCACATGCTTTTCTAGCTACTACTAGGAGTATGGTAAAAGTTGATCTTGGCCTTATCTCCAACCAGTCGGGCAAGAAAAGCAAGAACCAACTTAGAAGGGAGGAAATGAGAAGAAATATTATGGATGGAATGTAGTGTACCATCCAAGAATCTTGCTCACCAGTCAAAGCATGAAGATCCTATCTTGGAACATTCATGGACTCAATGGAATCCACAAATAGGAGATTGTTAGGAATATGATCAAGGACCAAAGGCCTGATGTTTTTTTAATTTAGGAAACTAAAATGAAGAAGGAAAGTTTGGGGAACATTAAATTTAGCAACATCATGAGTGGTATAGCTTTGGACTCAGAGGGTACATCTGGGGGTCTATTGATTTTATATAATAACAAGCATTTTAGATTTGAACCAGAATATAATGATGGTAACATTCTTTTTTGTAGAGTCTACCATATGCATTCTAATGAAAGCTGGTTTTTGCTGAATTTATATGCTCCTAATAACAAAAGAGAAAGAAAGAATTACTTGTCTAAAGTAGGAGAGTTGGTGCAGACTAGTAACTTAAGGAAAGGTATCATAATGGGAGATTTCAATACTTCACTTGTGGATGAGGAGAAGATGGGGGGCCTAGCACCAGATTGGGATAGTAAATAGGACCTCTCAAGTTTTATTAATGGCTTGGCTTTTTTGGATTTGGATTTTACAGGATGTGTCTTTACTTGGTCTAACAAAAGAATTGGACAGGAATGTATTCAGGTCAAATTGGACAGAGCTTTAATTTATCCTAATTGGCTACAAACCTTCTCTTGTAAGTTATCTTTGCTTCCTAGAGTTGGCTCTAATCACTCTCTTATTTGCCTCTCGGTTGTTCCTATTGTACTAAGAAGGAACTTTCCTTTTAGGTTTGGAAAAATTTGGGCTTCTCACCTAGATCTACTAGAAAAAGTGAAATTCTAGTGGGGGATTGATGTGGAAGGAACTACTATGTTCAGAGTTACCAGGAAACTGAGCAATGTGAAGAGGATGATTAAAGTATGGAACAAAATAGAATTTGGTCATATCTTTCATGATAAGGAGGATCTTTCTGATAACTTAACTTCTATTCAAGACAATATTCAGTAGGAAGGCTATAATGAGATAAATAGGGAGGTTTAGCTAACTATTCTCTCAGACTTGCACAATATTATCAATAAGGAGGAAAAGTTCTGGAGACAAAGATCAAGGATAAATTGGCTCAAGGATGGAGATCAGAATATGAAGTTTTTTCACCTTTCCACTCTTAAGAATAGAGCTAATAATAGAATCTCTGGAATCAAGAGGGGGCAGGCTTTGCTGACTAAAGATATTGATATCTTTGCTGAGGCGATCTCTTTCTTCTCTTCTCTTCTATCTTGGGACACCTTTTTATCAAGGGTGGATCAAGATGACATTGTTTCTTGCATCCCTCAGATAATCCAACCCCACAGCAACAAAATGCTTCAGGCTATTCCTAATGCTCCGAAAGTTAGCAAGGCTCTTTTTTCCTTGCCTACTGATAAATCTCTACGTCCAGATGGGTTTCCTACCTTCTTTTTTCAAATGTACTGGTAGGTGGTAATGGAAGATGTGGTGAAGGTAGTTCAGGAGTTCTTTGGAGCTAGAAGTATTCTCAAGGAGATAAACTCCACTTTCTTGGTCCTCATTCCTTAGTCTCCTGGGGAAAACTCATTGGATAAGTTCAAACCTATCAATTTATGCAACTCTTTTTATAAGATCATCTCGAAGGTGCTTACTTCTAGGATACTCAAAATTCTCCCTCTGATTATATCTCAGTAACAAACTGGCTTTGTCCCTGGAAGACAGATTTTAGATTTGATAATGATGGTTCATGAAGTTATTCATTCTCTAGAAGCTAGTAAATGTGAAGGTATGTTGCTTAAATTGGATCTCTCTAAAGCCTATGATCAGGTTGACTAGTCTTTTCTTGGTTTGGTCCTCCAGGCCTTTGGTTTCGATCAAAAAGTCTGTAAGATTATCTCTTAGATTGTTTCAACCTTGTCTCTTGCAACTTTGGTTAATGGAGCTCCTTCAGACTTCTTTAAACCTTCTAGAGGTCTTAGACAGGGAGACCCCCTCTTGCCTTTTCCTTTCATTATTTTGGCTGAATGTATTGGTAGGCTTATTGAGCACAAAAAGAAGGATGGAAGTCTCAAGGGGATCAAGCCTTCATCAAAATGTGATCCTTTCTCCCACCAGCAATTTCTAAACGATACAATTATGGGGGGAGGCTTCTGTTAAGGAGTCTAAGGCTATGAAGGAGATCCTAGATATTTACACTAGAGGGTCGGGATAGCTAATAAATTGGGATAAGAGCTCGGTATTCTTTGTTAATACCCTAGAAGCCAGACAGAGAAAAATTGCTAGGATCCTTGGCTGCGGAGTGGGAAGGCTTCCCTCTTCCTATCTTGGACTCCCTTTGGGCTTTTCTCCCCCTGACTCCTTTTGGAATGGGATATTGGATAGATTTAGTAAAATGTTGATTGGTTGGAAAGGCACTTCACTTAGCCAAGCAAGTAAATGTCAGCTGGTCAAATCTACTTTATAGAACCTGCCTATGTATGCTTTGAGCTTGTTTGGGATTCTAGTGAGATTTGCTAATAAAATGGGAAAAAAATAGAGAGACTTCTTATGGACAGGCCTTGAAGGGAGAAAAAGGTATCCTCTTGTTGCTTGGGAGAATGTCTGTCTTCAAAAGAGGTATGGTGGTCTTGGCATAAGGAAGTTAACTCATCTCAATAAGGCTCTTCTGGCTAAGAAAATATGGCATATTTTAAATAGCACTGGTGAATGGAGGGATATCCTGGTAAATAAATACATCAGAAGGCCCTCTCTTCATTTTATCTTAAATAATGAGGACATTCCTAAAGGGTTGATAATTTGGAATGGTATCCTGAAGGCCAAGGACTTGGCTAGGGCCAAAGTTTCTTGGAAATTGTGCAATGGGGAGGATATTTAGTTCTGGTTTGATAGTTGGTTATTTCAAGGTCCCCTTATCAACAATCCTATTTATGAAGTTTGGGTGTATGAATGTACGTGAAAATTTGGGTTTAAAGTAAGCAATTATAGGATTGGCCAAGGATGGAGAGATCTTTCATTCATATCTAAGGATCTGAAACCAATTATGATAGCTTTGAACTCTATGGTTCTAAGTAATAAGAGAGATGAGTTGATTTTGGGGGATAATCCCAATGGTAGTTATTCTGTTACTTCAGGCTATAACTCTCTTTGGTGTTTAAGGGATAAACCCCCTTGGATGAATGCTTGGCTTCTTGGTCTTACTCCAAAGATCAACATCTTTTATTGGCTAGCCCTTCAGAACAAAATCCTTACTCAAGATAATCTTATAAAGACGCCTAATAGATGTTCTCTTTGTAAAAACCAGCTGGAGTCAAGAAACCATCTTTTCATTCATTGTGTTTACTCGAAGGAGGTTTGGGAATTCCTAACCCAGGATTGTGAGACTTGCTAGTGTATGTTGAACAATCTTTTGGATTTTTTTAGCCAATGGAAAAGTCTATTTAAATCTTCTATTTTGCAGCAATTAAGCACCTAGATTTTGCCTCACTTTTGCTGGAATATCTGGAAGGAAAGGAACAATAGAATCTTTAGGGATAGAGAGGAGTTAGCTCTTGTTCTTGGGAGGAAGATATATAAAAAACATAAAGGAAAACTATAAAGTGAAGAAGGGGGTAGATATTGAAGTTGGTGGTAGAAAGATGGAAAAGGAAAAAGATAGGAAGCCAAATGGCTTCTTCCCCCAGAGGGATGGTACAAAGCCAACTTCGATAGTGCCTCTAAAGGAAATCTAGGTCCCTTGAGAAGTGGTGGAATAATAAGAAATAATTTCAATGAGGGAGTCATGGCTTTTTCTCTTCCGTTGGGACTCCAAACTAATCATTTTGCGAAAGCTAGAGCACTGTGCCAAGTGGTTAAACTGGCTTTTGAAGTTAGAATAACTAAACTTTGGTTAGAAGGGGACTCCAATAATATAATTAAATGTATAAATGGAAAATATCTTCCTTCTTGGTCGATTTCCAATCTAATTGAAGAGACACGTGACACTCTTGCAAAATTTGAGACTATCCACATCACACATGTGTTCAGAGAGGCAAATCCAATTGCGGATTGGTTTGCCAACAAAGGTGTGGATTCTGACAAGTTGATTACTTGGCAATCGGGAAGAGATATTCTGGTGGAAGCTAAGACCCTTATCAACCTGGAAAAAATTTGGGGGTGTATAGTGGAGATCTAATTACAATAATGAATATTAAAGGAATTTGGGATATGAGTACGAGTCATAAAGGTTTTTTTTATTTTCACAAGTAGCTAAGGTTATCATTTCCTTTTCAACATGTTTTGTGGGTCTAAATCTTCATTTACTATTTGTTTTTTTGTAAGGTGAATTATTTTGGTGCTTATCAAAGAAATAGAGCCAAAATTTTGTTTGTGAGGGAGTTGCAGAGCTCAGAGTATATGATAATGTTGGAGCTAAAATTGAAGCAATGGTGGGAGAATGTTGCAAAAAGGAGCTAGTGGGGGAAGTGGAGAAATGGAGAAATAAGGGAAAAGTTTGGAAAAAGTTGGAAAAGGGAGAGGTTACAAGTTATATTGCAAAACTTCATGGCTTCGATCCTAAGGTCACCAACAGCATGGTGAATTTGTGGAAAGACGACAAGGTGAAGGTGAATGGTGTCTCATTTTTTATCATGGAGGAGGTTTCCACTATAGTTACTGAGATTCCTATGGAGAGTTTCAAGTTTTATAGGGATAAAAAACTCTCTACCAATGCAGTGAAGGATTTTGTGAAGAGCACTGAAGAAATGAATGAAATGATAAAAAGTGAGACATTCTATGTAATGGAATCCAGCAATAAGCTCTGGAGGTATGTTTTGCGTGCTATCATTGAATATATTACTCTAGACCCTAGGTTTGATCGAGTAAGAACCCATCATTTCTTTCTTCTTAATCATTTTTGCCATGATAGAAAAATTTGTTTCCCTTACTATTTATTTACCCCCATGAGTAAGGCAATCACAAGCTTTAAGAAGAAACCTATTGTCAACCTTGCTCTGCATGAGGGATTGTTGTTGCTTATCCATGAGTACTTCAAAGCTCAGATGGTCAGCAACAATCCCTCGATGGATGCGAAGGCTGATAATGGCAGCTCCAGCTACTCTTTAGATTCTAATGATATTTAGAGCATAAGCTCGAACGAGGAGGGGAATGTTTCTACTAGTAAGAAAATTAAGGTTCATGCTAAGAAGTTGTCCTCTGTTATTACCTCTAGAAGAAAGAGCCCTAGGGACCACAACCAAACCTCTAGTAAAGAGGATATGGATTATAATGAGGATGAGGAGGACATGGCTTTTGAGGATGAGGGCAAGGAGACGGAAGAGGAGATTAATGAGGAACATGCAGGGAAGAAACGGAAGACGGATGAAGCAGATGATGAGAGGGTTTCAAATTAGGGGTCGGATGTTATGATTCTCCCTCTCTCCCCTGTTCATCCTCATCCTCATCCTAAGGAGAAGGATAAGGATAATACTGGTGGTAAAGAGGGGGAAGTGCTTGTCAAAAATAGGAGAAAAGCTTGGAGAAATTTCAATGTTAGGACTGCGACGATGGGAATTTATAGAGAAGCAATGAATCCTCAAATTCTAGTGGAAAACCAAGAATAGCCCTAGCTTGAAGAGCTCATTGACCCTACTATTTTGGCCATCACTAATAATGCTAGGGAGACGGGCATAAATCTTTTGAACAATGCTCATAACAACATGATTGATAATTTTAGATCAATCAAGTGGCTATACCATGAGCTGGAAGAGGTCAAAGAGAAGGTTTGTCAGTTGGAGGGTAATAAAAAGAAGACTAAAAATGAGAATCAAGAGGATCAAGAGAATAGAGTCAGCCTGGTTGAGAGGAGAATTAAGAATCTTGAAAACTATAATCATAATTTGGCTAGTCAGATGATCTCTCTCCTCAATTTGATCAATGACAATATTCTGTCCTTAACCGATGTGCTAAAAGACAGAGGATTGATGGCTAGTGAGGACGAAAAGGATAGAGGTAGAGCTAGGTTAGATGATGATATGGCCATTGATATCACCTTTACCAGTTTGGACCAGGAAACAAAGAAGGTCCAAAAGCAGATGGTCGAGGAGCACCAAAAGATCTATGAGGCTACCCAGACCATGCAGGATCTCGAGAAGAAGAATAAAGAGTAGCCCTCTTCTTCTATCTTTTTGTGTTTTTGTTGTTTCTTTTTTGGCTTTTGGTTCTGGATTTTACTAAGTTCTATTAAAGACAATTAGTTTTTCTAGCCTTTTTGTTGGCCTCTATTGTTGGCTAGGCCTCATGTTTATTATCAGCTATTAGACTTGTTTTATTCTGGTTGGTCTTCTTTTGCTTATTTTCAGCCATGTTTATGTAATTACTTTTGGGTTTTAGGGTCCCTGTAAAACCTGTTTATCTTATCAAAAACTTAATCAAAAATGGTTTATGCATCCTCATAATTATATTCATTATATTATACCAAATTATTCTTGAGTGTCTCAAGAATGTAACTTTCAATCTCCAATCTAGCAGCTAAGTTGACCATATTATTTGCAATAGACAAATTCAGATTACTCTATATTAGATCCTTGATAGTTTGTAAGTGTCTTTGCATCACCTCCAAATGTGGTAGCAACAATGTTTATATGGATGTGATCATTATTCTTATTTTACATTTCTCTTGCACTAACTCTAACTATTTACCTTGCTAAAATCTTATCTTAGAAAAATGTATTGAACTTGAACTTGCATCCATGCTCAATGAATTACCACTTTGTTGTAAATTAGTATCTATCTTATCCATTTTTTTCCTTATGTCTTTTGTAAACGTAGTGAGATGACACAACTTCATAAACAATGCATTTACATTTGAAACCAACTTTTCCAAATCATTAATAAGTGTAGAAAGTTCACCCTATTTTACTGTAATTTATGTTGCAATTTTCTTCATTACCTTGTTCTCAAATTTTATCTTTGATCTTTTCATTAATTTCTCCCTTTAATCTATATCAAAGTCATTTAGTTTCTCAAAAATATTCACCAATTTTTCAATGATAGAAGCATGTTCATTCAAATCTTCTACATCAATAGTTTCAAGAAATATATCTTTAATTTCATAACGTACCTATCTCCGTTAATGCTCTCTTCCCAAATCCTCTTGCTTGATTTT
This sequence comes from Cupressus sempervirens, assembly GCA_028749045.1. NCBI lineage: Eukaryota > Viridiplantae > Streptophyta > Pinopsida > Cupressales > Cupressaceae > Cupressus > Cupressus sempervirens. Next base: position 502,386,220 of record CM053793.1, on the reverse strand, counting down.
TCTAGCTAGTGAATCATTGAGCATTTTCATCTGATCATAACTTAAGTTGTTTGTGTCCCAGTTAGGAATCATAATCTCTTCATCAAGAGTAACAGATTTACCTTTTATGTCTTGTGGGGACTACTTCTTCTTCTTCTTCAATCTCTTTCCTTTGGAGTCTAGTGTGTTGGAGCTTGGCACCATTTGTTGTATACCTTGTTTTTATAATTCCAAACTCAACCTCGGTGGTTCCTCTCTTATCATCTCGACCTTTTGAGGCTCTTCATCTAACTTTTTCTCCTCTAGTTTACTCTCCTCAACCCCCCACCCCCTGTTGTCTAGATTCATTTTTCTCTACCTTTTCATCACCAACTTTGAGTTCACAAGTTGAACTTAGCTGTCATGTCTCCTTTTCTCCCTCCTATAAAGGTACTAAGGAATGTGGTCTCTCACCAGTAGTGGAATGATCTACTCTATCTTCTTGACACTTCTCATTCATTTCACTCTCTATATCAATGTTAACATTTCCCTTTTTGGCATTATCTCTTTGTTATGGTATTTGGGTGACTTCTCCTTCATTTATCGACAGAGTATGTTGCTTGGCATCACTAGCATTTTCAACTCCTTGACTAACATATGGACTTAATGAAATACTAGGAATAGTTGGAATAACATGTTCTCAGTCTACCTATTGTGCGCTCACCTGTGTGTCAACCTTAGGATAATATTTAACTTGCACAATCACATGGTATGGATCCATCAAGGCCTTATGTTCTAACTTTTATTGTGGAGTGTTCTCCTTCCTCTTAGCCTTGATCTGCGTAACACTAAAGTTTCACTAAGTTTTCCAAACATTTTTTTTGAAAGATAATAACTTAACAACAACAAAATAATATAACGGAAGCAATAACATACACATAAACACATACCATAAAATAGATTACAATTCCTAAGGGTCCCATGACATTGAATCACATTTAAGTTTAATTAATACTAAAACCAATATATAACACATCCACATTAAATAACAACTACAAGTATGAATCTATTTAAATAATATGCAATTATCTCAAATGCTACTTAGCAATAATCAAAATGCACAATCATCCACTGTACAAGTCATAGGGTATGAAAGACTGAAAGAATATGCATCATAAAAATAGATTACATCATCTCGTAAGATCTATGAAATAAAATACAATACAATAGTTATCACCATCCATCATAGTACACAAAAATAGAATGGAAGGTGTATATGTGAAAATCTAACCTATCGGGAGCACACGTAAACAAGAAAACAATAGTAGCATGCGCATTCAAGATACAAACAAGATTTTCTACTTGAGTTTAAAAAGCTATGCAACCAACTTATTAGAGTTCTCACACAACCTCAAAGAAGCTCAACAAGGGTGCACTCATGAGAGGTCTTTTTGGTGTGCTTTAGATTGGAGGGATGTGGATATGCTCTCCTAAAATACAACTATTGAATCACAAGGTAATGAAATGTAATAATGAACATGCAACTATGCTAAATGATGAAGAATTCTTCGAGAGATGGCTATGGAAGCAACCATTCTTGAGAGCACTCAATGGATAATGGAAGTGGATGTAATAAGAAAATCTAACAGTGCAATACTACCATGAATATGAAAAATAATGCAAGAATTAAACAACTACCAAAGGGTTAGTAACAATGCATAAAAATCTCTAAAAGCTCTAGAACTATACTAGCATGATAGCAATGCAAATGAGGGAGATGTAAAATGCTTCAGACAAGGGCTCTATTTATAGGTTTGAGAGAGGCCTTGGGGAGGTGGCATCTATGTGGCATCCACATAGGTGCCACAAGGGGGGACACATGGGCTAAAGGACAAGCCATGCAAAAGTCCAAAAGAGCCTTTATGGTTGAGAGGCTCAAGGTGTGCTCACACATGTGTGAACAACATTGGGGGAAGGAGTGGGGGACAAAGGTGTAAGAGGTGTAAATGAAGTGGAAGTTTTATTGGATCATGAGCTTCTCACACCTATGTCAGCAAACACTTAGGAGCTAAAAGGTGTTTTAGAAAGGTGTTTAGGATAATAAAGTGGGATTAAGTAGTGAGTAGGCTTAGAAGGATGAGAGTGATGGGTGTAGACTATGTTTTAGGATGGGATTAGGATTAAATTAAATAAGATTTAACTTAATCATGGGATTATAGAATTTAATAAAGTGGAGGGGATTAAATAAATTAGAATTTATTTAAAAGGGGATTTATGGAGCAGTGTGTCTTAAATAAATTTAATACATTTAGAGGGGGAATATTCAAATTAGATTTAAATACATTAGGATATGAACTTATTTAATTAAATAAGTAGAAGAATATGACAAATATAATTAATTAATAATTAATTAATCATAATGTCAAAGGAAATATTAATTAAATTAATATAGTTTTTGGGATGATTTTAAGTGTCTACATTTTGTCCCTCTTTGATGTGATGTCAAAATGACATTATATCAAAGAAAAGAATATATAGGTTGCCCCAAAGAGGATAGGAGTCCTAGGAGTTGTGTGAAGCGATGACAAGGGAGGAGGGTGCCCCCTCGAGGAAATGGGGTGAAAAAGGAATATATTTTGCTCCATTTGCTTGAAAATAGACACGAAAAGGAAAAGAGAAAGAGAAAAGGCTCAAAAAATGACCTTGCATGACTTGTTGGTAAGAGTGGAATGAAGCGGGGTGAATCGGATAATGTTTAATCTAAATGCAGTTGAACTACATGAATGCATGGGATTCAGTTGTGTTCAAATGGGAGAGCACACCCTAGTTTGATATTGCAAGAGGAGTTATGCATCAAATGCTATAAAAGCATAGATGACAAGATTCCTTTGTGTGGACTAGACTCTCAACAAAATAAAAACTTTAGGAACATAGATGTAGGCTTCATAGTCTTGATGGAACATGTGACATATATGCACTTGAGAGGTCTGGGCACACCCAAATTCATGTTAGGGATCTTGGTGGAAAGTGTGCTAACCTGTTGTCCCCAGTGAGCAATGCATAACCATAACTAAAAAACCAATAGAGATGTGCTAAAGAATCATGAAAATAGATCATATTGCAAAATGACACATGTAATCAGCTTATGTCATTCAAATGATACCAAGATATTGAAGATCGAAGCACACTTGAGAAGGCTATCACTGATACACAAAGATAAATTCAAAAAAAATACTTTATGACCAAGTAGTCATTCAGTCCACGGTTCTTGCCATGATCTTCATTTTGATGGTGAATTTGTTAAGCCTGTACAGGAAGGATGCATCCTGTAAGGCAAAAATTGATTGTTTGATTGAATTGTATTGAAATGTTTGTGATTTTTTGTTGGCAATTGTGTGAAAGGAACAAGGTTCTCAAATCATTTAGTCTCAGTGTGAATTTGTGTAAGTTTTTTTTGCAATCACTATTTTGATAAGCTCAGTTTGATGAGATGAAGCTTAGTGTCATGAGATTAAATGATGAATAGAAGAATTTGGATAAGCTATGATAAGATGATGGATGAATTGATTTGGAATGGAAGTGGAATGATGTTGATGAGAAGAAAAAGGAGACTTCGATAAGATGTAAATTGATTTGTAGGAAATGATTGGAAGAAGAGAATTAGATTAGATTAGAGGAGAAATCAATTGATTGAACTAATGAAAATGACCAGATTGGGACCAGTGACAAGGGAGATTCAAGGAATGGTAAATGGATAAAAAGGGTGGGGATATCTGAATGGAGGAATAATAGTGGGGACCACAGGATCTGGTATAGGACAATGGGGAGCCAAGGATCATGTTTCAAAGGAGTAACCAAAAATGCCCCATACCAAGGATATGAAAATGGAAGGAAATATGGTGGGAAATGACGCATGAAAATGGACAGATGGTGTGAATGCTATTGTATGGAGGAAGAGGAGGCATGTGTATCTTTGAAAGCATGTATGAACATTCTATTATTGTGCCTCTAGTATTGATCATGAGTATAGGCATGAAAGTGGAGTATGGGATATGGGAGGGTGGGTATGGAATAGGGATAATGATATGAAGTGTATGGATGAAATGCAAGACATGAAATGGATAAAATGGATGGGATGACCAAAACCAAGGACATATGGAAGGACGATGGAAGCATGTAGGTGTATGGATGGAGGATAGAGGAAAGGAAAATGCCAAGGACTATGAGATACAAGATATGGATATGATGTCAAGATCAAATTTTTGAAAGGACTATGGAAGTATGTAGGATAGTGTGTTGATAATGTGCAATGGATATGGAAAGTGAGCATGAATGGATGAAAGGAATAGGATAGTCAAGATCAAATATGGAAAAGGATGATGAATGGTAGATAGGAATATGGAAGATATATAAGGCAATGTGGTATGGATGTAGCTTGCCCCCAGTGTAGAGTGCAAGTGGAAGAGGATAAGTGAATGGAAGGATAAGTGGAATTGGAAGACACTAAATGCAAAGGGAGGACTCAAGCATCTAGATATATGGATGGTATCCCTTGACATTTATTTCTCTTGCTTTGTTATTTTCAAGGAATTCTTACTATTTTCTCATAGATGCTGGTAGGATAGTGAAAAGAAAGGTGAAATGGGTTGGGAAATGGAGGTCAAGGACTTATGAAAATGTTTGGATTAAGGGGGTGGAATGGTTGATGGATGCTAGGTTATAAGATTCGTGAATGAGTGGATGGAGGAGGTGGAAAGATGGTCATTGACACACACCTTGAAAAGTGATGGAAAGGAGGAAATTTTGGAGGATATGTAGTGGAAAGTTTGAATTTTGGGATATAGGGACCCAAAATGGATGAAAGAGATGATGGATTTAGGATGGTGGATTTGGGTACATAAGAACTCAAAATGGAGAAGAAAAATGGAAGCTTGGATAATTTATGAATGAGCAAAGCCTTTGGATTAGCGAAATTGGATGCCATTTTGAAGTTTTCATTGAGATTCATTGCTTCATTAAGTATCTTTGGAATCCACATAATTTTTGCACTTTTCATTTTTAGCCTTTGTGGCCTTTTGATTTTTTTTTGGATCATATTTTTCTTTTCTTGAACATGTCTTTTAGAAGGGACATGTTGATTCTTGGATTTTTTTAGATTTTTGGTTTTATTCTCTTTATCTTTGGCATCCAATTTGCTGCCATTGACCATGGTAGGGGTGTATGAGGATAAATGGTATGGAGAGCTAATGGATGGTGAACATTGGAAGGAATTCAAGGATGTGTGCCTTTTTTGATCTTTAGTAGGTATATGAGGGGATGAAGTGGAAAATATGGATATGGTAGATGGATGTATGTAAGGACCTAAAATGGATGGAAGGGATGAAGGGTTTGGCTTTGAAACATAAGGACCCAAAACGGATGGAAATGAGGAAGGAAGAAGATTTCAAATATAAGGTCCCAAAATGGACTTGGAATATGGATGATGGGAACATTTAGGTTTGGAAGGAGTGGAAGGTGTACCAACATCTTGAGACAATATTTCTCCAATGGGATACTTATCATTTTCAATACAAGATGTGAGTCCATGTATATGGGGTTCATGAGTGGATTGGATAGGTGTGGTAGGATCATGTGGAGAATAAGGATTACAACAGGGATTATGAGGGATAATAGGATCTTGAGATGGGGTGGGATCATGAAAGGAAAATGAAGGGGTACTTTGATCTTGACTTAAAAGAGGATCATGTAGTGGGATGGAAGGAATGATTGGATCATATAATGGAGTGGATGGAATGGAATTATGAGATGGAAAATTTTGATCTTGACATGGAAGAGTATTAGTGGATGGTGTGGAAGGAGAATCTTCATGAAGTGGAGGATCTATGGATGCTAACTCTTGAGACAGAATGGAAGCAGTAATGTGCATGATACATGGAATCTCTTGATCTTTATTAGGAAGGGGATCTTGAGATGGACTAAGAGGGATAAATGGATCTTGAGGGATAAGGGAATAATGGGATGGAGAAATTATTGGATCTAGAGGAGAAGAGGAATCTATAATGACATGCTTTGGAACAAGTTCTTGAGATGGCACTGGATGTATGACTTCGGATGATTGGATCACTTTAGTTTTGTACTTAGATAAAGTTTCTAGTGAGATAAACCTATTACAATGTGGGGATGATGTTGATTTTGGAGGATTAGGATTGTGTGGAGGTTGAGGCATGGGTAGGGGATTGGGATGATGTTTTTGGACATTAAGCTCAAAGTATGGGGAATTACATGGAGGATTTGGGTTGGATGGGACATGAGGACTATGGTCTTGAAAACATGGGGGAAGAGGAAATATGCCTTGGAAGGTAGATTTTGACTTTTGATTCACTAGGTTCAAGATCTAATTCTTGAGTTCCTCAATTTCTTTGGCCATGACATTTATGTTTGAGGAATTGTATGTTGATGAAGGATAATGAGATGGATTTCCCTTGTCAAAGGTAGAGGAATAAGGAATGTGAGATGGATTAGTATTGGACATACAATTTTGAGGATTGATTTGATATGGGGTTTGTGTTAGACGTGTGACTCCATATTGCCTTTGAAGGTCCCCAACCATTTGGTTAAGCCAATTCTTATCCATTGAGATTAGATGAGTAGCGGCAAGAGATTTGATGAGAAATGAAATATGAACTTGAGACGAGGTGCAATTTTGGACTTTGTTTTAATTTGATTTGGATTGGATCTGACTTGATTTGATTTGATATTGGATGAATGTTTGAGATAGCCTTGATGAGATTTGGGTCATTCAAGATAACTAGGATTAAAGTCCAAGGATTATGATAGTGCTCCTAAGTCCAAAGTAGAGGATGTTATGAAAATTTGAATTAGAAGAAGATGTGAATAGATGATATTAGAAAGATTGATTTTGGATGAAGATGTAAATGGACTGAATTAGGAATTGATTAGAAAGGAGTGAATTCAACAAGGGATTGGATTAACAATCATGAGGATGAATTATTGAATGAGGGAATTGGATCTTGATGTGGATTATGAATCATGATTAGGATGACAATTAGGGATTCGATTGAATGATTAAAAAGATGAGGAAATGATTATAATGACCAGAGATGATTAAGATTTTGAGGAATGATTTGAATGATTAAGACAAGATATGCATGATGGTGATGAGTTTGATGGATAGAAGAAGTGATGTGGAAAACTAGATCTTATTTTTGTTATTTTTATTTTTGAAATGTTTTTTGTATTTTGAATTTTTATGATGTTTTTGGATTTTTTTGAAACATAACATGCAAAGCATATGATGAAATATATATACAATAAAATCTTAGATGGCTATCCCCCTCAAATGGGGAGGTTTTTTGTACACTTAGCATGTCGAACACACCAACAATCCTATAAGATCTTGACTAGGATATACAAGCTCAGCTAGGGTTGTCCTTGATATATGCAAGGTACATGAGGCCCAAATCTATAGATGAAAGAAAATAATACCACACAGTCAGGAGGAGACGATAACCCAAATCTCCACCTTCATGACTTCCCTAAGGTATAAAGTTCTTTGGGGCTTAGCCAAGAGTGACAAGATTTCACTTCCAAGAGAGGTGTCTTTCGATTCACCTCCCAATTTTTATACTCCATTAGAATGCTAGAGTTGAGGTCATCCCAAGGGGTGATAAAATCCCCAAGTAGGCCTCCTAAAAAAATATAAAACAAGGCCACTTATTTCTTGTGCACTCAAGATAACCCAAAGGTGCGAGAGGAGTGAATACATAAGTGGTCTTGGGTTTAAAAGACACTTGTTTTTTTCCAATTGAGCTTTAGGTTTTGTAAGCTATTCTTGAAGATACTCGTGTTTATGGCATACAATGTTCTTTCCAATTTGACAACATCGTCAACATAATAAAAATCAAGAATTCACCAACATAAGAAAATCGAGCATCGTCAACATAAGAAATTTGATAAGGAAATAGTCAATTCCTTTATGCATTCAAGATTGAGTGAGTGTCTATTTTAAACACCAAATCCAAATGTTCATTGTAATGTTCTTTGAACCTTAAGCATTCAAGATTGATGAGATTCATTTTAAACCCAAGTTGAAATGTGTATCATAGCATTGTTCTTTGACCTTTATGCATTCAAGAATGTATTTGACTTCTAAGAATTCATTCCAAAAAATGTTTGTGAATTTCTTGAAGGCATTCAATATTGTGTTTTAACAACATTCATCCAAATGAAAAGTTTTGTTCAATTGATTATGCATTCAAGATTGAATTTTCTTGCTTTAAGTTTTAGTCATTCAAGAGTGTGTTTGATTTATCTCATTAAGTGTAACATTCATTCAAAGAAAAATGATTAAGAATTCAAGTTCATTCCCAAGAGCAATAAAATATTAAGAAAATCTTGCAAGAAAACATGGTTAGGTGTTTAAAATGCTCTCATCTGCAATGCTGCAATAAACAACTTGATTAGCTCCAACAAATCTCAAAAAATGAAAGCTAACTATAGGAAAAAAATATTTTTAACTTTAAAAAAAAAAATTCATACATAAATAAGCTTAGAATGACTCAAATCCTATGGAACTACAAAAAGTCAAATTTCATTTTATACTCTCTTTTTTAACATAAAAATTGCAAATGACAGAATGCAGGTAGAAATGACAAAAATCACATATGATAGAATACAATGAAAGTATGATATAACTGTTACTTACATTTAGAGATTGAAGACAACAAGATAAGATCGCAGACACAAAAAATTAGAGATGATAGAGTATGAAAACTACAAAAATGACAGTCTATAAAAATGGCTAATTTTCGACCGCCCATAATGCAAATGATAAAGTAATGAAACTACAAGGACAACAGACTATAACTTAGAGACAACGAAACTACAGAGATGATTAAATAGAATTTTTTAAATAAATAAAAAAAATAGGCGGAGATGCCAAACTATGAAGATGACAATATTCGAAGATGACAGAAAAAAAAAAGAAAAAAAAAAGGGGCAATTTTTGTGGGTTGGGTCTGGCAGAGACATGAAAACATAGAGACGATGATCTACAAAGATGACGAAATGTCTATGCAGACAACATTGCATCCTGACGGAGATGATAATGCACAGTTTTTTACAAAAAGTGCCAAGTTTTGACTAGATTTTGGAAATAAAAAAGGGATGTGGGTCCCACTGGGTGTGCCAAAATGTATATGTGAAAACCTAACCTATCAAGAGCACATGTAAACAAGTAAACATTAGTAGCATGTGCATTCAAGATACAAAAAAGATTGAAAAACTATTAATTCTACTTGAGTTTAAAATATTTGCAACCGACATATTAAAGTCCTCACACAACCTCAAAGTAGCTCAACAAGGGCGCACCCATGAGAGGCTTTGTTGGTGTACTTTAGATTGGAGGGATGTGGATATGCTCTCCCAAAACATAGCTATTGAATCCCAAGGTAATGAAATGTAATAATGAACATGCAACTAAGCTAAATGACGAAGAATGCTTCAAGAGATGGCTATGGAAGCAACCATTCTTGAGAGTACTCAATGGATAATAGAAGTGGATATAATAAGAAAATATAATAGTGCAATACTACCATGAATATGACAAACAATGCAAGAAGTAAACAACTACCAAAGGGTTAGTAACAATGCATAAAAATCTCTAAAAGCTCTAGAACTATACTAGCATGATAACAATGAAAATGAGAGAGATGTAAAATGTTTGAGACAAGGGCTTTGTTTATAGGTTTGAGAGAGGCCTTGGGCAGGTGGCATCTATGTGGCATCCACATAGGTGCCACAAGGGGGGACACATGGGCTAAAGTACAAGCCATGCAAAATTCAAAAAGAGCCTTTATGTTTGAGACACTCAAGGTGTGCTCACACATGTGTGAGCAACCTTGGGGGAAGGAGTGGGGGACAAAGGGGTAAGAGGTGTAAGAGGTGTAAATGAAGTGGGATTAAGTAGTTTTAGAAAGGTGTTTAGGATAATAAAGTGGGATTAAGTAGTGGGTAGGTTTAGAAGGATGAGAGTGATGAGTGTAGCCTAGGTTTTAGGATGGGATTAGGATTAAATTAAATAAGATTTAACATAATCATAGGATTATAAAATTTAATAAAGTGGACGGGATTAAATAAATTAGAATTTATTTAAAAGGGGATTTATAGAGCATTGTTTATTAAATAAATTTAATACATTTAGAGGGAGAGTATTCAAATTAGATTTAATACATTAGGAAATGAACCTATAAATAAGTAGAAGAATATGAAAAATATAATTAATTAATTATAATGTCAAAATAAATATTAATTAAATTAATATAGCATTTGGGATGATTTTAAGTGTCTACAAAAGGAAATATAAAACATGGAACTTTAGCCACGACATCAAACTATTGGATCTCAATGGTAAAAATAAAAAGCACTACCACCCAACCTCATGGTAACCCGAAAAGGGTCCACTCCCACCATGTTGAGGAGATAGTCTCAAGTCCCAAATAGGATATCAAAGCACAAGTCATAACCAACATCTAGGTTCAAGGGATCACTTGAAAGAAAACTATCTCAAAGGGTACCAAGACACAAGTATCAACTAATCCCAAAGGCAACACAGACACGTAGGAAATCTACTATGCAAGTGGACAAGTGTCATTGCATGAACCAACTCTAAGGTTACCCTAGGGACTACTACAAACTCTAAAATCCCTAGCATCTCTATGTGGCATTAGTATCATTTTGCACAGACAAGGCATACTAACAAGTCAACTCTAAGGTAACCCTGGTAGTCTTTTAATACTCTAGACCCCCTAGTGACTTTCTATGGTACCAATATCTTATTAATTCATTTTAAACTCATTTAATAAAGTGTTGTCACTTATTAAAATAACATACAAGGGGTTACCTGCCAGCCTCGTTAGGGCCTTGACCTCCATTGCAAGCCACTTCCCAACATGACATATAGATTACCTACCCTAAGCTCAACAAAATCAAAAGATCTCAAATGACTATAAACCACACATTAGTTCTTAAACAAGCAATTGGAAAGACCTAAAATATCACTGATCAAAATCGTAGATTTCACCAATACGATCATCCTAACATGACTTATCCAAAATCAAGTACACATAAACCAAATCCATGTCATAACATGATAGCACTAAAAAAAATCATTTAATCACCTCAATCCTATACAAGAAACTGGGAAGCAATCAAGGATAATTGATCGAAGACTCAAAGGTTATATCAGAAAAGTCATACCATTCACTTTAGTTCTACACAAGAGATATTGGAAAGCAATAATAACCATCTGAACAAATTCCTCATAGAACACACATGACACATTACCATGGTTGGGTATAAAAGATCGTATACAAAGCATCATCATGACATCATAGAACAAACCCCCAAGCCTCTGGTAAACATCCTGACTAGCCAAAGCTAAGTCAACCTCGAAAATCCCAACACTAGTAAATCACACGTCACATAAAGTACATACAGAAGTAAATTTCATAATTCATTAGGTTTTGAAAACCCTAAAGTTCAATATTTACTAAAGGTTTTAAAATTCTCATTTTCATTTTCAAGCACAAGATTCAATGTTCAAGACTAGGGTTTCAATTTTCATTTTCTATTTCAAAGTATTATAATGACTAAGGTTTTTATTTATTTATAAAACTTTCCCTGGTATTATAAATCATTCATATATAAAAATTGCACCGACAAACAAAATTCGATTTAACCAATTTTTCCAACTTCACAAATCAAACTTTATTGTTCAATTACATTTTAATTATAAATTAATTAAAGACTTCAATTAAATATTATTAAAATTAAAATCAATAACCATTAAATTATTAAAGATAATAGTTATTTTATTTATTAATAAAATAACTCATTTGTTTTTATCAGTAATAGGTCGAAGCCACGATTCATTATTATTATCATGTGTTGTGATTAATTATTATTGTTTATTAACCTTGAGTAGATTCGAACCCAAGACCTCCTAGATAAGAGGCTCACAATTTACCGTTGTGTAGGCTCTTACCTAAATAACTCATATTAAATTATTAATAAAATAACTATTTAAATAATAATTATGAAATTACATTTAATATTTACCAAATAATAATAAATTTAATATATTTAAAAATATCTATTAAATTATTTAAAATTTAATAAATTTAAAATTAACTATTTAAAAAAATATAACATATATATAAATGTTTATGATGACATGTCAGCCAAGCAGCAACACTGCCACAATAGTACGTGTTACACAACAGCATAAAACAATGTTGTCAGAGAAGGAAATAATGGGGAGGAGAAAGGGGGGTGGTGGCCCCAACCTACCCAATACAATATATATTTTTAATATGTTTTGTAAAAATATACACACCAAAAATGCCTTCCCAATAAATATGGTAAATTTCACGATTTTCAATACGTGATAAAAATTATCACAGTAATTATTTTACTGTGGTAATTTATATTATCATTTTTTTTTGATAAATTACCAATATAAACCTAGTGTAGAAACCCAGATCAAACAATTGAGATCCATAAAGCAAAATTCATTTTCTTTGCAAAACCCACAACCTGATTTAACAATTCAAAACAACCCTTCAAGTCCATCGAACAAGGGTTTCAAAACTAAATTCATTCACCAATATTATCAAGAAATGAAGAGCAATAATTTCAATATGAGGGTTTTCAAAATTTCAAAACATATACGAAATATTTCTCAATCAAAGAACACTAAATTCGCATTCAAGGGTTTCAACCCAAATAACATTTTGAAACCAGAATAAGCAACAAACACAAAGAAGATAGAAGTTCGAAGAACAAAAACTATTGTACAAATAAACCATGAGATCCTCCCTAGATCTTATGCTAAAATGACAATCACATGGAGCACACAAATATTCCCATTTTCCTCAAACCCTTATTCTCAAAAAATTGCTCCTCCAAAACCCAGTTCTTACAAAATGAGCTCTAGATCTCTAATAAAGAGTACTCCGCTAAATTTAGGGCTTTGATTGTGCAATCACATGAGAAGACTCGTTGATCTTTTCTATTTATTATATTATTATATTTTAATATTCATGCACAACCTTTTTTGCCATTTAATTAAAATATCTTTATTGAATTATTTTCTTTCTCTCTTTAATTAATTTATTATATTTTTATTTCATGCATAAGCTTAATGCGACTTAATTAAAAATAAGCTTTATTAAATTTATGCTCTCTCTCTCTCTCTCTCTCTCTCTCTCTCTCTCTCTCTCTCTCTCTCTCTCTCTCTCTCTCTCTCTCTCACTCACACGCACACACACACACACACACACACACACATTAAATCAGGAGACACTTTTAATATAATATTTATTATTTAACCAAAAAGCAGCCTTAATTAGCTGGAATAAAATATGCAAACCAAAAGAATTTGGTGGATTAGGAATAAAAAACCTGTAATGGCAGAACAAAGCACTAGGAGCCAAACAAGTTTGGAGACTCTACCAAGAAAGGGATAGGAAATGGGCTAGAATAATTTTTAACAAATATCTGGACCCCTTAGACAAAACATCATTATTCAAAACCAAAGCCCCCCCCAAGGGTTCAACAGGATAGAATTTTATTATACATAATCATAGTTTGATCTCCAAATACCTCACCTGGAATATAGGGAATGGAGAAGAAGCATTATTTTGGGAAGATTCATGGGATGGTAACCCCCCGCTGATAAGGGCAGAATTCTCTCAAGAAACAATATCCACCCTCAAAACCTTATGGGGAACAAAAGTGAAAGATCATTTAGAGGAAACTTACTTAGATATGGGTAAAAGTTAGAAATGGAAACAGTTATCAAATTGTGATATTAACCAAGAAGACAAAGAGAAATTGGAAAACATACTAAAAAATAGAACCATTATACTTAAGAACGGGGAAGACAAGTTAATATGAGCAGCCTCTAAAGATGGGATATACAAAGTTAAAGAAGGATATAAAATGATCACAAATTTGCAGAAATGGGAAATAAGTTCCCTTCCCTTGAACCTATGCTAGGATATAGCTGGTCTCCCTAAAGCAGGCACGTTTCTATGGGAAGCCTTGCAAAAGAGAATATTAACAGCTGATAGAATTTGAAAAATAAGATTTGAAGGACCATCTAGATGTATCCTTTGTAAAGAGGATGAAGAAACTGCAGAACACCTCTTATATACGTGCAAATTTTCTCAAGAATGTTGGCAGTGGCTTCAAAGTAGATTTAATTGGTCCTCCCTGTTAGTAGGAAGATGGGTAGATCACTTACTGGGTGGCCTAAAGACAATCAAAAGAAAATTTATGGTAAACTCTGGAATATATCTCTGACCATTTTTCATTGAGAAATTTGAAAAGAATGTAATCGTCGAATTTTCCAAGATCAATGTATATCAAAACAAGCCCTATTAACAAAAATAGAAGTAGCTATTTCAGAAGTAATGAACAGTGATCTCAGAAAAAGACCTAGAGAAGAAGGATCTTTCTCTAAATGGGACGCAGAAATAAAAAAATGATGGCCTTTATTAATCAATCCTCCCCTCTACTATAAAAAAAAAGAATGATTTAGCTAGACTTGAGTGTAAATGGGAACCTCCACCTCCAAGATGGATTAAGCTAAATTTCGATGGGGCTTCAAGAGGAAACCCTAGGAAAGTAGGAATTGGATGTATTATTAGGGACGAATCAAGCAATTGGATTATCAAAAGATCCAAGTCTCTAAACAAAGTATCAAATAATATCACTGAACTGGAAGCAGTAGAAGAAGGTATCAACCTATGTATTAAACTTAAAATCAAAAAACTTATTATAGAAGGAGATTCCCAAATCATCATCAATGCTCTCAGGAAAGGAAATACCCCAAACTAGGTGTTAAACTCCAAACTAGAAGCTATTAACAAAGCTCTTTTAACATTTGAAGAAATAAGATATGTTCACATTTTTGGAGAAGGTAACAAAGAGGCGGATATATTAGCCAACTTAGGTACGGATGGCTTTAATACATTAGAATTTAATAATAGCACTAAACCACTTTCGATAGCAATATAATCATTTTCCTTCAAGTTCCAACGAAGATAGTTATTTCACACATTTTGGGGCAGAGTACCAAGATTGAAAAATCTCTCACCTAAGTATTTCCATCCTTTCTAAATGATGAATTAGTAAGGAAATATTTTATTCACTCGGATGTCATCGCCATTATGAGGTTTCCAGAAATTTTGATTCCACCTATTTATTCAAGGAATAAGGGTTATTTTCTCATTCACCTCAATTTGTGTTTTAGTCTCTTTCAATTAACAGATAGCAGTCTACTCTGAGTGTCATGGATACCAACATAAGTTTGTTTCGTGCATTTGAAAAATGCACCATGGCCTTTTGTGGGTTGGTCACACAAAAGCGTTGGAATCGTCTGTTAAGGCCCATAGATGATATGAGTCATGTAGCAGTCAGTCATGTCTTAGGAGAAGGGGTTTTTAGCTACGAATGCTCATGGAGGACTAATAGCGACATCGTTGGGCTCTAGGTAGGATGTCTGGCTAGAGCTGGGGTAGAAAAATGGGACATCATCAAGATTACCCATAATCTTTTCGAACCCTATTGGTTAGTTGGGTTGGAAATTGCTGTTGCAAATATTGACACTTGGCTTCGCATCCCTCTTCCTGAAACCTACATGGAATTTGATGTGAACAACCCTGAAATAGGAAGAAGCCCTAGACGCCCTTGCATGGTTGTCAGAGATAATGTCTAGTTTTTTAAAGAATGGCCACGAATGGAGGCGAGTATCAACTTTTTGTTAAGATGGAGGGGAATTTTTGAAGACCATGAAAGGGATTGGTTAACGACTTACCTTCGGATGTATGATGCCTATATCCATCTAGATGTGGACTTTAATAATCTAGAGAATGTGGAATTCTGCTTGCCAAACTATAACATAACTAGTAGGGGAAGATCAACATTCGAGTTTCTGCTAGGTTCCACAACCACCAACCTGCATGAAGCTATAGAAATCATAATGGTTTTTAAGATAGAATTATATTAAGATGTTAATAGGTCACATGTATAATACTCGGACCCAAATTTTGGATTTTAGCGATTTTTAGTTATGGATGTTAAGTAGATAATAGATCTAGTAGATATTCAGCCAAACTGTTAGCAGGGCATATTTTAAATTAATGTCCTTATCAAACTTTTCAAAAAAAATTATGTTTATGTACATATAAATCTATAGTAATGGAATGACTTTTAGTAATAATCTGCTTCGATATCTGGATTGATTTGATCATGATATTTTGGATCCACCTTCTAATCTATGATTGTTTAAATTCAGTCTTTCATTTCCTAGTCTTTCATACATACATGAAGTTTGGGGCATAAAATTTCAAAGATTGGGCATCCTACAACAATAATTTTCGGTCATTATGACTTCCCCTCTAGATTCGGGTGAAAATTTCAAACCTAGCTTTAATAAATTCTCAAGTGTTAAAATCAATATTAATTTAACTTATGATTAGTTTAATAAAAATCTAATCTTCTATCATAAATCATTTCAATCTTATATTAATCAACTAAAATTAGTAATTAATCTATTAACAAAACATAACCAATATGTATTATCTAAATTTAATTAATCTCCTGATAAGACTTATTTTTCAATTAAAACTTAATATGGGCCTCCTGGTTGTATAATGAGAAATAATTATGTTGGTTTTGTTAACCCTTAACAACTTGATGTTTATGATGACTGAAGACAGATATTGTTAACATCTATACCAATTTGGAGCTTCGAAAGAAAGGTAGATTATAGATATGGATTTAATAATGAAGCTTTCATTGGGGTATGCCCCTTTTACTAATGTATAATATAGGACTGAAGTCCTGGGCAAGACTGGAAGTTTTCTTAACCCGTTCTTTCCTACCAGTGCCCGTCAAAACGGGGGATCTATTTGTAAATTATAAATTTAAATTAATAAAAAATAACTATGGCCATGGCCATTTACCGATCAATTTTTTTTTTTTAAAATAATTAATTTAACTAATAATATTATTTAGAGTTTATTATTAGAATAAAACTCCTAAATAATAATTATTAAATTAAATAAATATAAATATGCCTAAATTAGAATTTAATAAAATCTTTTTAATTTAATTCTTTAATTTAATTAATTTCTCAATTAATTAAATATTGAATTCTTTATAAATTTTCATTGAATTAAATCATTAAATTATCTTTTAATTTGATTTAATTATAACATAAAATCATCACAAACCCACAAGACTAAATATGAAAAGCCATCATAAGGTACAAACACAAAATCAAACGCTAGGATCAAAATCATGAATTTATGTCACTTGATGAATTTAGAAGGGTAAACAACTCATATACTTGTCCTACTTTTTAGGACAATTGGCTTAGGTTTACGATTTGGACTCAAGAATTATCTCTGCACTTATACCATTGAGATACTACGATAGGGTACACTCATCCTAGCAATTCAAGGAAGTCAATACCTGGTACCTGCAACCTACATAAAATCCATGCATGTAGATACTCATATATTCTAAATGAAATAGGAAATGGCGGGGAGTGGTATATCGTGTAGATCCTAACTAGCAGGTAACTACGACTTCCTTCGTCAACTACATTAGGAACATCAATCATAAAGTAAAAAATACACATACACCATACACATGCAAGTATGGGGTAAGTATCCATAAAACTACATATAAATCATTCATCTAACTAACATCATGCAATAATTGAAATCAATGTATGAAAAGACATATATCATCATAAAAATAATCTTGAACACATGAAATAACTAACTCAGCACATAAATCAACTGAGTATGAAATAAAATTTAATCTAATATAAAAATAAAATACCACTAAACATCAAATATAATCATAAAGCTGGCCTAAAAGAGCTTGGCAATAAAGCAAAAAAATCAGATAGGGGTAAACATTACATCCACTCCCCCTAGACTTGGGCTTACTCCTGGAAGCCTATAAGAAAGATAAAAAACTCTAGCACTCACTATGCGGGTCCCATTGGATCCTTTCCCCCTGTAGGAGGATAAGACTCCATTGAGAACACTCTCTGATATCTACCCATATCTCCAACCATGGGTTCTGAAGTTGTAGGTCTTTGATATAAGAATTGTGATTTTCATTAAGGATTATGGGACGACTTGTGTCCATGTTGTCTACAAGAAAAACACTCTCCATCAAAAATCTTTTGCACTCTAGGTGTACTAGACTGCTGAAAACTACCTCCACTAGCATAAGAATGCATACTCTACGATGGTTGGTTAAACTGGTTGCGCTTACTGTGTTGAGAGAACTAAGAGTTTCTGGAGTGTGGTCCATCGCCACCACTTTGAACTGGAGGATAAGATCCTCCCTACTATTGATTACCTCAAGAAGGAGGAGGCTTCCTACTATTACCCACTCCTTAATTACCTTTAGACCCTGATGTTGTAGGTGCTCCCACAAATCCACCATGTTCTAAGGTGACACTCTGCTCTACAAGTATGGCTCAATGTACCACATCTTTTTGGATTTTAGGTTCAAATACCTTAACACCCCCAACTAGGTAGTTATTCAAACCTCTGATAAAATGTTGTGCCAATTGTGGCAAGCTATTGCCGATGCCCACATAAGGCATGAGCTCATAGAATCTACACTCATACTCTACTACGGTCATACTAAACTGTCTCAAGTTGTGGAATTCATCTACTCTCTGTTGATGCCATTCCTTTGGTAGGAATCACTCATGGAAGTTCTCCAAAAACAACTCCCATGCGATAGTGTTCATTTCTATACCCAGCTTCTTTTCTTAGATATTCTACCATGTGGCTTCAAAGAATTCCAGGTGATTGACGAAAACCCTCGATTAGAGTCAAAGTCTTGTATAGCAAAACACCTGTCTAGAACAATAAGCCATTGCTCATCCACATAACCTGAACCTAGCCCATTAAAGGCTTTGACTTTGGACCGTTGAAGGTCCTTCATTTGAGAAGATACAACTAACCCTTGTCTATCAATGTGAGTGTCCCTCTGAGGACTCTTGGACCTATGTCTTTCCACATTCCCTAGATGGTGTGACTTCAGATGATTGGCACGCTGAGGAGGAGGTAGGTGATCCATGATGGTTCTCATCATCTTTCGCAAGTCAACTTCCTTCCTAATTCTCCCCATTATGTTCTTCCCTATTTTCCTCTTGAATAGGACTATCTGGAATAGGCTCATGCACACTAGCATCCCTGCCTCACCCTTGGCCTCTATTATAGCTTGAGCTATAGCCTCTAACTATAGATCTCATCCTAGATACCATCCTACAATAATATCCAAGATAACGAGATGCTATAATAACCATAAGAACATTCTACTGTAAAGCATACACATAAGAAACATGTTTTGAATATAATACAAGATCAATTTCAGTTTTTCCTATTTCTAGGTTTAAGTATGTTTCAGTTTGAAGTTCAAGTGCTTCAAGTTTATAATAGATACATATAACAGTTCAAGTTTTGTTTCAATTCAACTAGTTATCAACTAGTGGCGTTCCAATTTACCTAGAGCTCCCAATGTAGAAACCTAGGCTTTGATAATAGATTTAATGCCCTGCCAGGGAACCCAAAAGAAATTAACCTAAAGTTTCACTAAGTTTGCTAAACCTTTTTTTTTTGAAAGATAATAACTTAACAACCACAAAATAATATAGAAAAAGCAATAACATACACATAAACACATACTGTAAAACAAATTACAATTCTTAAGATTCTCATGACGTTGAATCACATTTAAGTTTAATTAATACTAAAACTAATATAACACATCCACATTAAAGAATAAATACATGTACAAATCCATTTAAATAACATACAATTGTCTCGAATGCCACTTGGCAATAATTAGAATGCACAATCATCCACTGTACAAGTCACAAGGTATGAAAGGCTAAAAGAATATACATCATAAAAATAGATTGCATCATCTCATAAGATCTATGAAATAAAATACAATACAATAGGTATCACCATCCATCACAGTACACAAAAATAGAATGAAAGGAAATATAAAACAAGGAACTCAGGCCACGACATCAAAATGTTAGATCTCAATGGTAAAAGTAAAAAGCACTACCATCCAACCTCATGGTAATCTGAAAAGGGTCCACTCCCATCATGCCAAGGAGATAGTCTCAAGTCCTAAATAGGATATCGAAACACAAGTCATAACCAACATCTAGGTAAATAAGGAATCACCTGAAAGAAAACTATCTCAAAGGGTACCAAGGCACAAGTATCAACTAATCCCAGAGGCAACACAAACACGTAGGAAATCTACTATGCAAGTGGGCAAGTGTCATCACATGAGCCAACTCTAAAGTTCATAGATCTTACGAGATGACATAATATATTTTATGGTGTTTATTCTTTTAGCCTCTCATACCTTGTGACTTATACAGTGGATGATTGTGCATTCTGTTTATTTCCACGTGGCATCCTGTAATTATATATTATTTATATGGATTCATACTTGTAGTTATCATTTAATGTGAAATTGTTTTATATTGGTTTTAGTATTAATTAAACTTAAATGTGATTCAATATCATGGGACCCTTAGGAGATGTAATCTATTTATGATGTTTTTTATGTATGTGAGTTAATGCTTCCACTATATTTTATCTCTTTTTATTATTGCTTCTGCTATATTATATATGTCTTTGTTTATCTTTATCTTTAAAAAAAAAAGTTTGACAAACTTAGTGAAACTTTAGGTTAATTTCTTTTGGGCTCCTTGCAGGGTGTTACAGGGGTGTCCTCCTTCCTCTCGGGCTTGATCTGTGTAGCACTTTTATTCTCATGTTTAGCCATAACACTTTCTTCTTTTGTTACATCCTTAGTTGGGTTGACCTCTGGCTCATCCTTGATGGTAACTATTTCAATTTGATCTCCTCGTTATTGAACCATATATGTTGGATCATCATTGATATCTTCTATTTTATCCAACTCAATAGTCTTTCTCTCCCTCATCCCTATTTTTATTATCAAATAGAACTCCATAGATATTCTTCCAAATAATTTTGCTTTCTTCAACTATATTTCTCTTTTTCTCTTCAATATAAAATATTCTCTCCTCTTAAGGAACCAATTTACTATTATACTCACTCATGGTTTTGGAATTTTTCTTCCTATCCAATTTAGGCATGACATTAGCAAGATTTTCTTCTCTTATTTGTCTCTCAATATTTAACGCATATTGACATCTTTCATCAATTCTATTATACAAATCATTTTTTATTAAATTATCTAGCTCTAATGGATTATACTTGAAGTTAGTCATCATATCCAAAACTGCCTCTTCTATTTTTTCCTTATTTATAATGTCTAATGTATCATACTTAATGAACTTAAAACATGCCATACTTGTACTCCCTCTATTTTTTTCACAAAGCTCATCTATTGTCTAGGGTGGTTTGTGCACTACAATCTTGAATTGGCTTGTGTCTTCTGACTCGATCTTCTCTTCATCACCATCCTTGGGAATTACAACCTTTCTTCTTGGCTTCTTAGTAGTATTTTTAGGCTCAACCACTTCAATGGTATCCTTCCTCTTCTTTGTCGATATTTTCCTTTGAGTAGGATTTGTAGTTTTAACTACTCCTTTTTTGGGTTTGGTCATTGTTGTAGTAGCTTCTCTAATTATCCTCTATCTTGTTACTCTTTTTTTATCTAGGAAAAAGCTTGGTGACCTTCTTTCAACTCTTTCTTACCTAAGGCTCAACTACCACTATATCTTTACCTTTTCCTTCTACTTCTTCTTCATCACTACCTTCTTCCTCTTCTTCACTATTCACATCCTCACCTTTTCCCTTGATCATGTGTAATGGTCCTTCTTGCTCATGTCCTTCACCAAATGTCCTTTCCAAGTTTTCTATCATACCTTTTATTTTCTTCTCAATCTTAGGTGCATTGATCTTTACTTTAGTTGTCTCATATCTATTGAATGACTTGACATCCTTATTGACAGTTCATCTAACAATGCAATAATTGTTGTAATCACTTAATTGATGTTAATTTCATATGGTAATGGCCTCAACCATACCATCCTAGGCATGAGCGCTTGAATATATGTCTAGTATGTATCTACTAAGAAACATACATCATCATAATACATGGCAACTAAGGATTGAGGAATCCTTGACCTGTTCTTCATATTTTTCTTAAACTCTTCGAAGTAACCATCCATTAATTTCTCAAAATTATCACCTAACTCATTAATAAACTCATTGATTTATTGAATTACTAGTTTCTTCTTATTCCAAGGAACATCTCCTACTGTAGGGAAGGAATTCTAAACATAAAAGACTATACAAACAAGTAAGGAACCAAATTTTCACATATTGTTTTTTGCTTTCCTTATACTCTCCAGATTCTTGATCAATTGTCTTAGCTAGAGGTTGGCAAGATCATAGGTATGATCTTTCTTTGCAATCTTTGATGCCATGTCAATTGCAATATAGGGTACACTATTCAGTCAGCTAAATTGATGGAATCTATGTACAATGACCCTCACTACAAACTTGATCTCTGTATCCTTGATAGTAGAAATTATCATCCCTCGCTTGTCCCATTTCACCAATGTGTTTGCCTGAATTTCATCCTTTCTCTGGAATCTAATTGTTCTCGCTTTATCCATAACATGATATCCAATGACTCAGTGTATGATCTTTCTTCTAATATCAATAGGTCCTCCTTCCATCCATAGTTTCATGTCATGAATTTGGCTAAGGACAATCTTAATCCATTCAATCTTGAAGACCTTAGGAAAATTTAGGGCATGAATTAACCCTTTCTTGACAATGTGCCTATGCCCTTCTTTCAACTTTCCATCCACACACAACTTTTCATATGTATTTCTCGATTCAAAATCTCCTACCTCAATGATATTACACATATAACAAGATATCACATCGTAAATCAAGATGACTCTCAAGGGAATCGAGGATAGGGATTTGAAAGAATCTCACTTAGTTGCAATCTCATGATACATCTTGAATTTAGATGGCTTAGCAACTTCATTCCTAATCAATTGAACACTACTAACCTTTGATTCAATCTTCTTCTCTGTAGTTGATGAGATGGATGCCATTTTCACACTTAGGGTTTGATCAAAGAAACTTTGGTTCATTTGGCTGTAACATAAACACTCATAATTTACTTCAAATATCAATAAGATGCACACAAATCTCCTCAAAATCACTCAAATTAACTCACTCAAATTCTCTCATAAATTGTGTGGGCTCTATTTTCTCTTGAAAACTTGAATGCAATGTGATCAAAATGAATGATGAAAATCACTATATAGGTAGAAAATCCAATTTTAGGACCTTATTAATGCACCATACCTTTAGTGGGTGTAAAAATATTATCTTGGCCAGAACTACAAAGCTCGACAATAACATTTCAAACTTCCTTCAATTGAACTTAGCCAAAAATATAACTCAGTTTTATATTGAAAATTTTACTCATCCACTTAATAGTTTCCATTGGCACTCGATCATTACTACCTTTGCAACTTGACATCCAAACATTCACTCGGTTCAAATCTCAAATTTTTCCTTATGCATGTAATCATATGCTCATTTGGAATTTTGTGCATTCAAAATGAGGAACTGATGTATGATTTAGCAATTTGAAATACAGTTCCATATATACCTCTTTATTTAGTTTATGATGGGGGAGTCACCTAATCCATTGGATTAGGTGTTCACAACTTCATCATTTGCACTGTTGCCTCCTTTAGATTTCTTCTTGTAGGTTTTATTCATCTAGATTCTCACTTCTTTATTATTAACTTTTGTTCAGTGACTTCGAATAGTCTTACTAGTATTTAATGTTCTCTCTTTAGTGCTTCTATTTCTTCATTTAGATTGTTGTTCTTTTCTAGCCGATATGCAATTATTGCATCAGTTTTACTAGATCTTCCTTCATCACACTTCAATTATTTCTTCCTAGTATTGTGTGTCATTTTACTTGATTTCCATCTCCTTCCTTATTTTATAAGATTTCTTCAATTCCTCCTTTGTATGTATACATGTATACATGTATGTATATATATGTATACATATATATGTATAATATACATATATACATATATATATGTATGTATATATACATATATATGTATGTATATATACATATATATGTATGCATATATACATTTATATAAATATATATGTATACATATACACATATATATACATATATCCATACATACATACATATATATACATATATATATGTATATATGTATACATATATTTATATATATGTGTATATATATCTATAGATATATATATGTATACATGTGTATATATATGTGTATATGTATATGTATACATATATATCTATACACATATATATACATATATACATACATACATACATACATATACATATACATATATATATGTATATGTATACATTACATATATATATATGTATACATATATATGTATACATATATATATGTATATATGTATACATGTACATATATATATGTATACATATATGTATATGTATATATATGTATACATATGTATACATATATACATATACATATATATATATGTATATATATACATTATATATATATATATGTATACATGTATACATATATGTATATGTATATATATGTATACATATATGTATACATGTATACATATATGTATATATGTATATATATATTACACATGTGTACATGTATGTATATGTATACATATACACATGTGTAATATATATATACATATATGTATATATATATTACACATGTGTATATGTATACATATATGTATACATATGTATAAATATATACATATATGTATATATGTATACATATGTATACATATATGTATACACATATGTCTATATATGTGTATACATATATGTATACATATATACATATATATACATATGTATACATATATACATATATGTATATATATACATATGTACACATATGTGTATACATATATGTATACATATGTATACATACATATATACATACATATACATATATATACACACACACATATATATATACTTACATACATACATACATATGTATATGTATATGTATACATATACATATACATATACATATACATATATATATACATATATACATATATACATACATATATACATATATAGATACATACATATGGGTGACTGCAAGAAGTTGGGTCGCAATTCTGCGGAAGTCAGATCCGCGAAATTGTACTTCTCAGAAACGGGTACCCGATTTTTTAAAAATCGGGTACCCGTTTCTAAAATTAGGCTTCGGGCACCTGACCCGAATTTTAAAAATCGGGTACCCGATATTTAAAAAGGATTGGGTGCCTGAGCCGCTTAACTATCGGGCAGCCGCCTTTTTAAAAATTAGATACCCGATTTCTTAAAAATCGGGTACCTGATTGCTCAAAAATCGGGTACCCAATTTGTAAAACTTTTATAAACCACTTTTTTAGCGTTTTAGAGGTCATTTTCATGACCTCAAAAAAGGGAGCCCGCTTAGAGACGCATACGGGAGCCCGTTTCTCAGCCCTACCAACTACCCCCTTCTTGCTAGTTTTTGATACACAGGTATTTTAATATGTTTTATACTATTTTCCTTTTTTTTTTTCAATTTTTAATTTAATATGTATGTTAATTTATTATTTTTTCACTTTTCATATGTACCTAAAATTGTAAATTTACATTGTTAATGAACTTAAATATTTAAATTTTTGTATTTGTTAATTAAAATATAGTTTCGTAAATGTTTATTTAAAAAATTATTATTTTAGATGTTTTGAAATGTATTTAATTTATGTATTTATTACAATGTTGAATGATTAGATTAGATGTAAATTTATTGTTTAAACATGTAATTGTACAAATAAATATAACTTCAACCTAAAACCATATAACCTCGACCTAAAATTATATAACTTCGACCTTGTTTTAACTATTTAACCTCGACCTAAAACCATATAACCTCGACCTAAATTTATTGTTTAAACTATAATCTCGACCTAACCATATAAATAAAACCCTAAACATATTATAAAATACTTAATCACATAACAGCCGGCCAAGGGATCCAAACAAAAAACTTATAGTATTTAAAATGATTTTACTTAAATTGTATTGTACTTTATTTCATGGATCGAAAATGGATGATGTAAACTACTTTATAAATGTATATTCTTTCAGCCTTTCATACCCTGTGACATGTACAGTGGATGATTGTGCATTCTGAATTAATTTTCCAAGTGGCATTCAGAACAAATGTATATAAATTATTTAAATGGATTGAACAGAAGTAGTTAATATGAACTTTCATGTGGACACGTTATTTATTTTACTTTTAGTAGTTTATAATTATTTAAAAATGAAATGTAAATGTGCTCGTTAAGGAATGCAATCTCTTATGTTTTTTATAAATGTAAGTTATCGTGTGTATGTTATTGCTTGCTTGGTAAAACTTTTGATTAGTTCTTTGGATCCCTTGGCTGGGCGTCATTTAGGATTAGTTCTATAATGTCAATTTGTATTGAATTTAACTCTAATCATAACCCTTACTATCATCTTAACCTAAGTAATCTTAATTTGCTAAAACCTACACCAAGTAATATATAAATAATTAAATAACTTTCCTATCTTACCTTGAGTACTAATTTTATAAATGTCAAACCCTAAGATTGAAAGGTAACCCTGGCCCTTAACTAATTAATATTATACTTATAAACCAAATTGAATTAAACCATGATCATAAACCTAATTATATATCCCAACTTAAGAGTAGAAACCTTGAATTTAACCTTAAAAATTCTTTCCCCAACCATTAACCAAATTGAACCATTACCCTAGAAGATTGAACCAAGTTAAACGTTGACCTTAAGACTAAACCAAATCACCCTAAACTAGAACTCAATAATATATTGAACACTTTAAAACAAAATTCAAACCTAACTTTTTTGAATTAATCTTGGTTTTTAATCTAAAATCTCTAACTATAATTCTATATCTAAAACCAAATTTAGCACTTTAAAACTTAATTCAATTTATTAACTCTTGTCCTAATTGAAACCTAAGCATGTAAACCTAATCAAACAGTACAAACCAAATTGAACCCTAATCCTAAAACTAATTAAACATTGATATCAAGGTCTCAAAATGATACATCATAAAAAAATTAGAAGAGACTTGAACGTATCAGGCATCTAATTAAGTAACCCTCCCTAACCATCAAGAGGTGGAGGTGTTCACATCAGTGCGAGTACGAGCCCGGACTAGACCCTTAGATGGGTAGCCTAGATGTTTATTACCTTTGCAGAATGGAAGGCCACATAACAAAATATTGCCTTATTCTATAAAAAAAAATACCCACCCCCTAGTGATATATATAGTAAGATCTTTTTCCTAATTTTACTATCAATCTTTTTGGTTAGAAGACGATGATAGTTCAAAATGATTTAGAAGATAGGGATAAAATGAGAACCATCATTCCTAGAATGAAGATGCATTATTCCAAGTGATAAACCCATTTCTATCATAAATCAACTCCTCCATCCAAAAAATTAGTAATGAGAAATCCCTATGTCAAGTAATCAATGGAGGGCTCATAAAATTGATCAAGTGATCAATAGAGGGCTCATAAAATCCCTAGGTCAAGTAATCAATTGATCCCCAAGGGGAGATAAGAATCTCATTAAAAATTAGAGACAGAACACTCCTAAATGCGTATCATACAAAATAATTATTGCCAAGGTCTTAGCCTCTAGACTAGAAGATATCCTACCCAAGATCATTAACCCTACACAAAAGTGTTTTGTTAAGGATATTTATGCATATTGGAGAACTTGATAACCTATTGGAAGACTTTAGATTGAGAAACATTTCTAGGATAGAGTGTAGGCATGCTCAATTAATTGATTATGAAAATGTCTACAAAAAGGTGGAATGGAGTTTCACTACGATGATGTTGCAAGCCCTCCATCCAATATTAAATGTCAAATGGTGTCCTCTCTTATGGTTGGTGTCAAGGTTTTAGTAAAGAAATTAATGGGGTTAGGTCATAATTTTTAGGACTCTCTAGATCAATTATGAAAGGGTGTCCTCTTGCATCCTCTTTATTTTTTATTGTTGAACATTGACTCATTACATTATCTCCTTAGAGATAACCAGTTGTCTCTAAAAGTTAGAGGATCTACTCTCCAAATAATTAATAAGTATCTAATGTACATAGTTTGTTGATAATATATTTGTATTCTTTTTAAGCTAGAAGAGTGCAACACGAGTCATTTAATGATCAAATTGGACCTCTTTTCTTTGTATCTGGTAGTAAGATTTATGTCTCTACATCTATCTTATTGGGGCTAAATATTGAGTCCCCTACCTTGTGTAGTAAATATGGTATTGGATGGAGATTTCATAATTAAGTGGTTAGGTACCTAGGGATTCCATCTATAGTAAACCCTAACATATAAATGAAATGTGTCTTTATATCAACAAGAAAATCTTTGGAAAACTCAACAACTGGAACTCTAATTATCTCACTTTGGTTGGTAGAATTCAAGTATGTTAAAAGATTCTCTCCTTGAATATTGGGTGTAAGTTTGTCTTCTTCCTGCTCATTTTATTTAAATCAATTTGGTCTTCCATATAAATCTATTAGAACCATTTCGTGGATAGCCAAGAGATTACTTTGGCAATAAAATGGATAGCCAAAGCTTCATAAGGTAATGAATTATGGATTATGATTAGAATTAGGATTATTATACATGGTTAGGGATAGGGTTCACATGTAAATTAGTTCATTACCTAACATGATCTACACTTATAGTTTGCAAGAAGGTTTTCAACTTGGTGCCATACTCTATTTTTTAGATCTTCTGAAATTGCTTTTGTAAGAGATGTTTATCTCAATACCTGTATATGTACATAATATGATGGTGCTTCCCCATACATATATACTCAATATACTTTACACATTATATGCAACTTCTTATATTTTCACCTTTACATCTTTTCCCCCTTTCTAATGTAAATGCCAAAGGTGAATTTTACATGGTTATTCCAAAATGTGACAAGAAGTTAGAACATACCTTTAGAATTAGTGCCATTGTCTTGTCCCAATTTTCTTGTAACATCTCAAGTGTTTGTGTGCAATGTAATCTAAACTTCTGCTGATAATTCTATCATCTGATCAACAATGGAGAAATTGTTAGCATGTGCTCTATGAAATGAGTGTTTTTGACACCTTTCTAGAGAATACTTTTTATTAGCCAACTACTTTTTGTAGAACTAAGCGGATAATAGTTAGGATTCAAACTACAATCATAAATATTTTTTAATCAATTCATAATTCTATCTCTAAGCTTTCATTAGATAATTGTAACCTTAACTCTCGTCTTAGGACCATAATAAATATCCGATACAGGTAAATATAATTGTAACTAAAACCATAATCCTAGGTAAGTTCCCTAACATTAAAGGATCGCAATCATTATAATAATCTTAAGCTTAGCCATCATGAAAACTGTTAACATAACAAAATTGTAAACCATAACCTTGTCATAATCTTAACTTTGTTTCATCCTGAGACATGAACATGTATAATCCATAATGAGTTCATACTTAAAAATTTAGTATTTAATGTTTAATTTGACTTAAGTGTTTAACTTTATTTATAATTTAATTGATATAATTTTAATAAAGATATGCACATTTATATAGATCTAGTTGATAAATTTTAGATTTAAATTTTATTAAATAGTGATTTTGTCATACATGTATTATGTTGTGATGTATTTTTGATGTGTTTTATGTTTTATGTTGTTTAAATATATATGCAGATTATATTTGATGGACCCACTGCCACCCCCTCCCCCTCCCATACCCCCACCTCTGCCACCTCCATCTCTACCTCCACCTCCACCTCCACCTCCACCCACACCTCCACCATCCACCGCGGATGAGCTCCGTGAGACCATGAGGCGTAACCTCAATGACCTCATGAGTGATATAGAGGCTATCCGACGTGAGAGGCACCCCCACCCCCCCCCCCCCCCCCCCCCCCCCCCCCCCTCACCTACTACGTCTTGCAGATAGCATGCAAGGCATGGTTGACTCCATTCATCATTTTGATGTAGACATTGATTCATTTAGATCATGGAGGGAAAGCATGCGTGCCTTCTACTCTGATGGCTTATCATATAGAGAGGTTTATAACCTACATATAGGTAAAGGAAATTTTCAACATTATTTTGTAAACCCTAAGATGGGTGAACCAATTAGTGACAAGAAGCCTCGCATTTCTATTAGGTGGTGTACACATCCGCGCATAGTAGCACATTTTTGGGAGCAGTGGTGGATGGTATTTGACCATCCACCACACGCTAATCATGAGGTGCCCATGTACTTCCTTAGGAATTTATGGGCTGAGTTTGAGTTGGGTTTGAAACCAAACTATTTTGATATGAAAGCATTTCAGGGGGTTGGTAGAGGGATGCCTCAGGATAGGCCTGGGGCAAAGCTGAGTGATAGAACAAGAAACCGCAGGCGAGCTGAGCCCCTTGTACCTCTTCTTGCGCCTGTTGTGCCTGCTCCTCACCATCATCATGTGATTTCATCTACTTTTACCCATTTGAGTGTCCTTTCGGGCAATTTAGTATAGCAGTGGACGCAAGCGGTACATGCTCCTCCACTTGGACATGTTTGTACTAGCTATGGAGGCATATGCACAGGCCCCCAGAGCGATCCTGGTGCAGCACACGATGGCCATTATGCTGAGGGTGCAAATTTTGATGATGATGTATACGCTGCCCGTGGTGATGGTAGTGACGAGATAGACGTGTCATCATTTGTTGACCTCATGCAGCAGGGAGAGCCTGGAGAGAGTCAAGAGCAGCAGGTAAAATTTTAATTTCAATATAAATATGAAGTGCACATAATTATTTATTTTCTACATATATGTGTAATTGTATTAACTATATTAATTTTTACTTTTCAAATAACAGAGGATGGATGACATTGTTCCTCCTAGGAGGTAGTATAGTCTTTTTTCGAGACCTACAGATGTTGGCGTCCCTTATACGGTATGCACTTTGAATTACACTGTAAAAATGTACATTCAAATTTGAATTTAATAACATGTGCTCATATGTTCTTTTTATTTGATTTTGTAGGGATTTTCTGCATCTACACATACTGATGTTAGTACAAGTCCTACTCCAGTTACCACTGAGGCACAGCCTCAAATACATGCGGTATGAACTTTTGACTGAAGACAAATAATTTGTATTATTTTTATGTATGTACATTATTATTAACTTATAATTTGAACAATTTTGACCCACATGTATATATATTTTATGTGTTTTGATTTTACGAACAGGAGCATGGATATCATACTCATCCATACAGGCCTCGGTATAGTCTATTTTCGACTCCATCTTATGATTATCGTGCTAGCATACCTGTAGACACATCTGTGATGTTGGCTACCACTTAGGTATGATATATACATTATATATACATGTTTAATTTATAGTGTATAAAAAATGTAGTGTACAAATTATGTACTTTGTAATTATATTCATGTATATTTAATTTTGACTAAACGTTTATGTATCCATAATTTTAGGAGTATGTCACCACGAGTGTTGCTAAGAGCACAGGACTTAGCCAGATGGAGGTACCTACATCGTCATTTGAGGTCAGTATTGTGATTTATGTACATAATGTATAGTTCATTATGCTCTAAAATCAAATTAAAAAAATGTATGTATTGTAAATTATAGGACCTCACCACTGCTGCATTTGGTAGTTTTGACCGTGCGCCTCCTCCCGTTACTGAGGGACACCCATCTCATGTGGTATAATTTATTTTATTATGTAGTAAATATTTAATTTATTTGCAAGCTAGATTTTGAGACCCATTTCAATTAAGCAAGTACATGATGAGACGTGCCTCCTGTTACACAGGGTGATACATCTACCTCACAGGGTGTCCGACATGACGAGATGACTCATATTACACATGATGATCCATCTTTGTCCTCTTTGCATGGAGCAAAGAGGACATTTGATCAGATAGATTAGGTCTTGTTGGCACCTATAGATTGTGTTTTTATGATGTATATATATATATATATATATATATATTTATGATGTATGTACACTTTGTGTTAGGATAGTTAAAACTGTATGTTAGACCATGTATTTTTTCACTTCATAGATCATGTTATGATGTATGTTAGACCATGTACTATTTTTTTACGATTTCTTATCATGCTTGTGTATGTAGTACATATATTACTATGTTTCACCATGTTTTAAGTATATTCAAACCATTTTCTTTATTCTGACATATTTTATTCATGAACATATGACACATTTTGTAAGTATATATGCAAGATGAGTTATTTTAACTATATATAGAGCATTATTGGATAAATATCACATCAAATTTATGCATTGAGATAATTCATACAAATAAAATTGACCTACTCGATTAAAAAATGTATTTATAACGTACCTAACAATGTATCATAAGTGATCTTAATGTGTTTTTTGGTAATGTAAGACTCATTATCACCTAATAAGACCTATTATGTGGTAGTAAACATATGAATACCTATCATAATGTATAATAGACAAAATGACTTATTAGGACTCCCATGTCCCCTTAAGACACACATGTATGGATAACGTACCTAACAATGTACATCATGTAAGTGATCTTAATGTGTTGTTTGGTAATGAAAGATATAATCAATACAATGAATACAATGAATACAATGAGTAATGATCTTTAAATTATCATGTGCAAGTCACTTGTTTTTAATATTACAATCAATAGTAATTTGAAACTTCAAACAAACATTAATTTAAACTTGCTTGAATGTAAAAGTAATAGAACAAAATAGGAGGTCATTACTTCAATTGACAATTAATTTATAATAATTTATCAAGTGCACATACCTTTAACTTTCAAATAGAAGTAAACTCTCATTTTTGAATTAGTTTGTACAACATATTTCACAATATATGTAAGACAATGTCAATGATATATTTATAGTTCACTGAACTCATTTGAAACATAAAATTGGTTGAACGCATCTCTTTAAATGAGGTCCTGTAAAATAAAAATATAAAACAAAAACACACATGTTAATAAACACATAAATTAATATTCAAGGTATCTAAACTATGTAAATATATATGTGTAATTTGTATGTACTTACTATGTGAAATTGCACAAGATGTTGATGTTCGATCCACTTTAACACTTAAATTTGCATAAATTGTAATTGAGACCTGAATAAGACGTATATAAGTTCTCTAAATTGGTATTGACAACACAAACATACATGTAATTAAATTATATAAGTACATATATATATAAAATAATACAATAATGAAAAAACTTACATGTGTTTGATTTAAATGTAGTCATCCCATTGTACCATCTGCATCCTCTCTCTTTTGCAATGCATCTATGATTGTCTCGTGCTCATCCATTGAAATTGTCCATAACACCTTATTGGCGGGTCTCCCTTTGTACCTTTCTAATTTGATATTTGTTGCCACAACCAAATGAGAATAGTGTAAAATTTCTTTTCGGTTTGGTAGTCTTCAAATGCTGGCAAACCATTTCTTCTTGTTAGGTATCTACGTAGCCAGGTGCCAGCAACAACAACAAACCTGATTGGATACTCAAAACCATCATCGTCCACTTGATGACATGTCATTTTTTTCTTAGGTTCCACACATCTAGCTAGCCAATACTCAGTCTGTTCATCATTATAACTAGGTGCAATAACAGCATAAACATGTCCTACAAGATAAGATAAAGTATAGAAACACTTTAATCACTTGTTTACATATGAAAATTATATAAATTGAACCATGAGATTGCAAAAAAATCTAATTAAATTGTGCATACCAAGTTCTATGAGGTTTGAAATACGATCATAGTCTTCTGATGCAAAAGTAACATTCTGGCCTTCATTTACTATATCATCTTCAAAATGCGTGTCAGTAGGTGCTAATGATCTTTGTTGCCAATCTTCAACCCATTCTGTATTCTCACATTCTTCCCATTCACCTGCAAGACAAAATTGACAAAAACAAGCAAGCTCCCTAATCCATATAGTCCAAGTGTTAGAATCTGAACTCCTAAATGAATGCCATTTAGCTGAACCACTAATTGTATCACAATCATATCTTGAAGGGATATTATTTTCTTCAACTAGGTAGAAGAAACATTTGATTGTAGAGTTTTGACTTGATCCCGTGTATAAATATTTGTTACACCATTTGACAATCTCATGTGCATTTTTGAATTTAGCTCTTTCCTCAAATTTTAATTTCTCTTTACTAAGAGCTCTCTTCACACATGCACCAGCACCATCATGTTCTCCTTTACCATGTCCAGCCTCAAAAAAACTCCACACATGTTGGATGCTAGTTTGCTTATGTGTCCTACTCAACCA
This sequence comes from Cupressus sempervirens, assembly GCA_028749045.1. Lineage (NCBI taxonomy): Eukaryota > Viridiplantae > Streptophyta > Pinopsida > Cupressales > Cupressaceae > Cupressus > Cupressus sempervirens. The sequence goes on along the minus strand of CM053793.1, from coordinate 502,351,655 downwards.
ATAGAACATTCTAGCATTCTTGAATTGTCCTGTACAATTATCTGACCATATCCAATGTTGTGTCATTTGAATTTGTCTCTTTTAAATTATCATAAAAGACCTTGAAACAATATTGGACAAACTCAGATGAACGGAGTTTATTATCACTTAAATAAAAATGGTACTCTCTCAATATTTTTTTATCCTCCTCTGTACTATCAGGTGCATGCCTATAAAATATATGAACATAAATTGTTACTTGCACTAAATTGTAATATTGTGGTTGTACCTCATCTTGCGGTGCAAGCGTGTAGTTCTCTGCAAAGTCAACAACTGAAAGTATAGTACCAATTGGAAATGTATTCTTACATATGTGAAATTGTCCATCAAGCCATCTAGAATATTGAGAGTGTTTAACATATTTTGGTATGATCACACTCTTAAACTCATCCATAAATGCATGACAACTAACTTTATCTGTAACTAGATCACACCTTCTTCCAAACTTCCCATCCTTCAATGGATATTCAATAGTTTTGAATCTTTTTACCTCAACTAATTGTTGTCCAAAAGTAGTCAAAGCATTTTCATGCAAACATTCATCTAAGAAAGAAAGATTGCCGCACATATCACATGTACTAGAAAGACATGCATTGAAAAGAAAGTATTGATCATTAGGTGGCTTACAAAACAAACCTGATATGAAATCTTTTATAGTTTGAGGTGGTATTTTTATACCACATTCTTGCAACATTTCTTTACTATGCATGGTACCACGTATAAATTGAAATACATCATAATGGTAACGCAATTGGATATGAGTTTTACAACAACATGTGATTCTTTCCTTGTTAATCCTTACATACCATGGTTTACACTTTTCAAAAGATCTTTGACTAATGGTAATATTTAATACCTTACCATCTACAAATTTTTTAAACAATTCAGTTTGAGTCATGTCCAAAAGGTGTTTAGGATGTGGATCACGTATTTTTGACCCAATTCTCAATTTAAGAACATCTCTTGAATTAGGTGATACTCTTGTATTATCATGCCAAAAAATTTCAATCAAACTTTTGATTTCACTAATAAGTTTCATATCACATCTCGGGAGTCTACCACTAGAAGTCCATAAAATATTTGCTGGATCACATTCAAAGTTAACCCTTCTCTTTATAGCTCTTTCTAAAGTCTTACGATTCACATTAAGATATCCACTTATGTTGGTAATCAATCTTTTGTCAGATGTTGATTTGTTAACTAAAGCTGTTGTTATTTCTCGTCGTGCTGCATTCTTATCTTTAGACCGACTTCTCTTTCCGATAACATCAAAGGCACTAGCAACAGTGGATACAACTTGTTTTAAAGACTCATTTTTATTCTTGGGTTTTGCATACATTCTCAACCTTCTCATTACTTTTTGCATTTTAGACATTTTAATTAGTTGCAACATTAGCTGAAATTGAAACCCAAATTTCTTATTATAAAAAAAATGCCTATACAATCTATTAGCATGTGTCCTAATTTGTCTCCATGAAACCAATCCCTCAAGATTATCTAACACATCATTAGGAATATGAAAATTATGTTCAGACACTTTACTATCATCCTGACATGTTTGTTTAGTAGTTGGTGTTTCTATGTTTACATTCATGCAATTTTTATTTTCAAACACTTTACTATTTTCACTATTATTTGGGATTTGAATATCATTTTCAATTTTTCTTGGCATTTCTTTTGGGGCATGCATTTCAATTGGAGTGTTTTGTGCATGATCGTTTGACAATTGCTTCTCATGAAGAAAATCTAAATCGTTTAAATCGTAACTTGCTTCTAAAAAATCACCAATTTCATCACGAGAAAAAATTTTAGGGTTTGGAGACACACCTGTATTGAACGCATAATTAGAATGTGCACCTGAATTTTTATGTATTGGGTTCTCTTCTTTGACTTCTTCATCCATCGTGGTATCTTCAATGTCTTTCTCCTTCGAAACATTGTTCAAGTCTCTAATTCTCTGTCTTCTCTCTCGTTGACGTTGTGCTTCATTCTCTTTATTTGCTGCAATCTCCTCATCTGTTAGAACTCTTGCTTTCTTCTTTCTTCGTTGTTTTGATCCCATGTTTGCACCAGTTTTGAATTTGAATCAGTAGCATGCAAATTGTATAAGAGGACAAGAAAATAGAATAAGCGTGACGAAATTTGGTGTTGTAGGTTGAAACTGTTGTTCAATCATTTCAATCATTGAAATTGGATCGGTGGGGCAGCTTTTGGGACCCAACGGGTACATCAGGAACGGGTACCCAATTTCTTAAAACTCGGGTACCCGTTTACAAATCGAGTACCCAATTTTTAAAAAATTGGTACGGTTTAAAGAAATCGGGCACCCGATTTTTGAATTACAAATCGGGTGCTCGATTCGTGAGACATGAGCAGAAATTTGGCATGGCTCTCGACTTTTGCATGGGGTTTTGCCTTGGAGAAAGGCATGGCATAGGCTTGGTCTCACCAAGCTATGCCTTTGTACTCCTTTTTTTTTCTAAGACATTTAATCGACAATTTCTGATATTGTCATAATTTTTTTATAGTCATTCCTATTGAATTTTTTAATGAGACAAAAACCCATTATAGGTTTTGCTGTTCTGATTTCAAAAATGTAAATTTTATAGTGTTATTAGTTTATTTTCTATTTTTCCATTATTTATTAATCAAAACTATCTCCTAAACGTTAAAAAGTGACATTCACTAAAACTTTAATAACTTTTTTATTTTATAATTTTTCTTAAATTAATTTATATGTCATCAATCTACATACAATTCTTTTGATGTTAAAAAAAAAAAAATTGAAAAAAGTGAGATTTCGATCAAATTATGTGGTCCATACACGAGAGGTTTTAAAATTTACCTTTATAGCCAATTAATAATTCATAATAAAAAAAATATTCAATAAAAAATTAAGAAAAAATATTGTAATCAATCTTAGGTGTATTAGGTAACTACCTTTAAAAGGATTTGCAAAAAATCATTTATTTGTGTCAAATTATGGTGTTCGTACACGAGCATGGTATGGTCCTGAAACAGGCATTTTGAAAAAGTGGTTTTTAAAGATCCAAACCAAAAAAATAATCTATCATATGGGTGCACAAATAAATTACATATTCAAAAACTAGATTCCGAACACTAAAAATTTCATTTCTAGAGTTTTTTAATATTCAATCTCTAAATACTTCAAATTTTGACATCAATTGACAAAAAATTTTAAAAACAGGAAAAACACTTCCACTTTTTGGCCAAAAGTGAGACCCAACTTCTTGCACTGACCCATATATATATATATATATATATATATATATATATATATATATATATATATAGACACACACACACACACACACACACATACATATACATATACATATACATACATACATATATATGATATAAAGAAATACAATGAAAAAAATATATCAAATTACTATTATTATTAGATATTATAATTCATGTTTAATTAACTTTGCGATAGAGAGGGAGAAGGTATATGATGGTGAGATGTTGGGGGGCTGGGGGTGGGGGTGGGGGTTGGGGGAAGTCAGGGAGTGAGAGAGAGAGGAATTAGGGGGAATATCTTGAGGGGGAGAGGGAGAGACAAAGAGTTTGTAGAATCCCATTGAGGAACCCATAAGGATAAGTTCACAAATGCCAAATAAGAGCTAAAACTTAACCATCTATATACTATACCCACTTCAATTACTTTAACTTGACTTCATTACTACATTCCTAAATGTGAACAAGAGATAAATAGATATGACTTCACAAATTAATTTCATTACTACTAACTTGATTTCATTTTCCAATTTTCCCTTTCATGATGTAAGCCCTAATTATCTTTTATACATGAGATTGAGAATTGAGATAATATTCCATTCCATTTAACTTTTCAATCTAACTTTAAACATTTTACTTCATTTATAAATACATATGCTTTCAACATAAAAACTTTTACATTAAGAACCACTAACGTTCTCCTACACACTTTTTGTAATTGAAACATAGGTTCATTAAGAGATAAAGAAGAAATTTCAACATGAGTTCTCTATTACAAATATTAATTAATGCATGATGATCATCCCGTTCAAAGATTCTAAAAACTACCCCTTTCTCATTACATTGTTTTTCATCAATTTACATTAAGATTTATATAACATGATTTTTTAATACATTTACATTACAATATTGGAATACCTGATATAATGAAGAGATGTTCAACAATTACCAAGCAAGGATTAAAGATGTAAATCTTTCTTGTAAATCATGAACAATACCTCAATAAAAATTTCCACCCAACCACGTGGAACCAAAAAGGTCCACACCCCCGAGGTAGGAGATAGAACCAAGGTCCACACAAGTTCTAAGAAAATCTAAGGCCAAGAGGTAACCCTTTCTAGAACCAACCATAAAGGGGGAAAAGTGTAAAACACAATATAAAATAAGGTATCAAAACATCACATCAGAAAAGTAAGGACTCTAGAGTACTCACTAGGTGAGTGCCATTGCATAGCCATTCTCATTGGGATCTTTCCTAGAGATCATGGACCTTGGTACCCTCTCACTTGGGAATTTTCCTAGTTGTCACAATGGCCATAGTACCCCAACTTGCATGCACGACTGAGCACATAGGAAAAATGTGAAAATGTTGAGCTATTTGACAAAAAAATTGAAACAAACCTCTGATCTCCTTGAATAGTCATTGATAATGTATTAAAGGTGCATTTCTTCTCTTTCTTTTGCAACGAGGATAAACATTCATCTAAAGCTAAACAACGGATTTCTGTCAAATGTTGTAGCTACAACTGTTCTGGTAGACATGTATGAAAAATGTGGAAGAAAATAAGGCACCAAAACAATCCTCGAAGAAATGTGCTCTAAAGGAATACCATTAATGGAGAATATGTAGAAAATGAATTGTTTCAAAAAGCATCAATTTCCAAGCAAATGCTGTTTTGTTTTGCTGAGGTGATTGTTGGTTATTTTGTGCTTCAAATTTATGAACTATTTGGTTGCCCTTTAACATTAGTGCCAATATTATATGCGTGTGTGGCATGCGATTTTTTATAATAAGAACTTCATATTGGGATAATTTTGGTGTGAACCAATTTGCCAAAATGGATATTTAATGATTCTGCACAAACATAATGTGGCAATTTTGGTGAGGTAAATAAGGACTTAATATCTCTAAATGTTTTTTTGGTAACATAAACTTTAAATTGTGGGAATTGTAAAATCTTCCGAAGTACTAATACAATGGATGTCTTAAATTATTTGTTGTTTCAATTACTAAGGTTTTGAATGTTGGAAATGTAATGCAAGCTAGGTGATTGAGGGGGGGTGGGGTGAATCAAGAACCACTTAAACTTCTTCAATTAAACCACTTTGTTAAGTTTTATAATCTACTTGCTTGCATTCAACATAAAGCATTAAAGTAACAACACCATAACACAATATTTGGTAACCCAAAAACTCTCCAAGTAAAAGGTAAAACTAGGGTGGGGATGACACCCACAATGCTTCACTACTACAGTAATAAAGTTGGCTTGTTAAGGCTCACAAATGATCACTTCTGGTGATTTTACTCGGTTAAGAGCAATGAGGACTATTAGGTCCACCTTGTGAAAAGATTTACACAATACAGTTAATTTTGTACTTTGTTAGGAGTTTTTGTAAAGGACTGTTACTGTTAGGTCCACCCAGTTAAAGGATTTAGGACTGATGCACCTGTTAGGATGAATCAATGGATTGATCTCTGATGTGCAACTCTGATTGCTAATGAAGATCCTTTGAAGTAAACCGATCGACTGACTGTGATAAATGAGTCTCTTCCTTTCCTTGGAATGCTTGTAGCCTTCGAACAATCTTCTCCTCCATATTCTCTAATGTTCTTCAATTTCATACATCTTATATTTGGATAAACAAAATACTTCCTACTTATATCCATCCAAATAATTCCTTCATAGGTCAGCTATGACATAACTAATTCCAAAAATAATTACCAAGTCGACTTAATGTTGTAACTTGGGTCCAATGGCTTACTCAGGCAATGTTGAAGATACACAGGCAACACCGTCACCTTAGCTAACTTTGGCACTTAGCTGATACTGGATGCTCGGTTCGTGCTGATCACTTGGTAGACACTGTTGACTCGGTTCACACTATTCTGCCAGCTTGATGTAGGGAGTCTAAGTCGCAGAGAAGAGAGACACACACATTGTAATTGTTCTTGGTGGACCATTAATGGTTGTGGTGGCAAACATTGGAATTGTTCTAGATGCATTAACTATGGCAGTGGCATATGCAATGGAGGATAGAGTTTGATCAGAAATGAACAATACGGGGGATTACTGATTGTTTCAAAGAATTGTTGATTGCTTTTAGGGGTTTGAAAGCTACTAAGCAGTACTACTGGAGACTGACAGGGCATGCAAGTGGGCAGGGTTGTTGATCTCAGGTCTTGTTGTCCTTAGTTGTTAGCGGTTGAGAGAACGACCTTGGTATCTCCGCAATTGACCACCACAATCTGCCTATTGCTCATCACGACAACCACAACTGTTCTCCAAGGCAATGGCTCAAACTGTTCCGAAGTTCTAGGGACTTGTGACTTGTCTACATTTTTTTAGATTAGAATCACCACTTGAGTCGTTAATTTCTAGATTTTTCTATAGCTTTTTAAATTTTAGAACATTAAACAATTTTTTATTTATTCTAAACAAACTTTTTTTTCTCACTACTTTAACCAATGAAAAATCCAAAAGATTATATTTTTAAATTCTTCAAATTAAAAATAATAAAAAATTGTTCATTAAATTTTAATAGTTTCATTTAATTGGTAGTCTAATAAGAAAATATTCACCTAAACAATTCCATGCCTAGGAACTAATAATACAATTACAAAAATAAATCTCAATCTAAAATTTGAATTGTCGACGTACTACATTATTTGTATGTAGGCAAAGATTAAGCAAGCCCTCAATATAAAACACCGCTGTGAACTTCGTCAACATTAATCTTGCGTACTTTTGTGAGAGAATCAATAAGCGCCATAGAAGAAAGAGGGCATTCTTCACCACAATTTCAGGCAAACGATAATTTCTCCATCCAATGTAGAAACAATATCAATTCTCCTCACAAAATTCTTTATCTATATCTACTGCTGTGTCCCTCCTCATTTTAAAAATCTTTAACAATAATGACATCTTCGCGGTTCAGTGCCAATGCCAATACATACATATTAAGAACGCCAATTCTGCAAATGGGCGTTTAAAATCGTGCGTTGAAAATGAAGTGAGCTACGTAAAAATTCTTACTTTTGCTATCATGGCTTTTATTGTGTCTGGCGTACAGTTGCCTAGTTTGAAAACTATACGTTTGCATCAAGAAGCATATAAATTTGGTGGTAGAAATAGGGTGATTAAGCCAAGAAGAAAGGGAATGAGAAGGTATTCAAAGTGTCTATCGGCAGGAGAGGAGGAGGAAGGCCATAGCAGATTTGAAGATAATTCTGTAACTGATTCGCAGGTATACTTTTTGAGTTGCCCGTTTTGAGGAAGCCTCTGATATTTCCCAGATATTTACACATTTCGTCCATAATGTTTTGCAATTTGCAAATGGACAGCATTGTTTGAGTGAATGATTCTTTTAATTTCCGTGTGGGAGTCCTTGCTTGAGTGGATGAGCCTTATATTGAGCCAATTATGAGCTGAAAAATCAGCTTCAGCGTGGACTTTAATAATACACTGTTTGCATGTGAATTGAAATCCCATTTGAATGGTCAACATTTCCGCAAGATTATTTGATTGACTCCAATCCATAGTTAACAAATACTGGGAATTCCATCCTCATCTCTTAATACACCTCCCATAGCATATTGGTTTGGGTTGTTTCTGAATTGTCTATCAAATTGAATTTAAAATACCCCTTGTCAGTTGGAAGCCACTTGTATGTTAGATGTATGGTCGGCCGTTGAGGCCTATAGCGGAACAACCAGTGCCCTTCCTGCGCCATTTTGCACTTATATTCCTTACGTTCGAAATTCTGGATAAGTGTAGTGCTTTTGATTTGGACCATGATCTTTCTCAGAATCTGACCATATTCTTGCATAGTGTTAATACTGAATATTTGGCTACTTTGTTTGTTCCAGAAACGAACAATCACATAAAGAGAATTCTGCCACCACTTTGCGTAAAGCTTTTTAGGAATTGCATTCTTCCCGTTTCCTGCACTATGAATCTTTTTATTACATAGATTGTGTAAAGTTGGTGCAAGCTGGCCAAACGCAGAGGCCATCTTTTACCAAATATATTGGACAGATTAGTAGTGGAAAAGGGAATGCTTTATTGCTTCTCCATCTTTCTTACAATTGATGGAAGTGTAACTTCCTATTCAATCTCATTTTCTTAGCTGATCAGTTGTCAAAATAATATCAAGGGGGAAAAGCCATATAAAGTTTCATATTTTTGGCCATACAGGACTTTGTGAGAAATATAACTTCACAACTCAAAATTTTGCTTGGCAATAGTTAATGCCGAGTGACAGGTAGTGGGTGCCGAGTGAGCTTGGCATGTTAAGGAGTCAAGTGGAGTTTACTCGGCAACAGTGGATGCCGAGTTGCTTAGCAACAATGGGACCCGAGTGAACTCGGTCACCAAAGGGAGGTGGAGCTCAATAGTAATACACAGGCAACACTGTGACCGAGTGAACTCGATGACAAAGGGACCGGGTCAGCTCGGTAAGACTCGGTAGGGAAGGGACCGAGTGTGCTTAGTGAGCACAAGGTAGGGAACTCGGTAACCCTTGCTATGACTTGGGAGGAGCGACAAAATATAAACTGACCGAGTGACAACAAGGAGAGCTGTGTTAACAAGTGAACCAAACGAGTTAACCACAGACTTGGTATCTGATTTATTCCACCAATAACACACAAAGATGGTAACAAAGAATATGCAACTCTAAACTTCTCAAATACGAAGCACCATGCATAATAAATAGAAAGGAGACAACAAAGAGCCAAAACAGCTGGATCGACTAATATGCCTACTTGCTTGCTTTTCATTCATGAACTGATTCAACTAAATACAAATTTGGTGTAATGTCCCCAATTTTAATGTAATAATTTAATTAAATTAATTAATTAACTGGTCCCAGAATTTAAATAGTATAATAAAAGGACCTTTAATTAGTTACTTTAATTAATTAATATGGGGCCCAAATTAATATTTGTATTTGTGGTTCCGATTGATTTAATATATCTCAAACCTTTTTTTATTTTAGTTTTCATTGGCTATCTTTGTACACCCTCGGAAAGGTTTTGCCTGATGGGTATTTAAGCACGACTTGTAGGTAGTCGTAGGTATGCAATTTGGATTATTTCTTTGTACTGCGAATTCCTGTTGGGATTCTTTGTTGTCCACCATTTCGGAAGTGGAAGACCTTCCCTACTTGGCTATTTCTGATTTCGGTGGGATTCAACCCGCACCCTATTCCGTCGCCTGTAATACTTCGCTCGGATCTGGCAAATCAGAGCACCATCTTTTGTCAAATCTAATTGAAGGTTATTTGTGTTCTAAATCTCCATTTTTGATTCTATCTTATGAATTTGGGTCTTTGTGTTATTGTATGTCTGAGCACTTCCTTTCTACCTGTACACCATCCACTTCTTCCGACACGAAGTTCATCTTTCCATGTGACTACATTGCCCTACTGTACAGCCAACATCCCAACTCCCTCATTCCATCACTGTACGGCCATTGGGCTTCACATTCCTGCTACCGTATGGCCAATATTGGTCACCACACTGTACTGCTGCTTGATTCCATACTGTACGGCCAATAGTATGACTGCTTACTAGCCATCATACATTTTATGACCCTTCTAACCCTCACACCGTACGGCTTGCTTGGTCACCATACAGACGAAGTTGTTCACCACACATCACTCTCCCACCCTCACCGTACGACAAACCTGTAGCTTGACACTATACCGTACAGCCTCCCATTTTGCCCATACTGTGGTCAAATCAACTAGCCCGTACTGCCCTCCGGAACACCATACTTGTTCCATCTAACTGACATTGTGCAGGAGAAAGGATTGTCTGAAAGTAGTTGTAGGAACGGAACATTACATTTGGGAGCATAGGGCTTCAACCAGAAACAAAATACTTTAACCTACAACTGCCACTTGAAATATAAACTTGCAACACTACAAGTCTGCATACAATAATGCTTTGAGCAATCACTGCTTCACAAGACAAATACAAACGAACTTACAAGGAACAAACTGATCCTGTGCTGCTGCAACTCTGATCCTTTGCTGTTCCTTCCACTCTCTGAACTTTGCTCTGATTATTCTTTTCTCCTCTGCTCTGATCTGCTGATCTGCTCTCTGCATTTTGATTGAATGAATAATGAGGCTCCATTCCTTTTGTCTTGTCTCAAAATATTTGCCCTCTCTTTTCGGATTTCAAACTCACCTACCGAGTTTAAGTATGTCAGGTGCGTAGGTGGGTGTTTGGCTCAAGGGCAACCGACCGTTTTCAACAGACTTGACAAAGGGTTATCCATTTTCTTGACATTCAATGGTTTGCTGACTGATGTATATAGCCACATGCCATTGTCTCCCCATGAGTAGCATCAAGCCATACGAAAAAATCCTTCTTAGTGCTAATAAATAGGGTTCCCATCCATTTATCAAAGTTTCAATTTGTATTGGGTGGTTGACCTCTATTTCCTGCATTTTATCTATGGGTGATCATTCAGCAATATTGCTTTGTTTTCCTTCCAATATAATCAAAGAGATTCTCATATCCTTGAATTTGTATACCTGCCTTTAGTATTAGTGCCATACTTGAGAGAGGGTAATGCCATGATATTGTGAAAAGGTTATCTTGTGGGCTGCAGAAGTACTTCTACATAAAATGCTTCTTCATTAAGATTTAATATGCCACACTCTTTAAGCCACTACTATTTTCAATGCTTCATTGCAACGATGAAGATTTATGACATTAAATCCTTCTCTTTGAGTAGTGCATATGGCCTAGAAACTAGCGAGTTCATACTTTGTCAGTTTCTTTACGTAGGAAGTTCCTCTGGATTTGTGTCCATCTATCGTTGAACTGTCCAAGATGAGGGGGGAGATCCAGTATGAATATTGGAATACTAGAAAATAACTTGTAGAAGTTAATTGACTTATTCATTTGTCCAATAAATAAATTTTGAGTAAGAATTGTTTCATCATCATTTCATAATGTTCACATATTTCTTGTCTCATTTTAGTATATGAATGAAATCCTAAATTTTTCATATGTACTTGCTTTCATTAATTATAATTTCCTGATTTCCTTTAGGATGAGTGTTGGAAAACTAAGCTTGAATATGCCTAGATTGCTTCTATTTGATTTGTCTTCATCTACCATTGTACACAGATTCTGATTCATGATCAGAAAAAATGTCTTAAAGGATCATCTTGATATATTCCTATTGATGCAGTGAAGGTTGCTCTTATAGCTTTATTGACGTAAATGGAAACAATAAGGGTTGTAATGCAGTTGTCTATCCACCTTATGACCTGTTCATTGAAATTGAATGCTTTAAGAACCGTTCTATATTTTCTTGAGTACATCTATTAAAATCTTTGGATTTATCAAATACCACACAGGTCACCCCGTTGCTTTTTTGTACATATAGCAAGTGTATGATTCTTCAGTCTGCTATTATATTATTTTTCATCCGTCTGCTCTGTACAAGATAGGATTGTGAGCTAATCTTCTTAAGAAAGAATGGCTTGAGCCATGAGGCAACAAATTTGGATTTAATAAACCATATTTTAGAGGTCAGTTGGTCTATTGCTATAGTTTCCTGGAGTCCCAAGTAAGCAGCTTTTTCTATTATCAAGATTAAGGAAAAATAAATTGTTGGTGTCCATTGAGATGAGCATTTTTAGTTTCTTTAATATTCTTTTATGGTGCTCATAAGATTTTTTCTTAATTGACTCCAGTTCAGATGCTTTATATGGTTGAAGAGAGAAGGTTATTTGTTCAACTTAATCTTAAGCTTCTGGTTGCATAATAATTTAATTGTAATCATTATCAACCACTCTAGACATTTTGAAAACTGGCCCTTGCTGCACCAGTTCACTTCTTATTGTAGTCTGTGGTTGGTTGAACCATTGAAGGTGTTGCTGGGAACACCTGTGCTGTAGTTCATTATGTTATCAGCTGCTGCAATGATTGTTTAATCCTTCCTTATAATTGTTTGAATGCAATTATGTTTTTGTGGTTAAGGACAGATTTTTGAAAATGCCTTGCATTCATGTCACTCTCTTGTACCCATAGTTCTCTTAACTGTTATCTCCAATACAGCTCTTCCATATTTTGAATTTGTAGAGCTCTTGGATGAGAATTTGTTCTTGTATGCTTACATCTTGGCAGAGACCCATTTCCTGGATTTTCTTTTGTAGTTTCATTGGTTTTGCGTCAGTGTTCGATGCTTTCTTGTGAATACTTCCAAATCTTTCTTTCTCCAAATTAAAACATTGAGGTTCTAGAGTCTTCTCATACATTTGTGCTTGCATGTTCTTGAATTTCACTTGCATTCTGCAGCCATTTCTCAGAATTGTGAATGGTAAATCCACATTCTTTCAAACATGCATCGAGTCTTTACTTTGAGGGTGTTCGGCTGTGATTGTGAGTCTGACGGACCAATGATTTGATAATATGGTATAATGGATGTTAAAAGAGATTTAAATTATGTGATTCATTAGTCATCGATGTAAATTTTATCTATTTTCTCAGCTCTATATTGTACCATGCTTCTTTCCAAATGTTGCTTCAGCCTCCAGGTATATAGAGTGAGAGACATTGCACAAATGCCAGATCTATCCTGTGGCAATCTGTTTTCAATCTCATGAGTGCTTTGCTGTCACATGATTGAACCCTCTTCCCTGTTTTTTTCATTGGATAATTGAATAGCATTAAAAACAACCACGGATGATATGAAGATTTGCTTTAATAATCTGATCTGTGCGGTTTGAATGTTCTAAGAAGGTGATATGATTGTTCACATCACATGGAAGTGGATATATTTACAAGATTAATTTCCAATTGAATTTGTTTGAGAAATACTGACCATCCTTGTGTGCGCTTCGTGTGGGCATGAGGGCAGAGGCTCATTAGCTGAAGATTTCTCTTAGATCTTTCTTCAGTGGTGTCTTACGACAAACCACATTTGCTTGTGCATCTTTTTTTCTGAAACCAGTGTTTATTGAGAAACCTTAATCCTACTTTCCATGACAATATCCACATGAAAGAGTTTTTGATGGGCTCATGTTGCCTTTTTCTTTGAATAGCATCCAGTTAAGATATATTTGATGACTTTATTTGTATGGCTTTTGTGATTGCTCTTTCTACTGTCAGGTTTATATCTGACTCCATGGTATCATTCATTGGGTTCCTTTTCTTGCTACTCCAGATTGCAAGCCAGGTAACCATATATATATATATATATATATATATATATATATGTATGTATGTATGTATGTATATATGTTTATAGGAAGGAGGCCATTCTGAGAATTATGCTTGTTTTTTTTCAATCTTTTTTACTTCAATTTGGTTTGATGGTATTAGCTTTGATGGGAGTTGATTCAATTGAACCAACTCTTCAGATTTTCCTTAATACAAGAAGTCAAAAATGATGAAAACAAATCATAAATCACGTGATTTAGCTAGCAATACAATCATTAAAGCAGAATATTTCTTTTCTTCTGGTAGCAAGTGTACTTACTTTGATATTGCAGTTCCGAGACTTTCATTATAATAAATAGTTTTATCAAAATTTCTGTCTGATACTTATTATATCACTTGAAGTTTCTATGTCCAATACTTGGCCGTTAAGCTAGAGTTCCTATGCATAGTGTTTTTCTGAATCACTTTGACATCATAACTGATGTAGTCAAGGATAGGAAATTCAATAAAGTGTAACCTTCTTGCAGTAAGACCACATAACACCCTTTGTGATCTTCCAATAAGGTCCCTAAGACAGAAAGGAACCAAAATGTAACGACTATTTAAAAGACCCAACTTTATACAAAAACTGTACGCACCTAATCATAATACATCCACCTAAACCTTGTTTTTGTACTGATCTTTTTTTGTTTACTAGCTTTTGATAGAGCTTGAATACTTGTAGATCACTTCTATTTACTAATTTAAATGGAAAAAAAACCTGGCGCCTTACTCTTATTATTTTTTGATCAGTATAAGGCAAAAGCCCTCTTATATTTTATACATATAGTTTTTTTTTTCACATTTTGTCCCTGTTCAAAGTGCGGGCACTGGGGCGAAAAGAATGAGGGAGAAAACCCCCACTGTAGCCCGGGATGTTAGTCCTGTTATTGAATATTACAATTTCCCCATTAAAACTAAGGTCTTAGAAGGGCGCACCTTCAAATTACATAGATACAAATTTACTAAGGAAACCTTGGCCAGGGGTGATTAACATGGTATTGATTTACAAAAGCCCTAATCCTTTCTTCCATCTTTATTCTTAAGTTATGAGTACATGTGCCCCACTACTGGGGGTCTTAGGAGGGCATACCCTCTTTTACATTTTACAATATTCCCATTTTATCATACTTTCTCCATGTCCTTGATTTGTTTTTCTAACAATGTCCATCCATGATACAATGCATATCCTTTAACTTGTGCTCCCATGCTCTAGAAACATAACTTCATGCCTTGAACCGAGTTAGTATTAACAAATTCATTCTTATACTATAAGGCTATGTAAATGTAGATCTGTAGACATGATTAAACCTGAATAATTCAAAACCAGAATAACAATTGTCCTAAGGTATTTATGAACGAGCAAACACCGCTTTCTTAGACCAGCTGAAGCCTTACTGTTATACTTGTTGATAATATAGCCAATTGTGAACACCATTCTTAATTTTGTTACCATGAAAGTATTGGTGGTCAAATTTCCTGCCTTGCAATAAATCCCTGTATTTACAGGCATAGCTGTGTTGTTTAGGGTTTTTGCAAGTGTTTTCGTAGGTTTTGGTGAGAAAGGCTTAGGGTTTTATGTCAAAAATTGCAAAGATGTTTTGATTTTGTGTTACCTTTTTAGCTTAATGGATGGGTTGCATTGTTGTTTAATGTCATGCCCAAAAGACAGGGCAAAAACACACCAATATATTTTTTTTAAAGATAATAAATTTACTATATCAATATATGCTATACTAATTAGGTTATGGAAAGATGACAAAGGACTAAAGTGAGTTTCGAATACACATCACTAAGATGCAGAGTTGACATCTCCACATACTATATGGGTTTTCAAGTTCTTAGATTGACTATGATGCTATCCCGTTTCTTTAACACTAAACTAGATTAGTCCTTAGGAGAATCCAATTTTGCTTTTTCCACAAGTTTATCTAATACCTTAATACTTGATCCCCATTATTAAAATAACTATAGACTAATTAAAATCATTAATTCATTATTAAATCATTTACAACATTCATTTCATCTTCATACATAATCCAATTTCAATTAACCAAAAGATATCATACATTATAACTTTTACATACTTTTAAAATAATATACTCACAAAACAAAGTATACCGAACTCTTTAGTAAACATAATCTTCAACTACTTTAAAACCTGTTAGCATTAATCATTAAATCCTCAATTAAGCAAAATATCAATTAACTTATACAATTAATTGGTTTGTTTGACCATTTAAATACTATAAATCCAATTATTCGAAACATAAATAACAAGAACTTACTAACTAGTGCTTTAACATTGCGTAATTTATACTAGATTTAATCGTAAACTTTTAAATTGAAACTAATTAATATCCTAAAATTAATTAATTTCCTACACTAATACTAACTTAAGCTTTATTATAATCTAATAAATAAATTTTATTAATCTAAAACCTTAACTTTATTAATGAAAGAAATTTAAAATATAACTAAACTAATAACACATAATAATGCTTACAAATAAAAACTAACTATACTAATACTAAACTAAATTTATAAATCTTTAATTAAAGATACTACTAAAATCTTTCCTAATACTAAGAGCTAAACTAACAACTAATTACTTAAAACAAAATTCTAATATTTAACATATACTAATGTTAAAAGGCATACTTATTTAATTTTAAAACTTTATGTAACATACAAATTTACCTACACCCTTAAATTACCTAATCCACAATTCTCACCTAAACTCACTTGACCACCCTACTAACTTCTTACTTCCTATTACCCATACTAACATCTAACTTTAACCTCTAACATTATCAAATATTAAAAGTAGCACTAACCTAAAACTGAATTAAAAAATCTAACATTAAATCTAAAAGATCCTAAGCTGATCTAACTCACCTAATCACTAACGCACACAACCATCCTAGGCCACTTGGCCACTACCCAACACCCCTACCCAATACCTTGGGCGCACAACACAAGACTAGGCGCACATACCCAAGGAAAGAACCTGCCATCCAAGCATACGTTGGCCAAGGCAGATCTTGACAAATCTCGCAATATGTGCTGCAAGAATGTCAGCAGAATTACTCTTCTTGTTTGGGGCTCTCCAAGGCGATTGGGTGGAGGGAAGACTTTTTAGAAAGAAACTTTCATTACCTTGGTTCCTGTGAAAGTGTGCAATTCGCATGGGAGGAAGGAAGATGCAGTGTTAAACAACTTTTGTAGGGTTCTCCACCAATCACATCAAGTGCCAGAGTCAGCTTTATGGAATTGCCTGAGGTCATAACTGTCTGCGCCCACATGGGAAAGGAGTTATGATAAAAGTTTACTTGATGGTCAAGATAGGATAGGAGTGTATAGATTTGCTTATATAAATATATATTTATATATTTATTTTATATTTATTAATTAAATTTCTATTTTAAACTTGCAAGAAGAATATACTCTGTGATTTTCTTTTTCTTTGAGACTAGTCATTACTTGCACATACATTTTCCAGAGAGTCAATATGCTCTCCCAGAAAAAAAAAATGGAGTTTCATAATTCTTATTTTCTTATCTTGTTATCAACTTCCAATATAATGATTTAATTCATTTGAGTTGGGTCATGCATTAGAATGTTAATTAAAATAGTACTAATACCTGGGGACAAAGTTCTTAAGGTTTTATATAGGATTACTAACTAATAGTCTATTATTTAATCCAATAAAACAATAGGGTCAAATACCAAGCATTTTATCATACCCCAAAAGTGGGTTATTCCGAAGACTATGTTCGCAATCTAAGTTGCACTTGATCTCATATTGAAAAAATTTCACCAACCGTATATATAGAGTAATATACCATCATTTCTTCATCATTTATCCAATTACATAGGATTAAAATTTTACTCTTACTATAATGTGAATTACCAAATTAAATAGTCATGTCCTTTAACTTTATTTACTAACAATAACCATAACGGAAGAGCCTTAGGAACAATACAATAATCAATGAAATATTTCTCCTATTTAAGGGACTATCATTTTTTTGAAACAACAGTGAACGAGCCACTTCATACTTATTTTATTCAATCTTCTGATTCAAGGACTCCCTCGAGAAAGAACCAGGGAAGAAAACCCGAGATCGTTGCCATTACAACAAAACGTTTAAAAAAAAAAACACTTTACACAAGATTTCAATCCCGAATTTAACCGAATTCCAACAATCAATTTAAATTTCCTTTGATGGCCCTTAACAAGGGATTCCTTTCATTTTCCACAATACGTCGTTGAGATCGTGGAGAGAACGAAAACTGATCAGGTGACAAACAAACATAGCAAGGAGACAACATCAGACATTCATTCCCATACCGGGTTTTCACAACAGGTTCGACATTAAATCAAAACTAGGAAGAAGGTGGATTTTTCCAACAGGAGATGTCAGACACAACACCAAGCCAGGTGCCCAATCGGGGCTATAACTCAAGAACTTCCGTTCTTCCATTCTTACATGCCAAAACTCTTACGTGGTTTGTGCTGATAGGTAGGGGCCCATAACACCCTACCCTCTCTCCCTCTTCTCGTCTTGAGAAGAGACTCTACATTATTGGAGTCCAACTGAAGACCTTTCCCCGAAAATGACCACTTCTGCCCTATCCGAGGGTGAGTAACGCCAAACACCCATGAAAGAAAACTTTGAAAATTCAAAACAAACACAAAGGAAAAACATTGAAGAAAAACTGTTTCCAATCCCTCCCAACATACTCAACACACATACAAACATACATAAGTAATAAAACTGAAACATGAAGCACTACATAAAACCAAAATGAGGTAAAGTATTCCTACCTTCAAGAAAATAGGTTATGGCAATGAACAAGTTTGAGAAGAGCTAGCTTTCCTCTCCTCCTTCAATTCTCAAAATCCCTTTAAGAATAGAGGTTGGGTGAACACCCAAAACCCCCTAAAAAATGCCTCTAAATAAGATCCAAACTCAACCACCAAAAAGAGCAATAACTTCCCCCACTTGCCTAAAAATCTAGAGGTTTCTAACTCAACTAAACCTAAGGCTAACCTCAAGGTGGGGTTAGGGTCTTTCAACCCATGGTGAAATCATTCTATTTTCGCACTAAAGCAAAAATGGACTTTTTGAGTGACCTCAAAAGTCAACAAAAGGGGCTAGGGGGGTGGAAAATGCCCCCAACCCATACCCATACCCCTTGGGTATTAAGATTTCATGATTTATGGCCTTAGGAATTGATTTGGGACCAAACAAATGCTAGGAATTTTTCGGACTATTTAACAACTCCAAAAAATGCAGATTAAGCACTAATCCAGATTAAGGTTAACTAAACTCGATTAAAACAGATTAGCGAAAAAGGGCACTAACTTAGTCCGACTTAGGTCCATAGGTTACACAGTTAACCCTAACTAGCATGCTGGAATGCCTAAACAATTCACGAGTGTCAAGCGACACTATAAAAATACTATTACGAAACGTTAACATTTACTAAATTACATAATGATACATTCATACATCTCACAATACAATTAAGATACGAACAACAAGGTTTCCACAAATGGCACATAGGGATCAGTTCCATTTCTCTGTTGGATTTCTCGGCTAAAATATCCTGCACATCATTTCACACGTTAGTAGCACCAGAAAATCACATGCATATATGTATATAACATATCAGGGAAATTACATAAATTAAAACATCCATCTTTCAAATAAATTAACTGTTTAATTCATTTCAACTCACATTTAATCATCATAAATCACATAATCAATATAACATAACTTATTCATTAATTCAGATTAAAATGCTAGAAAAATCATCGTTAGGCATGAATATACCTAACATCATAAACATCGCCATTTAAGGAATACTAAACTATCTGGAACATAAAACTTAATCATCGGGGTATCAAAATCAACACCCTTATCATCAGGTGAAAATGCCTAGTGTCATCGTTAGTGAAATTTTAATGTTTAAATAGTCAAGATAATGTAGTTTGTGCTTGAATCATTGACTATTTAAACATGAATGTATTAGGATCTCAGTTCTTATTAGGACATCTAAACCATACAACATTATTTCATATCCATTCTAATCTCCTACAATAGTTTTAATAGAGAAATACATATTCAATAAGTACATGTGAGTAGGGACCTCACATTTAAAGGGGCCAATTTGTTTTAAGTCCTAATGCTTTATGATTTTAAGTGTCACTCCTTTTAATTTTTCCCATGCCTTATGTTTATTTCCTTAAGTTTATGCCATGGTACCTATTAACTATTTGTATCTATCATTTGTATTAGGTGGGACCTTTTGTGTCTTTCAACAAGTGGCGACGTGTCAAGTTTTGATTTTCCCTGTCATCCCATGATAATGTGATGGTATGACTCATTCTATTCATGGGATGACGGGAGTGTGCCATCTGTCCCATGTCTATTGGTCATCTGTCTTTATTTAAATCTTATGATATATTTGTTGTCCCACCCAATTAAATGTCATTTACTAATGAGTTAATCTTGTAGCATGGTCTATTTGAATGGAGATTTGTTGATTTGTCAAAGAAGATGCTTGACAATTATTCCATCTTAGCATTGCCTAGAGGATAAAGTACTAAAGAAATAAATGACTCCGTGATCCTATGGTCAAAAGTAATCGAGCTTTATTTTATGCAGGAATGCAAGATGATGCCATGTGTCTTGGGCAAGTGGATAAGTGAGAGGTGGGATGACAAGGATGAGAATTGGGTGATAGATGGCAATGTGTGATTGATGGATTTTGTTGACGAGGAATTACATTTTGTAGTTGTTGAATGTATTAAAGTTAAATTGTGTGCAACTAAAGGATTAATCTTTTAGGACATGGAAAATTTCAAATGGCTGAAAAGGCGATCTACAGTTAATGGTTTCATATGATGCTTCAACATGTAAGTTTCTACCAAGATCTGTGGTCTGCATGATCCCACAATGAAAGATGCATGAAGTTTATTTTGTGGGATTGCGAGATTGCGACACATGTACTCGGTCGACAAAGTATGATAGATGGTGGGCCGAGGTGCTGACGTGGTGTGTTTTCATTGACTAAATCTTGGTCCCGCATGACGCTATGGCAATCAAATTCAAACTGACTGATCTAGACTGTCAGATATTGCTAGTTTGGGGGGATTTAGGGTTGAGATTTGAACTTCGAAACTAAGAATTTTCGAACCATTTGTCCACTAGTATGAATTAATAGCAGATAAGATGCAATGGCAATAGTTGCAGATAGTGTAATGGGCTAGGTGTTCTGTAGTTCACTCAACTACATTAAGAACATTCATTCTTACAATTAATTGAATCAATCTACAGTGCTGCCGATTATTGTAGATGTCTCTGTAATAAGTCACTTACAACACTAAAGTCTGTACATATACAAGTTTGTGCAATTGTGCAATAGCTACCAAATTATGTATAAAGAACACAAATTTCTTAACTGGGTGAAGACTATCAGGTCAAAATTCAAAGAGAGCGGTTGAATCATACTAGAAATAAGCACAATGCACATATATGTGTCACTGACCCAACTTGTATACGTGGCTTTAACCAACAGAGGGAAGCGACTCAGACTTTTTCCCCTTCTCGTGCAGCAGTGCATGGCCACTATTGGTATTCAACCTTCCCCTTCACCACTACACTTCTTCCCCTTCTCGAATTTAGTTAACCCTTCATGTGAGTTTACTCCTATTCAAGTGATGGCTCTACTCTTTATTTGACTTTCATGCCCAACCTATATGATCACATGTGTAGCTAATTTTCCTTAATCCCTTCCTGTCAGTGGCAACTCATACGGTTATGTCAAAGCTGGTGCTATTGGTCTTGAGTGTGCATCGATGGCCCACCTACCTGAGGATTGTTTATGCTCTGAAGTTATGCGATCCCCGTCCTGGCTTGAGTAACTCCAAGCTCGCCTCTCCAGTAGTTATCGCATATCAAAAGAAAGATGTGTGTATATGTCCCCAAACCTCAAGACCATCCAAGGTGTTGAGGTTGTTAGTCTACAAGGTTTTCGTCTCATTGGCTCATGTCCAACTGTTTTCCAGAATCCACCAAACTTTGGTTTTGTTCACATAAGCATTCCTTGATTCCCCCTCTCCTACAAATTACCTCCACTTCTAATGCCTATGCTTGACTGTTTCTCTTCCATTGGAATCCCCATCATTGCACAGTAGTAACGCTTGCAATTGTAACTTGCATACTGGGTGACTTCACGTGTTACATCTACTACCCCAGCGCTAAACTTTGTTTGTTTTACTCGCCTTCCACATCAAAAGCTGATTGGCAAGACACCTCATCCATTCTTGTCTTACCCTGCGTCTCCCTATACTAAGTCTTTGAACGCCACTCGTCTTTTATTGAGTGCCCATATTAGCCTTCTCGGGATGAACTCCTGAAGGCTAGCACTTCACTCTAATCCCTTATGTCAGTGACCTTACAGTCCACCCCCTTGAATTCGCTTGTCCTCAAGCTGATTTGGTTCTAATTGCGGAACTAGCTCCTCACATTCCCAAGTTGCATCCTCATTAGGTAGATTTTTCCATTGTACCAAGTACTCCTTGATAGTTCTCTTTCGGAGCACCCACTCCCTCTTGTCCAAAATTGCCTCGAGAATCAACATTAGTTTCCCTTTGTCATCAAGTGGTGGTAACTCCTCTGAAGGTAACACATTCTGCCCAATTGCCTTTTTAAGGCGGGGTACATGGAACACATTATGTACCTTGTCGTTTGTTGGTAACTCCAACTCGTAAGCCACTTCTCCAACTTGCTTAATCACCTTAAAGGGGCTATAATACAAAGGCTTCAACTTCTCCATTCCACCCCTCTTAAGGGAGGGCTGCCTATAGGGCTGCAACATGAGATACACCATTTCGCCCACCTCAAATGAACACTCTACCCTGTGCTGATCTGCATACTGCTTCTGCTGGTTTTGCACCTTAAACATATTATCCCTTAGCGATTTCATGATATCTTGGGTCTCCTGCAACCATTCCTTCGACTTGGGTGTCCGACTGTAAGCGAAGAGAAAATTTAAGAAATTGGCGCATCATAGCCATAGAGAGCCATGAAAGGTGTCATCTGTATGGACATATGGTGCGTGGTGTTATAACAATATTCACCAATGTATAACCATTTCACCCATTCCCTTTGCTGTCCAGCAACATAATTACGTAAATATTCTTCGAGCCATTTATTCATTATCTCCATTTGATCGTCGATCTGAGGGTGATAACTTGTGCTCGGAGTAAGTTTAGTACCACATAATCTGAAGAGTTTTTTCCAAAACGAGTTCATGAATTTTCTGTCTCGATCACTAACAATGGTCTGGGGTAGGCCATGTAATCTAAAAACCTCCCTGAAGAATATTTCAGCCACCTGAATTGCTGTATGTGTGGAGGGAATAGCTATGAAGTGAGAAAACTTGGTTAACCGATCCACCACTACGTAAATGCAATCTCTCCCCTGCACTCTGGGTAAGCCTGTGATGAAATCCATTGATATGCTATCCCACTTCCTCTTCGGAACGGGTAAGGGCTGCAATAACCCACCAAGATAGGAGTGTTCATGTTTATTTTGTTGGCAAGTTGTACACTCCCTCACATTGTCCAAAACACCCGTCTTGAGTCCTTTCCAAGCAAGCCGCTCCCTCACCTGCCTATATGTCTTGAAGTAGCCTTGGTTTCTTGTAAGAGGAGCTGTCACTTGTGAATAACCCTTCACAAAGCGCCCGTAAAAAAACACAATCACATGAACCCTTGGAGGTGTGAAAGGTTCTTGGGTGGGGGCCAATCCATAATAGCACGAATCTTCTTCGAATCCACTTGGATGCCTTTTGCACTGATGATGTGTCCAAGATATAATAACTCTGTCATGCCAAACTCGCACTTTGACATCTTTGCATATAATGACCCCCTCTCCAAAATGCTCAAGACTATATCTAAGTGTTGCAAGTGCTCCTCCCATGTCCAATAGAAAATGAGTATATCGTCAAAGAAAATCAATACAAATCTCCTCAACTGATCCCTGAATGTCTTGTTCATACATGACTGGAGAGTTGCTGGTGCATTGGTCAATCCAAAAGGCATGACCAAGAACTTGAAATGCCCATAATGGCACCTGAAGGCAATCTTCTCCACATCCTCATCCTGGACTCTAATCTGGTGGTAACTAGATCTCAAATCAATCTTCGATAAATAGCATGCCCCATGCAACTCATCTGTCAACTCATCGATCCTGGGTATGGGATACTGGTTCTTGATGGTGTGCTTATTAAGCTCCTTGTAGTCAATGCACATCCAAAGTGTCCCATCCTCCTTAACTAATACCACTGCTGAAGTAAAGCGACTCTTACTAGGCCTGATGTGACCCATCTCTAAGAGCTCCTTAATGGCTTTCTCTATCTCATCTTTGTACCTCTTCGGATGCCTGTAGGGTATAATAATAACCGGCTTGGCTTCTTCTTCTAACTTAATCACATGCTTCATACCCATGTCTGGAGGTCTTCCTGTTGGAATATCATCAAAGACTTTAGAGTGTTTGGTTAGAAAATCCTGAATCTGCAATGGGTACTCATGCTTCTGTTGCATACTCTCTTCCAACATCATTACAACCCTTGTTGCCCACTGCACCTGATCATGCTGAATTAGCCTCTCCATGCGTCTCAAAGATATCATCTTAAGCTCCTTACCTGTAAGAGCTCTAGTCACTACATGTATATCTGTCTGAAGCCTCAATCTGTCAACCAGTGTCTCTGATATAAAATTATGTGTAGCATCTGTATCTACCAAGGTAATCACTTGTTGCCCCTGAATAGTGCTCATCACACGGAAGGTAATAGCTTGTTCATCGCTTGATAAGCGGGCTATAACTTTCCCCTCAATCACCTCGTCATCCATAGACTCACCCCCCTTGCTATTTTCATCTTCTGAATGGTTGTCATCCCCTTCTGATAATGATCCTTCCGCTGAAAAATATTGCATGTTGGCTTCCTTAGCTTTGAGAGAGCATTTGTGAGATAAATGCAATGGTTCCCTGCAATAAAAACATAAGTTTTTCCTCCAAAGTTCATTGAGTTGATCGCTGTCCAGTTTTTTAGTTTCAGCCTTATCAGGTTGTTCTTTGTGGAAGGGCTTCTTGTCTTTGTCCTTTTTAAAAATGGAGCCCTTAGAACAAAATATGTCTCTAGATGTGGTTGACTCCATGCCCCTTGCCTTTTTATAGGCCTGCTGCAATGTAGTTGGACTAAGTCCCTTGATCCACCCTCTCAATGACTCTATAAGACCCTCCATAAAGAGCATTATGAGCCTATTAGGTGCTATATCAGTCACTAGGGCTGCTACATTTTAAAATTCAGCTATGTAATTTTCAACATTTGTCTATTGTTTCAATTGTGCTAACTCCTTAAAGTGCAGCTCAGGATCCTTGTTATCAAACCTTTCAATCAACGTTTCTGTGAAGTCAATGTACGAAGTAATTTGGCTATGCCGCAAGGTAATCATACCATGATTTCACCATTCAAGTGCAAGTCCCTCTAGGTGTAAGGTTGCAAATCTAATGTCATCCTCTTTCGGCATAGGATTCAACTGAAAATACATATCTAGCTTTTGGACCCAAGCCCTTGCGCTCATCTTACCTGTTCCGTCATAAGAAGGGAGGGAAAATTTATTAATCTTCCTTAACAACTCAACATGCTGGCCTTTGTTGCTGTTCCTTGGCATGTGTTTCATCCTTAAGTCCATTTAATCATGAAGAGAAATGGATGCTGGAAACTTGTCTCCTTTTGCTGCCCATTCTCTCATCAATTGGCCTTGTACATCGTGTAATTGCACCTCTTGCCCTTGCTGGACTTGAACTCTAGGAGGAAAACTTGGGGTGCTTGGTCTAGGTACTCTGCCAAAAGTATCAGCCACCTGTATTCCTCCGTTTGGTCCATTTTGGTCAACTTGTTGGTCTATATTGTTTGCTGCATTAACCCCTCCGTTGTTACCCATATTTTGTCCTCCATTTATTCCCCCATTCTCATTTGTTGCACCATTAACCCCAATGTTATTTGTTGCATTATTGTCATTTATGTTCAAATTAAACTCCACTTGTCTTGCCATCATCTGCATCATAAGTTGTATTCGCTGTTCTTGTCATTGCACTCTTTGTTCAGCCAACATATTCCCTTGGTTGATGGTTTCTATCAACTACCTGAACATGTGTGCCTCATTGCCCTTTGCATTTCTTTTACCCATATTCTCCAATATAACTTCCTTAGAATCTGTATCACTGGGTTCTATTTCCACCTGTAATAAAGTTTTACTCTCCGATTCTTGGTCACTTTGACTCCTAGCCTATCATACTAGTGTATTCCGAAAGTTGTAATTGCCCCTATTCATCCTCCATCATTTTTGCAATCAGTCACAACGAACTCCACAGATTGGAGAATCTTAGAGCTCTGATACCACTGTAATGAGCTGGGTGTCTCGCAGTTCACTTAACTAGATTAAGAACATTCATTTTACAATTAATTGAATCAATCTACAGTGCTGTCAATTGCCTTAGATGTCTCTATTATTAGTCACTTACAACAGTAAAGTTTGTACATAAACAAGTTTGTGCAATTGTGCAGTTGCTACCAAACTATGTATAAGGAACACAAATTCCTTAACTGGGTGAAGCCTGTCAGGTCAAAATTCAAAAAGAGCAGTTGAATCATACCAACAATAAGCACAATGCATAGATATGCGTCACAAACCCAACCTGTATATGTGGAGAAATGCCTTCAATCGATAGAGGGAAGTGACTCAGACTTCTTCCCCTTCTCGTGCAGCAGTGCCTAGCCTCTATTGGTATCCAATCTTCCCCTTCACCACTACGCTTCCTACCCTTCAGTTCACCCTTCACGTGAGTTTACTCCTATTCAAGTGACGGCTCTACTCTCTGTTTGACTTTCATGCCCAATCTATATGATCACAGATGTAGCTAATTTTCCTTCATTCCACTCCTGCTATCGGCAAGTCATACGGTTATCTCAGTGCTGGTTCTATTGGTCTTGCATGTGCATCGATGGCCCACCTACCTAAGGATTGTTTATGCTTTGAAGTTATGTGATTCTTATCCTGGCTCGAGAAACTCCAAGCTTGCTTCTCCACTGGCTATCTCATATCTAAATAAAGATGTGCGTATATGTCCCCAAACCTCAAGACCATCCAAGGTGTCAAGGTTGTTAGTTTGCAAGGTTTTTGTCTCATAGGCCCACGTCCAACTATTTCCCAAAATCCACCAAACTTTGGTTTTGTTCACATACGTATTCCTTGATTCTCCCTCTCCTGTGAATGACCTCTAGTTCTAATGCCTATGCTTGACCATTCACCTTCTGTTGGAATCCCCATCATTGCACAATAGTAACGCTTGCAATTGTAACTAGCATAGCGAGTGACTTCACGTGTCATGTCTATTGCCCCAGCGATAAACTTCATTTGTTTTACTTGCCTCCCACATCAGAAGTTGACTGGCGTGACACCTCATCCATTCTTGTCTTACCTTGCTCCTCCCTGTACTAAGTCTTTGAACACCACTCGTTGCTTATTGAGTGCACATATTGGCCTTCTCGGGACAAACTCCTGAAGACTAGCACTTCACTCTAATCCCTTACGTTGGGGACATTACAGATAACAATAAAAAGGTTTTTGGATCCAAATCTTGTTTCATTCTGCATTCTTTCAAGATCTTGAGGAGCTCTGGAGATGCCAAAGTGATCAAGGGAAGGCGTGTAGTGTAGAATTCAGTGCTACCTTGTATGTAAAAAGCCATAAGCAATGTTTCATCCTTTTGTGATCTTTCTTGAGAATTATATGGTGAATTTGCTGCAAATTCTGGGGAATGGGTTGTTTTAAATGTTTAAGTGAATTAGGATTGTGAATTGTGGAAATTGAGTAGGGTTTCATGAAGAATTTGTAATTTTGAGGCCCTAGTTTTCTGTACTTGAATTATTGTTGCTTAAAGCCCTAGAATTTCAAAATACCTCCATCTAAAGAGCACTTAGGGAAAAGAGATTATTTGAAGAGTAAACCATTTGATGACTTATTCGATCAGTTAAAGCCCTCTCTAATGATAGGAATAATGGGTTAAATTGGTGAAGAGATGAAAAATTTGCGAGGACTTGTATGACCAGTTTGCACATATTGCTGATGCCCCCATATCTTTGATTGGTCTAGAATTATTTCAACTGTGATATGGGCAGTCTAACCTTGTAAAGTCAGAATCAAATACATAGCAATATGACCTAGGGAAGTTGGTGGTGCCAAATATCTTTATGGATGTAGTATTAATGATGGCAGTAGCAAATAGGCACGACTTGGTTGCAAAAGTTGTAAGAGATAACAATAGAGAGATGATTCTAAGGATATGTAGGGAAGAATTCAAGGAAGTATTTGATACTTATAAGGTGACAGGGTTCTTGGAGCCAATTGACCTAGAGGCCTTTGCAGTACAGTATGCCAAGACTAAAGATATTGTCAGAGGGAGACTATTGCCAACTCACCTGGCCAAGGTTGGATCTACTAAGTATTTTATTGGGTCTAGCACTTGGGAAAGGATTGAGGCTTCTGTTGCCCATTTAAAGGCCACTTACTATTCTATATGCCAATTGTTTGGTAGGTCTACATGCTATGTGATTCCAATTGAGTATATGTATATTGCCATTCAGATTCAACACCCCAATTTCACTACAATTTATGATTATGTGTCTTATGTGGTTGATAAGATTCATGAAAGACTGATTGATTTGAAAAAGGGAGGAATAAGTCATTTCTACTGGTATTCCCTGTTGGTACATCTGTTCCATTCCAAGAATGCAAATTACTTTGCATAGTTTATGTCCTTGGAGAGAGATGGATGACAAGCCCTTGCCTTTGCAAACATGGAGTCTAAGGATAAGGAGGACGCCTATCTTCTATTTGACAATTCTTTTACATCAAAACTTAGAACGAGGTTAATTGTGAATCCACCTAGGCTACCCAAGTAGCTGTTGGACTTTTTAGGACCAAATGAGAGAGTTCCAAGGTTGGGTGTCAATCATAAATGGGGAGACATCATACCTTACAAGGTCAACATTGTAATCTGAATATATCACCATGGTGGTAGGTCTTTTGTGTTCCCTTATTGTGTAAATTTGAGCTTGGGATATATAGAGATAATGAGGCGAATTAACTGGATCCAAGAAAAGGAGTAGTAAAATGGAACAAGGGGACCAATTTCCCAAACTTTATAGTGTTTCCATTCTTTGTTGTTAGCAAGAGAGGATGAGTCCATTTCGAGAAGGTTTTGCAGCCTTACAATATGGGGGTCAGTGTTCCTAGGCATTGTGATCTGGGAAATTTCTACAACTTGTTTAAACAAAGGATTAGGATGCAACCAGTGTCACATGAATTCACTGATCTAGAGGATTGTATGAGAAACATTTATGATGAAAAGGTACATGAGGATAACAAGAAGAAATGGCTTGCTTATAAGCAACTGTGGGATAATGTGAAGGAGCCCACATATGATCCCCTATATACCCTTACCCCCTTTTCCACTAAAATGAGTACATCGTTTGGTTATTTTGTTGATGTTATCACTACCTTGAGGCAAAAGTCGAGTAAATGAGGGAGATAATTCAAAGGTATTGCAGGAGATCTTGCATGCACCATTGGCTTCTTTTTGGCCAAGTTTTTTGGCTTTCTTAGGCGGTGTCCTTAGCTCCACTACAAAGAGAAGGTAAAGAGGTGGAGAGGTCTGCTAATGTCTCCCCAATTAACATCAAAGTGTGGAAGAGAGTTAGAGGAGAAGAAGTAAGTGATATGGGCAAGAAAATCATGAGAAGTGATAAGCCAAATATCCCTCCTCCTAGGCCATTAAAAGGAATACATATCTCTGATCTAGAGGATCCACCTAGGAGAGAGGCTACTCCACCCTCCCCTTCATCTCCACCATCCTCTTAGTCTAAAGGAAAATGTGATAAATCAAATCTAGTAGTTGCAGAGGAGGCAGGTGGTGAGTCCAATGACTTTGAGGGAGAAGATTACATTTTAGTTCTTGAGCAAGCTTTACAAGTAGGAGTACCACCCCTTCCAGTTGCTCCTTTACCCGATTTTACAGCTCTAGAAGTATAAGGGAAAGTACACAGAGACATAAGAAGGAAGCTTGCATTGCTTTCCTTGAAGATGCAAGTTTTGTGAGAACAATTGCTTTCCAACAATATTTATGGAGAAAGAGTTTGGAGGAATACCACAAAAGGTGTAAAGAAAGGAAAACTCATAGGCCTGATCGTTCTATGGAAGAAAATGAAAATGAAGTGCAACTAGAAATGCACAAAGAGTTTGAGGCAATCACTTCAGAGTAGGGAAGAATATTAGTGCTATTGTCCTGCATTTTGTCACCACAAAATGTAGGTAACAGTACGAAACTTTTTCAAATTAGTTTCGCATTTCTCTGAGTTTATTTCATTATTTAATTGGTTAGTATTGATCAACCAATCGGTACCAATTGATACAATGAATCTTTTTATTGAAGGCCTTCGTCAAGTCTTTTTTTGTTTTGCTTTCTGTTGAGCCTTTGCTTGATTTTTGAAGTCTTCAAAGTCCTTTTTTTCCTTTTGAGTTTGCGTTTGTTTTTAGTCCTTTGGTTTTGCTCATGTCATGCCTTTCATTTTCCCCTTCGATTCGGTCTAACCTAGAGGTCAATCGGAGTAGTTAGTCAAGAGATATGGTCATTTTAGTGCCTCAAAAGTAGACATTTTAGGTGCAACAGCACGAATTAAAAAAAATGATGTTATATTTTCATTTTGACATTCACTTTTTGAAAATATAACATTTTATTCACTTTTTTGTTATGTTTTGAAGTTACTTTTCATTTA
The DNA here is from genome assembly GCA_028749045.1 of Cupressus sempervirens. Taxonomy (NCBI): domain Eukaryota; kingdom Viridiplantae; phylum Streptophyta; class Pinopsida; order Cupressales; family Cupressaceae; genus Cupressus; species Cupressus sempervirens. Next base: position 502,321,210 of record CM053793.1, on the reverse strand, counting down.
AATTTAAAACTTAAAGTGACTATAGTGCACTTGATGTTATAATTTTAAGTTGAGTTACTTTTTAATTTTTCACTTAAAGTGACTATAGAACTATGTAGTTACTTTTTAAATTTTTTGATTTTTAAATCAAATACTTATATAAATGTCACTTTAACTTAATGTTTATGACTTATATTGATTAATATAATGCATAAATTTTATTTTTGACCCATATTGTTGACATTTTTATAAAAATAAGTGAAATGCATAACTTTAAAGCCTAAAAGTGGACATTTTATGTGCATATGCATGTAAAAAACTATGAAAAGTGGAAACTTTTCATGCTAATGCATATGAAAACTCATTTTGAGGACCTTTTTCAAGTCATTACATCAAAAGCTTGTAAAAGTGGACCTTTTTAATGCAATGACATGAAAAGTTGAGTTTTCATGCTTGTGCATGAAAAATGTGAGATATGTTTATAAAATATGTAAGTGACTCCAAAGAGTGAGATTTTGGAGACTTGCACATTTTAAAATATGTAATGGACTTCAAAAAGTGAGATTATATCTCAAGACATATTTTAAAACATGCGTTGGACTCAAAAAGGTCCTCTTTTGCCTTCCAACATGTTTTAAAGTATGTAATGAACATAAAAATGTCCTATTATGTGAAGAAAACATGTTCTTGCTTCAAAAACCTCCTATTTTGATCATAACTTTTGATTTTCTCCATGGATTTGAATGAAATCAGTTGCATTCATCATGTTTTGGAGAGGTGATCATTTTGCCCTCATCAAAAATCAAGTTATTGCACCCAAAAACATGTTTGAAACTCCCAATCTAGGGCACGTTTTTTGCATAAAACTCCATAAATCTGCCAAGTTTGATCACGTTTTTGAATGAGATCAAGTCTTTTTTACCTCATTAGGTGATTACATTGGTCGAGGATCATTATTTTGGTGTTAAATCATCAAAACGTTTTAATTTGAAGATCACATTTTTTGCTTGTTTTGGCAAAAACGGCTCAAGAACATTCAATCTTTAAAACGTTGCAAGGAGGAGCTAATCTAGGACACGTTTTGGCATTTTGCTAAATAATCTCCTTGTTTGCTGCCCTTCATCATTCGGATTTTGGAGATTTGAAAAGTTCTCATCATTTTATGAAGAAAAATTCAAACAAAGAGCATCTTTTTCTTCATTTTTGGCACATATTCATCATGTAAGTGGACCTCTTCTTTCTTACATTTTAATTCATGCTTATCCTTGCTAATTTTATGCATGAAATCGTTGAATGGATGCCATTTGTGAGAATCTTTGCCTTAGAATGTGCATTTTTCCTTTAAATATGAATTTCTCCTTCATTTTGATGTTTTTGGTTCTTCCCCAATTTACAAATTCGAATTTCATCTTTGGAGTGCATTGCATCTTGGCATGTTTTGAGTTGTTTTCAAAGGCATGTTGTTTTTCTTTTGTTTTGGTTTTGTGTTATTGTTTGCCGGTTTTTCTCCATTTGGAGAAGTTGCAAGTTTTTTCCCAAAAACTTGTTTTTCCTTCACTACATGCGAAAGCGTTATCATTTTTCATATTCCATTTCCATGTCATTACATCTCACATTTCATCCGACAAATGCGGTTACATGTTTTTTGATTCGCCATCCACATATGCATGCAATCCCATTTTCCACTTCCGTTTTCACCCATCTCACCTTTCATTTCCATTCGCACGACACGATTACATGAAATGTCTTACGTGTAATTGCATCTAAAAGGTCCAATTTTGACTAAGAGTCACTTTTTGTAAAGTCAAAAAAATGTCATTTTCTCCTCTCCATATGCATTCGCATCTCCATGAGCGAATACATGTTTATGTATCTTTCCATGCTTTTCATCTTAGCCTTCATCCGCATATGCATGTAAAGTGTATCTTTCACTCACTTGCATCTCATTTCACCCTTCACCTTCTGTTACATGTTGCATTTACATGTAATGCATTTTCCGTGTAGTGACATCTTGAAAGCCCAAGTCACTTTTTGAAAATCAACAATCTCCATTTACACGCATTCCCATGCGCCAAGCACTTTACTTCAAAAAAAAAAAAGAAAAAAGGGAGTTAAAGGTGCTGATGGAAAGTTGTTTTGAGTGTACATCTGAACATCATCAAAAAGATTTTCAAAGTTTTAAAGACTCCAGTTTGTGCTCATCTACAAAGGACAATTCACGACAACTTGAGCAAGAAAAGATGGATCACATCAAGTTTCCACATGATAATGGACAATTCATCAAAGAGAGCTAAAGGTTATCAAAAGACACAACACTATGGTTATCAACGTGAATGTAGCAGTACAAGGTACAGGAACTCCCAATCTTGTTATCATCTGAGATTGCATTGTTAAGTACAAGGCCTTTCAGAATTGTTCTTTTCTCTTCCGTCTTCTTTCTTCTTCTTTCATGTTCGTAGTTGGAGAAGATGCATTACATGAAAAAGTGTAATTACATGTAATGTGAGTTACATGTGTATGTAAAAAATGTAATGTGAGTTGCACGTGCAGTTGCATGTAACCCTATATTTTCTCTTGTAGTTAGACTTGGTCAAAGTTGGTTGAGTTGCTCCCACTTTTTCCTCCCCCTTTTTTTCAACTTCTTTGCCTATATAAAGGAGTGCCCCCTCATTGTAAAAATTATCTTTTGTTGTATGCAAGAAAGCTCTGCCACATTTGTGCAAGCATAACTTTGATTGTGTAGTACGAATTTGGGAGAAAAGTGAATAAAAGAAGCAATTGGATTCGAAGCTTTGATTGGAAGCAATTGTGATAGAACAAATTAGAAGCTTTGACTATAATTTGTGACTATTGTCTTGATTCATGTTATTATTGTGTGTTCAATAAAAGAGCATAGAGAGTTAAGAAACAATTGAAGCCCGAGCTTTGACCAGGAACAATTGTGAAAATCCATAGCTAGAAGCTTTGTTTGTGGCTTGTATTTTCATCTTAATTCGCAAAATAGTTGGATTGTTCTTACTTTTAGGAGTTTTTGTGCTCTAATTGTAAAACTTTTACCATATAGAAGTACGACCGGACTTAGAGCCAAACCGGTATGTTTTAGCTAGCCTTTGAGTTAGTGAAGATTTATCGGTATCACTATTTTCAGCTCTTGATAGAAGTGTAATTAAAGATTTACCTTGCCCATTATTCGTTCTACGAGTAAGTGGATCCTTTCTTGAAAGTTAAGAAGAAAGGATAATAATAACACCCTCTTTATAAATCTCTCAATTTCTTGCTTACCTTGAGTTGATCCAAGGAATAGTGAGAAGGGAGAGCCTTCCCTTTAAGGTAGGAGAGACTCTATCTCACATGCTGTGGCTGGTCATCCTATTTTGCGACTGAATTTTTACCCAAAATTGTCGATTGCAAAATATCCACCCAACAAGTGCATCAATCAAGAGTGCTAATATTTCCAGAATGGTACATTGCTGATGCTGTTGCATTTGATGTTGTCAGGAAGAGCATGAACATTCATGGGATTGAAGCTGAGCAAGTGAATCTTGCTGTGAAGGGTGCCTGCTACAACAATGACAATGCCACACTTGCCTTTTGGTCCTTATCCTCAGCCACACAAAAGTCAAACATTACAAATATCAATTCTCATTTGAGGGGAAGTGTTATATTTCAAAGAGCAGTAGATACTGAGGGTGTAGATGCCAAAAAAGTTGTAATGGAATTTGCAAGAATGGCACATGATGTCACCAGAAGGGAGAAAGAGCAACAAAAGAGCACAAACTAAGGAACCACCAGAGTATCAAAGAGTTGTGTGGAATTGGAGGCACAAGTTGCCTTATTACAACAAAGAATTGCAGAGTTGGAGGCTCTAGTTCCTACATGTGCATCTCTCCCATCTTCCTCCTCAACGCCGGTTCCATCAAGTTCAAATGTTGTAACACCAGTGGCAGTTGATAAGGCCACTTCTCCCAATTCCCTTGTTCCACAAAGTATTGATGATGTTGACTGTTCGGTTGATGCCTCTAAGGGGTAGTTGAAACAAAGAACCCAAGAATTAGAGAAAAAGTTAGTTGAAGGCGAGCATGCTTATGATGCTTAAAAGAAAGAGATTGTTCAATTAGTTCTATACCACTTAATTGAGAAGGTGGATGAAAAGTTAGTGAGTATCCATTCTTGTTACTCCTTATTTTGAGGCTTGGCATAACTTTTACATAGACAAGGAGGTTGTCAAGCCACTGTATGACAAGTGGATACAAAGAGATGTCACTCTTGAGGTTAATAAACTTGGCATCTAAACACCATAAGGAGAGGCCCCTCAGATTACAACCAACTTTCCATTTTGTGAATACTTTGCAAGATTTTCAGATGCTCCTTGAGCACATTGAAGCTAGGATGAGGGAATTAATGAGTACTTTCAATGGGATGAAAGATACTCTCCTACCTGGTATAATGGATTAAAGTGGGAATGTGGAATCTTTGCAGGCCTCAAAAGATGAAGCTACAGAAAACATGGAGGCCAAAGTTGATGAGATTTTGTGATGATCTTTATGCTGGAAACCTGGAAGCAAGTATGGACAAGATCATCAGTACAAGTATTTTTTTTTGACAGTTTTGAGAAAGAAGTAAATTAATGTGCTGTTAGATATACCCCATACAGGAAGAAATCAGACGAGATCATGAGTTTTGATTGGACCTCTGATGAGGAATATAATGATTGAGTCAAGATGTATGCTGGGGACTGAAAGAATGATATGCAGTTTGTCGCGTGCCAGCATTATATCTTTTTGAAGGGAAAAATGCCACCTCCAGCCATTTGCTTGGCAATCACGGGTCCAAGTATCAGAATTAAAGGACATGTTGCAAAGTGTACTTGAAGAATGTTTCTGGTGAGTGGTTGTTATTTTGTCCTGTCAACATCTTCTTTTGTAACAAGAATTTTTATGTCAAGTGAAAATGGGACAAGTGTCTCTCCTGGCTCATAGCTTGTTTGTTGCCCTTGTTCTTATAATAGAGTAACCAGGGCCATGTGGTAGGGTCCGAAAATTTATTGAATAGAAGTCTATTTTCTGAGTTAGTCAGTCTTGAATGAATTTTTGTGAAGTCATGAGCATATGTTGTAGACATTTTATAGAGCAATGCTAATAAATCAGTGCCAATTTATTGCAAGTTTTGAGTCATTTTGAGTATATCTATCAATCGTGATGACATTCTTCCTTTCACATCAATGACTACAATATTTCCAATAATTTCCTCACTCTTGCCAGCCACCTGTTGATGCTAGTTTTGTTCCACTACAACATGCATAATCAAATGCTTAATGCTTTGGGATGAAACACCAAATATTCAATCGTCTCTTGATAAAAGTTCATGTCTTATGCTAAGGTTGCAAAGTAGCATCATGAATTGACTTGAAGGTTCCTTTAATTGTGGATACTCGCTCAGTGAAATAATGCGATGTAATGGGCACCCCTGGATGTCCCAAAAAACTAAACCAATTTGCTGAAAGGAATTTTGTCAAACAGTTTGCATTCAACCTCTTATTTCTCCGTTTAATGTGTTAAACCCCTTATAATTCCGGAAATCAAACGTTTATTTGTTTGTTGTGTTTTGTGCATGGAATTGGTATCATACAACATAAACAAGAAAGAAACTGCAATAATATGCAAAGTGGAAATGAACTGCTGCTAATAAAATATTATTTTCAAAATTCATAAAACCAAATACATGGCAGATTTATCAACTCACTAATTACTTCAGCAATATTGACATAATACTCTAGCCCATGCTTTCGAACTTGCTGCTACAGTGCTTTGTCCTTCAATCAGTCCACTACCTTCGTAATATCATTCCCTCAAAGCGGCATAAGCGTCGGAAAAGTAGTGAAGAAGATATGAGCAAAATACAAAATCTGCCTGTAGCTGGAAATGCAACTAAATTGCCTGATAATGAAGCCAATAATAAAGAATTCCAAAGGCCAAACCCCAACGGAATGACGTCTAGAATATTACAAGAGAGGATAGACGTCCTCAAATGCCAAGAATGGAGTTGCAACTCACACACCAATTTCTTCTCATATTCAACCTGGCTAATGAAGCCACAAATGCTTCCTTTTATTCTATTTCCAAGGGTCCGCTCAACTCATATGGGCAATGTGGGATAAAAGATGTGTAGTATATAAAACATATATTAAAATACCCCTTATGTCTCCCTTGGGTACACATCCCCATAAAATAAATATTAAAGTAACACTTTAATATTTTACAATTAAATTAGACGTTACTTTAATAAAACTTCAGGCATTAAAATGTATTAGCAATCAGACACCGAATAATGCGAGTGATAGCTCATCGGAAAGCTCTCACCGAGGAGTATCAAATCCAATCACCAAAATTGACCTGCACTGTGTCCTGCCGACTTACTAAAAATAGTAAGTATTCCTGAAACTGAGTAAATCAACTTCGTTTTGGCCCAAACTAGAAATGACTAGGCCAAAACACTCCAAGATCCCATTAAACCTTTCGTTAGCCCTCGGGACCATGTAGAACAAGGCTAACGGACACACACTTGGTCAACTGCTAAAATGGGGACATTACATGCGATTTGCTGGTAACCACTTAGGGGGCCTATGTTATTCATTCAATGGATATCTACCATTTGCACTTCTTAAGATTTGGGTTCGCAATGGACAAAGAAAACATAGTATTTTCTAATTTTCACTTCATCTCAAACTTAAACATCTTCTACTTCTCAGTATGAGTGCAATGGAGTATGGATGGACTTGGAGTCTACTAGAAGCAACTTGATCAATGACTTCACCCACTTATTGCAAGCTTGTAAGGAAAAATCAAATGGTTTTCACATCAATATCTCCTGTTCAATTCCATTGAATGGATGCAAACTAAAGATTGAATATCAATTAAAGTTAAGTGCTTTAGTGGGCTCACCGCACAAGGCACACTTAGCAATCAGCAAGAGGTTAGTGACCCAAAAAGGAAACATCCACAATTACTTTCATTCAATTAAACTACCTCAACATTAAGATAAATCTGTTCCAAGTGAAAGATTGAGGAAACCATACAACACTTCAGAGCAATACTAAGTAATTCACCATGAAGAACCAACGAGTTACCAATTACTTTGATACCATCATAGCAACAATTTGATCAAGTCTCTCCCTTAGCTAGCCTACTCTAGTCTAAATCTAATAAACTACAAATGAGAAGGCCTTGGCCTTTTATAGATGTTCAATTACAATGAAGGGCCAAGGTTGATCCAAAACCAAGAGCTAGAATTCATCCCTACAAGCCCTAATAAGGGTTTCCATAGTATCAACCAATTACATAAAGGCACCAACTCACAGGCCAATAAGAAAATTACAATGTTTTTGATAGCCAATTAGAAAATTGGACACCTAACATGTTTTATTGAATGTGCCTAAATCTGGAATTTTCTGATTGGAATAGACAACAAAGTGCTTCCTCATCAACTTTATCTTGTAGATCTATTTAAAAACATGTGCTTTGAATCCTGGGTTGTGGGATGCGTCTGTTGAAACTGCAAGTATTTCTTGCTTGATTGTTAGGAAGGATTTTTTTATGAAGAGAATATATCCCTTGATACTCAATGTTTCTGACATTGATCAACTCTTCCGAAACTATCAACTTCTTGTGGGTGATTGTGATGGCTCATATTCCTAAATTCCTTCGCTTCTTGAATCTCCTCCATCTTCATCCTCTGAAAATCTTCCTCATTGCATGATATGACTTGGATTTGCAAACTTGTGGTTGTATCTCAATCTGATCTGAACATGATTGCATTTGTGAACTTGGTGATAATATTGTTTTCATGTAGTTGATTTCTGGGGACTTGATCTTTCAATTTTTCTTTGATCTCAATCTGAAATTTATTGGATAGTCCTGCATATCTCTCAGCTCCTCCTGAATGACCCACCTTGCAAGACAAAAGAGAAGAAAAGTATTAAGATCATATAATCATGAGAAGAAACAAAAAATAAAGAAAGATTTAGCATTTTCCTGAAATAAAGTTTCTCTAGATTCCACTTTCTTCCTATTGCCATTATGAATCTTTTCAAATTTGAGATCAAACTGCTCTTTCCTTGCAATTTTCTTTTAAAATCTAGATGAGAATCCTAATAAGATTTTTTTTCCGTTCTTATTGTCCTTGAATTCTCATCATTGCTAGACTTTCTCTATGTGATTCCGATATCTTTCACAAAACACCCAGACTTTCAGCTTGAATGCAGATGAGTCTTAATTCAAATCTGCCTTATGAATTTAAATGAGATTGGGATCTGGAAATGTTAGATGTTTTTTGCATTGGAGCAGTTCAAATCCCACTCCTTACCCTTCTCCAATCAGAATCTCGGAGAAAGATCTGCCCATAATTGTCATCTTCAAAGACCCTATTTCCATCTAGTTGATTGTAGGTGCTTATTAATTTTTCAGCACACTAATGAAGATAAATTGCCGTATTGGAGCATATTCACTGCCAACTAGGTAATAGCTCGCTGCTTGTTAGAAAGGGGAATTCGCTGTTTCTTCAGCCTCAAAATATAAAGAAAAATCGCTGTCTATTGGCAAGCAATTCACCACTTCTTGATGCTATATGATATGGATTGAACCCCTTATATATGAATTTGGTAAATTGAATGGGCATGTTATTCAAAGCGGGACGACTTGGCAATGCTCAAACCAATGAAACTTCGTTTTTAACTTAATCTCCAGCTTAAAGGCCAACCTTGGGCATTTCATTTGATATTTTGAATGTTCATCTTTGCTCTAAGTACAACTCACTGGGTAAAGGTTCTTAGGCAGAGATTTGATAGGTGAAAGTATAAAATCCTCAGGGGAGGGTGGAATATGCCCTAAATAGAAGATAAATTTTGATATCACACCTTCATGTCACCCCTTTTACCCCTTCAATTTGGTTTTCAGCTACTCAAACTTAGACTTTTAACACATTCCAAGCCTTACTTTTCACCAAGGCTTAAATTAATATTGGTTGCGGATTCTACTTGCTTATAGTTGGGGTGAAAATTTGAGTGTCTTGAGGATTTTATCTTCCCAAGAGGGAGGAATCTATCCTCCACTGAGGAGTACCCTTTGCCATCGTAACCTTTATACTCAAACTCCCTCATTCTACAATAACATTCAATAGGAGGTGAGAAATTTGATGGTGAGGAAGATTGCCTTTAAGTGGACATCAAAGTGGTTGGAGGATTTAGGATTTTGCTCTCTCACCTCAAACTCATTTCATATTCTTCTTGAGGTTTATTAAAAACTTCACTTCAGTCTTCATCATGCCTCCCTAAAAGTTGAGTTTCCATGTCTAAAGAAAGGAAAATTTTTCTCGAGCTCTTGGATTTTTCGTCAACTCTAAAATGCCTTCCTAAGACTTTACTCAAACACCTCACTTTCTTGCACAACCCAGACTTAGCATATTTTACCTTATTGTGGTTGCCAAGACTAAACCCAAAGTCAAAGACTTGACCAAATTTTGATCTCACAACCTTGTTATGCCTTGGAAATTCTTGCTACCCAAGACTCCTAAAACCAACTAAACCCACTGGAAAAGCGAAAAGAGGGATCCCCATTTGTAATGGGGCCAAGGTTTGAAAGCTTCACAACATCTAGCACCCACCCAAAATAAACGTTCCTACACAAATTCAAGGATAAAACTTGTTTGGATCAAGAACCTTTGCTCAACTCCATTTTCACCTATCAAACAACTAGGGAACACACTACAAATGGAAGAAACTACAAATTGAGCTAAGAGCCTTCATCCTTGATTACTCGTGTGTGCAAGTGATGCAGGGGCATCTGAGGTTCCGGAAGGTTCAAGCATTTTTATAGGATTCTTGCTTGGTCGCTACTGGAGGTGGTGTTGGCCGAGGTGCTCAGTCGTTGAAGGGGGCTCAATCGTTGTTGTAGCTCGGTGTCTTCTATGTGCTCGACATGTATTGGTTACTCGACATGTATAGGCTGCTCGACATGTGTTGGTTGCTCGGTAGATACTGTGCTCAACATGCATTGGGAGCTCGGCATGTACTGGTTTCTCAACAGTGCTTGTGGTTTAGTTGATGCTCGGCTTGGTTTCCTTGATGCTTGGTTTGGTCATGGTTCCTATAGGTCCCAAGTTGTTTGTGAGCCGACTTTGGGTATTTAATTTATGTTGTAGCCGACTTGTGGCTCAACATATATTTAATGTAAGGGATTTAATTTAACTTTTAATGAATTGGGCCAACTTGTGGCTTAGTTGGGTATAAGTAGGGGTTCTTGTAGCCTCTTTAGGTAGAAGTGATCCATCTAGGAGAAGAGTATGCAAACTTTGAAGGGCTAGTAGCTGTGGCTTGAGAACCAGAGAATAGCTTGGTGGACCTGAGGGTACAAGTGTAGATTCTTCTTGGTGTTTTGATCCAGTTGTGGATTTGGACTAGTTGGGATGGGTGTGTGGAGTTGGATCTTGCAGAACTGTCATTGTAATTGTTGTTGTATTTGGCCCTAACCTGGAAGGCCTTACAGCCGGGCATATTGCATGTAATCAGTTATCTATGAATAAAGAGTTGTGGTTTGGTATCAGATCTTGCATTGTTGTTGCTTTGTTGTTGTGTTTCTGTTGTATGGTTATTTGCAGGGATCCAATTTACTCCAATAGGGGTACCTTCGGATTCTTGTTGCATCAGGTGGTATCAGAGCATAGGTGTTCTTGAGTGTGTAAATTGAGCGTCGAAGCTGAGGTAGTTTGCACCAGGACTTGGGTTGAGAGAAGTTGATCTGAGAAGATCTTGATTTGGTGGTGGATTGTTCTTTCTGGAGTTCTAGATCTCTTGGTTGCGAGGCGGCAGATCGTGGTTTTGACTTGCAATTGAAGAGGACTTGTAGATGGATCGATGGATGCAAAGATGGAAGGTTGATCTTGTTGAGGCATGATTGCAGAGAGTTTGTGGATTGCGGATCTGTATTCCCGAACTTGTGATTTGGTTCCTGATTGTTCGTGCGAGGTGTTAGGTTACGATTTGACTTGCAAACAATTCGGGTTTGTCACAAGGTGTGTGGGAAGGATTTGTTGCAGAGGATTTGTGAAGATCTTGGGAGATGGCTCCAAGAGGATTGGACCCTGGGATGATTGTGAATCTCCGTGATGTGGTGGAGGGGAGGTGTTCTGAGATGTTTGCTCGGTTTGAAGCTAGCTTGGCTGATCAAGCTAAGGATGGGATGGGGAAGGAATTCCATAGATGTTTGTGGAGCTGGAGTCTACTGATTTGAAGGAGAGTTGTCTAGCCGGTTAAGAAGACTTGTTCGAGAGAGAAGATGGCATAGCAAGGTCGAGGTAGAAAAGTTTGGTTTTGTTGATCAGTTGGTGGAGTCTGATGCAAAACTTGCAGAGCAACTGGAGGTTGTTGCCAAGGATATTCCTAACCTTGTTGATGCTGGGATGGAGATTGGTTTTCATGACCAGTCGATTGAGCTTGACATGGAGGTTGTAGAGCACTCGGTCGTGGATGATCTGGTTGCTATTGGTGGTGAGTTGTATGTTGCAGAGCATCTTGTTGTGAGCAATGAGATTGCAGGTGTTGTGAGTTTGGATTGTGTTGATTGAGATCTACATATTGTTGCTGATGTGGAGTTTGTTGTTGTTGGTGTGGATTCACTAGTTGCTGCTGTGGATGTGGACTTGTTGATGAAGCATTATGTTTAGTTTGTTCTTGGGAGTGAGCATGCTAACTGGATGGTTGAGATTCTGGTGTTTGACATAATGATGTTGATGTGGATGATTTGCATGTTGGTTGTCTTGTCCCTGTTGGAGTGGAAGCCTTTGGTGAAGATGAAGATGGTTGTTGATTTTCATTGGGCATCAAAATGTGGGACACACTTTTCTATGTACCTTGAGAATCTGATGCAGGGGCATCTGAGGTTTCCAAAGGTTAAAGCATTTTTATAGAGGGAGTGGTGCTCGGTCGCTACTGGAGGTGGTGTTGGCCAAGGTGGTCGGTCGTTGAAGGGCGCTCGGTCATCGTTGGAGCTCGGTGTCTTCTATGTGCCCGACATGTATTGGTTGCTCGACATGTATTGGTTGCTTGGCAATTATTGGTTGCTCGACAAATACTGTGCTCGGCATGGACTGGTTGCTTAGCAGTGCTTGTGGTTTGGCTGATGCTGGACTTGGTTTCCTTGATGCTTAGTTTGGTCTGGGTTCCTAGAGGTGTCGAGTTGTCTGTGAGCTGACTTGTGACTCAACATATATATCATGTAAGGGATTTAATTTGAATTTGTAATGAACTGGGCCGACTTGTGGCTTAGTTGGGTATAAGTAGGGGGTCTTGTAGCGTCTTTAGGTAGAAGTGATCCATCTGGGAGAAGAGGATGCGAACTTTGAAGGGCTAGTAGCTGTAGTTTGAGAACTAGAAAATAACTTGGTGGACTTGAGGGTACAAGTGTAGATTCTTCTTGGTGTTCTTATCCAGTTGTGGATCTGCACTAGCTGGGATTGGTGTGTGGAGTTGGATCTTGTGGGATCTTGCAGAACTGTCATTGTAATTTCTGTTGAATTTGGCCCTAACCCGGAAGGCCTTACAGCTGGGCATATTGCATGTAATCAGTTATCTATGAATAAAGAGTTGTGGTTTGGTATCATATCCTGCATTGTTGTTGCTTTGTTGTTGTGTTTCTGCTGTGTGGTTATTTGCAGGGATCCAATTTACCTCCAATAGGGGTACCTTCGGATTCTCGCTGCATCAGCAAGTGATTTGTTTCCCGCTTGACAAGAACCTAGAAAGCCTTTCAGATCCTCTTCTATTAACACCTTGAAGGTCTGCTATAATTTTTTTCTTTCATCTGCTCCAAATCTGCTCTTACATTTGCTTGTATCAGGAAGATATTTTGTAAACTGCATACTTCTTTCACCATAGACTTGCTGTCATTTATACCCGACACATGCACCTATCTTGGAATGCAAATATTTTATTTTAATCCTCAAACTTGGCAAATACATAGCCAAGGTCGGCCACCAAGGCAAGGTAGGTCTGCTAACTTATTAATTCAATTTCTATTAATTTCCCCAAGGTGGAAACAACACTAGAAGGGTCAGCCATATAGAAGTGATGGTAATTTATTTCTCCATATATAATTATGTATCTGGTCATACACTTCCTTCTATTAAAGAAACAATATGTTTAACTCTTTTTTCTATAAATTTGACAATAATTATAGTGTTTCCATAAACAAAATCGGTCATCCTTTGCCATCCTTTGATGATTTTACTGAAGCAATGTGTGCCCCTTGCCATTTGACGATTTTCCTATTCCATTTTTTTGACATCCATGACTTTTCTAAGTTTTCTTTGACATCAATGATTCGTTTGACTTCAATTGTGATCATAGTCTTCTTTTGACATCAACGACATCAATATATAAACACAATCTAGAGAAAATAATTTAGAATCCAACCTTCAATAGTTCCCTTGATTCCTTTTTACCAACATATTCAGTAAGGCACCAAAAATGAGAATCTTTCCAAGAGTGAGTTTTCCATGAAATCTTAAGAAAGAAAATAGGAGCTTCTTCCTCAAATATAGCACCTCATTCTAATAGGAGTGGAAATTGAACAAGTGATTTATGAGTAGCACCATCTTCTAAGAGGATATAAATTTGTCATGCAAGAATTGAACAAAGCTCAAACTATGATCCTACAATCTAGCAACTGATCATGCAAAACTCAAATGTGACATACATATAATCATCAGGGTTCACTAAAACTCAATCCATCCAATTCAAAATTGCCTGGAAATTTAAGAGAGTTCCAAGGTATCACCGATTTGAATGATAGGAGCTCCAAAAAGTAGGCACTTCAGTCTAAAACTTTCATGCCAACCTTCTAGGAAGCCTTTACAACCAACAAGAGTAAATAATACAGCCTCCAATATTGGTAAATATGCTTCAAATTATTTGTACAATCTATTAAAAAAATTAAAAAGGAATATTCAAACAACAAATGAAATAGAACTCAGAAACTGACACCATCGTTTACATCCAGCAGGAGTGTTACGCCACAAGCATGAAATGGTATGGCCAACACAAGTGAACTCCCTTAAATGCCCTTCAAAAAATCTCTGCAAGATGATCATTAATTACATCACTAATATCTGCAACCAGAAGACATCAAATACCTCCATTTCTGGATTCCAAAACTAAAATCTGTTTGAAACACAACGTCAATTTCTGAAATGAAATCTCACCAGTCTAGCTAGGGATTATTTTCCAAACCAAAACTAGAAATCTTGAGAGGGTTTTTCTCCTTCAAAATATTGTGAAAGAACCCAAATTCAATTCAACAACATAACAATATCATTCTTCAGCAAGTGGAAAATGAATCACAACACGTCCTTTTATAGCTTTAATGAAGATAAGATTCTGTGGTTACCAAGATTTGCATTCTTTTATTCCACTTTTATGATTGCATGCTTTGCTTTGGGATGTCTGCTGCTGGAGTTAACATATTCATCTTCGAGTTTTACATGAATTATAAACTGCGTGGCTTGCCAGTATTAAGTGAAATAAGTTGCTTGTTGCTCACATTCCAGCTACTGGATGCTCTCACCTTGCCCACATTGAGATCACAAGCATCAAAAAGTGCTAGGGTTTGTGTTTTGTTTTTGAAAATTTGTAAAACAAATATTGTAGCTAAGGACATAATAGTGTTATTAGAGTAGTGATCTTGCCAGTCTGCGGGGAAAACAAACTTTTTGATGCAGATTTCATCACATGCATGCCAGTATGGAAGACAAAATAGTGTTGTGATTTTTACTAGCTATAGTTAAAAATTCAGTTTTGTTGACATGGGTCCAACAGATGGATCCTGAACACCAAAATTATTTTTCAATTTGTCGCATTGTGTCCATAATCCTCCTTGTTACTGTCAGTTGTGGTTTTGCATTGTGTTAAACTCATTGGTTCTTGGAGTATAAAATACAATGTTCTAATGGGACATATTCCCAAGAGTGTGTATGGAAAACAAAAAGTTGTAATATTTACTATCTAGAGTTTAAGTCCATTTTTGCTAACATGGGTCCAATAGATGGATCCAGAACACCAAAATTAATTTTCTATTTGTTGCATTTCTAACGAACTTGATGATTTGGAAGGGATGTCCCCTTTATTTAGAACTGTCATTGCATGAAAACAGAAAGGGGCAACTTTCTAGGAAAAAAAGCTAAATGCCCCTAAATAATAAAAGGGTGAGCATTGTCATTTCAGATTTAGCACATTGTATTTACTTTCTGAAATTTCAACTTCTTTTAGTTTGTCTAAAGTATTTTAATAGCTGTCCTCAAAATTCAGGATTTTTTTTCCATCTGGAAACCACTTCCCCATGTCCACTATCCCACAAGCTTTGAGAAACAGTATTCAATGGTTTGATGGAAGAGTCTGATCCTTAATGAGTTTGGATGTACTTTGTATGAACTCCTGCATTTCTAGCTTAAGATAATCAGATAACCATCGCATGTCCGTCACAACATTATTCATAACTCTGTTGCCTTTTGTTTAAATACATAGCAATTACTTGGTATGATACAATCCTTTAACAAGTTCATCTTTGTCATCCTTTAATATCATTCTCTTTTTTTTGAACTCATATATATTTAAACATATTTGAAGTGCATATTGGTAGAATTAATTTTTTCAATTGTTTCATAAGCCATTTATAATTCATTTGAACTGACTTTTTACCTACTATTCCTCTTGACTTGTTGGCTAGGAAATAGCATTTTCTTAGTATGATCTGTTGGATTA
Organism: Cupressus sempervirens; assembly: GCA_028749045.1. NCBI lineage: Eukaryota > Viridiplantae > Streptophyta > Pinopsida > Cupressales > Cupressaceae > Cupressus > Cupressus sempervirens. The sequence goes on along the minus strand of CM053793.1, from coordinate 502,305,426 downwards.
TCAATTTGTTGGAATGTCAATCGATCATGACCATCAATAAAGAAGTTCACAATGCAATGCATGAAAATTCAAAGAAAGAAGTTTTGCTTACCATGGTCCCCATCGGATTCCCAAATTGGATCCTTTTCTTAACCAATTTTTTATTATATATTTTCCTTTGACTGCAATGAATGGATCATGATCATAATTAACAAATCATTCTCAGGGCACAAATATATCTTGATTTGCTGTTTGATTTTGTTTCTGCCCAATCTTTCTTTGATTGAATTATATAGGTAGCAACCAATATTATACCAGATGTCTGGAAAGGTGCTATGGAGTTTTCAAATCTTAGGGGAGGAACTAGAGCAGGACTGTTCCGTACTCCATCATCAGGAGGTGTCCAAAGTGCAACTGCAGCTCATGATCTTCCTCATCCTGCAGTTGCAGTCCGCAATTTAATGGAACAGGTTAGGGAATTTATAAATATGGAAAATTATTTCATTGGTATCTAAATTCTACTTTCGTATTACATTGTAAGTTATAAATAGTGACTTTAGCAATTCTTCAAGAGCAGGCACATTATGGACATCTTTGCACCATCATGTCTGAAATGCATCACCGCCGTTGTGGTTATCCATTTGGTTCTTTGATTGATTTTGTGCCTGATGATCATGGACGTAAGGTGTTGAATCTCTCAGGATGTTACAATATTTTACATGAATAGAAACATGCTTTACTGCAGACATCATTTAATTCTCATATTTTCGTTCTCATTTTGTTTGTCTGGATCTTTATCTACAAAGCATTTTCAAAATATAGGGCATAATGTGATTACCTTCTATTATTTGAATTTCATGCTTCATGTAGATCCTATTTTCTGCTTTTCACCACTTGGAATACATACAAGGAATGTGCTTGCAGATGCACGGTGCACGTTAATGGTTCAGGTATGCTTAAGCTGTATTTGGTACTTACAAATTCAGTGGTTTCTGTACTTATGATTTTTGAAATGGAGATGGAGAGTTTTTTTGTTTGCTAATACAGATTCCAGGGTGGACTGGCTTGGCAAATGCAAGAGTTACTTTATTTGGGGATGTGTACCCAATGTCAGCAGAGAAGCAGGTATGGAGTTTGTGAATATTCAGTACACAAAAGTATACTACTTTCTTACTGTAAATTAAATCTAATTAGGGATGTATGTTTCATTGTTTATAGGAATGGGCAAGAAAGTATTTCTTAAGCAAGCATCCACAGGAAACATGCCAGCAGTGGGGAAATTTTTCTTATTATCGTATGGATAAAATAAGGTCAATATTTAACCCTTTAGAATCATATACAGAGATCTAAAAGAAGATGATACATGGAGTTATTGTTCATTACCTCAATTGTTATAAATATTATAGGGTAATAGTCATATTTTTACAGATCTTTCTTGCTAGAACTTCTATCATCACAGTTTGGTTTGCTATATTAAGAATATTTTCCATTCATATGCCATAAAACTCTTACAAAATTATTAACCAACACTACTGATCAGCCAAACAAACCAATTATAATTTTCCCCCTATTTCTAGCACTGTTCCTCTTATAGTTATTAAAACCTTCAAGAAATATAAGTTAAAAGGTAGGAAGACTAAAACTTAATCAAAATGAATTCAGGTTTATCAAAAACATATCTTCAACTTGAAAATTGCCTTGATTAAAACTAAAAATAATCATTGAGTTGGAAGTTTAATCTGTTTTGACTATTTGAAGAGTTGAACGACAAGCGGCCCCTTTCCAGTTGATATTGGGAAGCATCAAAGAATAATTTATAATGGTTTTTTTCTTCTTGTTTTGATGATTGGTGGATGTCTTGATATGTCATAGAGTTGCAGCAACATGTTTTCTTAACTGCCGCCCAATCCAAAAAAGATCACCTGTGCAATATTGTACTTTCCGTACTCTTCTAATTGCAGTCTGCAAATTCTTTATTGTTGTTCATAAATATTAAATTATTCTAAACTACTAAATATTATTTAAGTGTTCTGAATCTACATCTATATTTTGTGGATATTCAGCTGAAATAAGAATATTCGAGCTGGGTTACTAGAATTTCTAGTATCAGTTTGTATGGTGCATCAATCAATACAATTTTGTTTCCTGCGTAATTGTGAAGATTCTGAAAAGGGACGTTATTTCTTCAACAAAGGGAGAGTGGTAGTGTTGATAGACTTAGGAAGCACTCACAAGTTCATCAAGTTAGTTGCTATCTAAATTGTTTTATCTAATTTGTCTTTATAATTTTAGGTTATGATTACAATTGGGTTATTGTCAGTTGTTTGGTGAAATGCTATATCACTAGGTTTTCCATGGAAGAATATCAATTAGATATCTTTATCTTTGATATCTCTATGGGTACAATAGACATTGTTTTTGAAGTCCAATGGCTTGCTGCTTTGGGGACAATTGAGATAACTTGTAAGATCTATTCGCGCATTTCACTTAGATGGTAGAACAGTTGAGTTGCAAGTGGCAGATCTAGGACACTTCCAAGTTAGTTGGCAAGTTTAAGCAATAATTGTACATCACATTAAGTAGTTACAAATAGCTGCTCTTGTATAATTTTGATAAAGGATCATAGCTCGCAGTACACAGAGACACCTGTATTATGAGTCATGTCAGTAACTGGCAACAAATATGAATAAGAACATCAAGGAAACCACCATGTAAGTTAAAGTGATATCTATCCAGGAAAATCGTCTTATCTATAAAACTTCACAATTTTTTGGCAAGCTTCTTCATGAGGCATAGATAGTGATGAGAGAAATTGTTTGATAGCAAAGTCAAAAGATTGTTGATGAGAATGGTGGAGTAAGCATTGTACCACTGATAATTTCACTTGGATACATGAATGATACATTAGAAGGCCAAGTGATCAATTATGTCTGCAATCCAAAGGTACAAACTGATTAGACAGCTGTTTATGTGTTCAAGACTTGAGTCATGTTGACTAAGCCATATATGCAATATAGTTAGGAGATGAAAAGAAGACAATCCATATATTAATAACAACAATTTAGTACAAAGATTTCCAATTGCATATTGCATAAAAAAATCCATATATCAATGTCTCCATATGAGTGTTTGGTTATAACAAGCAAGTATAAACAACAACATTGCTATATTTGGCACCTCAAAAATGGATAGTAGATGTTGAAGTTAATTAACTAATCATTAGTATCGATTAGTTACTTCACATTAGCTGCGATTTATATTGGGTTGCAACCTTTCATAGCCATATCTCTTCATGGCATTTAAAAGAGATATTCAACATCCTTCCTATTAAATATTGTAATGTTTCCATAAGGGTCATCTTAGTTTTAGTCATTAGGAAGTTTCTATTTTGTTTGTTCATTTATGTTTTAGAAACTCTTTGTTTGTAATTACTCTATTTAAGGAGGACAAATCTCCTTTGTTTAATATATCAACTATCAAGTTTTATAACATGTTATCAAAGCAAGTTTGAGTCTAACTCCACCATGAGATGCCCAAGGTTATGTGAGTTGTGTTGATGTCAGTTTTGTACCACTACATAACATATAGGAATTGAATACTTGATATAGAATATCAAACACTCAACCCTCTCTTGAAAAGTAAATACTCATGAAGACATGAGAAAAACGCCAATGTTCCTTACACCTGTGATACTAATTCAGTTATATTAATGTGATTTGCTGGTTAATCACGTAGGCGGGTTTACGTTATTCATTCAAGGATTGTCGAACTCTCATTGTGATGGTGATGATGTTTGGCTTTGTAAAGTATATGAGCACCAAATAATGTTGATGGTGATGATGGAGGGTGTGTGTTCAAATGACTTATGCCTTCCTAACTTTCTTCTTGATTCAACTCCAACTACTACACTACTCGCTGCCTTACTCTTACTGCTATGAATGGAAAGAATAGCAAATGGACGGGGATCAAATTTGATTAAAGCTTACCAGCGGCTCTACCTCCATAGCTGCAATGATTCAAGGGAAAAAGACTAGATTACCACGCAAGGCTTCCTAACCAGCCGTTAGGATGCTAGTGGCCTAGTTTATAGATCCCTATCAAACATCCACTGATATCACCATGCAACTTTTCATCTACTCTTACTCTTAACAACTTTCTTGAAATACAATCTACTTTAACAACTTCAATGAAATTTAAGTCTAACTATTGGAAGTAGAAACCATGCAATAACACCAAGTGTTCTTAATCACCATGCAAGTCACAACAATGATAAAGAAGCAATTTTGGTATTATCTTAAGCAACAATTTTCTTCAACCCTTTACAAATGAGAGCAAATGGCCTTATATAGAGGCCAAAATTACAACCAGTGATAGAGATTAAGAGGCAAAATCAACGATCTAGATCGAATCCTAGAAACCCTAATTAGGGTTGCCACCCCATCCGCTAATGAGAAAATGCCACCTCATCAATGGACCAATGAGAAAAAAGGAAAAGTGGCAACCAATGAGAAGGCACCAAAATGGTAGCCAATCAGAATTAGACACCTATGCTACCCAAGAAGAAAGGAGAATTTGCCACTTGGGCTTACATCAAATGATCTAATATAATTCTACCCTTTTCTTTCATCTTTGTAGCCAAGGCAATGAACGTGGCTAGCCTGTCGTTGACTTCCTTCATGGGAGGGTAAGGCATGTGCTTCATCTTGAGCTCAGTTGAATTCATCATGTTGCTCGCCGCTTGCAGTGTCTTCTCATGATCCTTCTCATTCTTTTGCATATCTGATAAAGGCACTGAGGGAGGCAAGGGTGCCAAAATGTTTCTTCTTAATGGTAACCTTCCCCAACTCATCCAATCTTGATCCAAACTCTGTCTCATTGATGTTCTCCTCTTTGATGTCTTCAAAATCAAGTGCAACCCCAACATCCTCCAACATGGTTGAAATGGAAGTGTCAACGCCTGGGCTATGCTGTGCAATCTCATTCCATATCTCTTTAAGTATCCTCAATCTGATAGTCAAGGCAACAAACCAAGACTCCACCGTACTCATTCCTCTTTCATCTACCAACTTGGTTCTCTCCAAATATCTCTCTGGTAGCTCGATAAATGCCTGTAGCCTGGGAATGGCTAAGTCCTTGAGTGGAAGGAAATCCTTCCAGTCACCTTCAAATGTACTGAATTTATCTCTAATAGCCACTAATGACCTCAATGTCGAGATAAAGGAAGGCACAAAATTTTGCCCATCTTGAATTATAACATTGATCCAATCCTTGACTTCGTGTAGCTGAGCCGATATCTCTTTTATATTGCTCCCGCTATCTTGTGGAAGGGTTGCCTGATGCAATTGCTGGATAGGCTGGCAATCTCTCAAATACTTGTTTTCAGCCTCCAACTTTACAACCCTCTTGTTTGTCTGCCTCAACCTTTCTCTAATTGAAACCATGCCTTCCTAGATCTCCTCACACTCCATGTTATCTGCGATTCTTCCCAAGTTATGCTCTACTATCTCATACTCCTGGGCTGCAATCTCATCCACTGCCTTGCTAACCTTTGGTATAGCAATCTAAACTTTTTGATGAGCCTCATCATCACTCCTGATTACCTTTGCCACCATTTTTGCAATTTGTTTTTTGTTTCTTGTTATCTTGCTTTCCCACTAACCCTTGAATATCTTCAATTGCTTGGATAGTCGTCACCTCGCCTCTTGGCATAAGCATTTGCCTTGACCATAGTGGCGCAGTGCATCTCCCCAAATCTGGATTCGGTTCGATTAGCAAAGCATCACCAACGGCCTCGGGCGCCTGACTTATTTTCTCAATATCAATTGGCCTATCCCCTTCTTTACTAGTGACTGTCATATCATCTCCATGTTTGTTCTCCGAGAGAGGAGAGTACTCAATACTGTCACCGTAACCACTTGATTTTGAATCAGAGCTCACCTCTACCACGACCCTTTGTCCACTCATATTAACCTCTTGGCTCCTAGCTCAATTATGCTCCCCCTTGATGGTGCTGCATTTTGTTTCTTTGTTGGAGGCTCTTGGTGTTCTTTACTTTTCTCAATCTTCAAATTTCTCGCTGCTGCCTTCACCTTTCTGTCCAACTGACTCCATTGGACCTTCTTTCTCCAGTTTCATCTTCATAAGTAAGGTGTACCTTTCGACCTTGTAATTGCCTTAACTTCCCATTGTACCATGACTCAGTGTGTAGATCAACTGTCCTTGTAACTGCCTCTGAGGAAGGGTCTTGATGATCATCCCAATCCATTGGACACAATTTTGTTCCATCCACTGTATCATAATCCCCTCTCAGCACATTTTCATCCTCTTCTAGTTGATCGGGAATATCAAGGCCTCTCCATCTAATTGCCCTCATCATGCCCACTAACAATCTTGAGAAAGCTAGCTTCCTCACATGAAAGTCATCCTGTGCATTGGCCCAAAATCTTCTATAGTAGGAATATGTTTGAACATGTTTTTGTGAGATGCTTTGATAAGACCATTAGGATCGAATCCCTATCTTGCTCTATAGCATCCTAGATGATATCACTTTAACTCTTTCTCCGTAGCTGCAAAGGCGGCGGGATTGGGGCAAGTATCATTGCCTATTCCAAATGCGAAGGTAATCCCTGTCTCATCCTTAAGTTTCATCATTTTTTCATAATGCTCAAGTTGCCTAGCCAACTCCATCAAAACTATCTTGTCAGCTGGGTACCTTGGAAGTCTCTTGGGACAAATTGTACTTCCTGCCACTCTAATATATGTGAATTGCGGAAATTGAACGAACCAATTCCCATACTTCTTAATTTTTACTTCCGCCTCCGTTGAGAGCCTTCTAGCAGGTGTCCCTTGTAATATCCTTACCGTCTTCATGGCAAAGCCATCATAAAACATGTTATAATCTTTGGTGTTGTGCAAATGAAGTTGTGGATAGCACTCATGCACTAAATATTACTCCGACCCATTGCCACTCACTCCTAAGGTCTTTAGTCCAGGATTTTCATATAGTCTTGCAATTAGATAGAAAAGATAGGATCCCATATAGAATTGCTTTTGATTTTGCACTGTCCTAAGTTGCAACTCTAAAATTTCACTTATAATTCTAGCCCAATCAAATTTTCTCTTTTCATTTCAATTTCATTAATAAAGTAGTACATCCAATTCTCGAATTGCATACCTTGAGCCATGCCCATGATTCGTTTGAGAAGCACAATTAGATCGCTATACTCCTATTTGAAATTTGACCTGGTGAGCTTTGACAACTTGGTAACTCCTTTCTTACCTTCGGGTAACCAATTCTGCTTTAGATGAATGAAGTAGGCCTCTTAGTTACCCTGAAAGAACTTGGTTGTTTGATCCATCATTACCACTGTCATACCTCTATGCTGGGGAATATTGAATACTTCTTTGACCACCTGTCTGCTGATGTTAGCCAACACTCTCTTCCCTTCATCAAAAATAACAGAGTTGGTAACAATATCAAACTGGGATACACACTCCATTACCAATTCTAGAAAAGGCAAGGTAGGAGGGAAAGCCGCTGCATGTATAATTATGCTCTTGTAGATCTTCTTTGCCATGAGGGATCGCCCTTCCTCAATCTGTCCTTCAACTGTACCATGTTCACTGTATCGATATTGGTATCACTTATTCGCCTCACTTTCGAGAAGAAGGTGGTCTTAGACATCATGTCTTCCTTGTCTTTTTTGGTATTCGTTCTCTTTGGGCTCTTTCGTGCACTAACATCCACCATCCTAAACACTTATTTTTGCCCCTTGGTTCTAAATGATATGGATTACACTTATCAATCTCCAACCTTCTTTTTATCGATGGAATCTAGCTTATTTCTGCTTCTTCAAGTCCTATCTCTACACTTATCAATCTCCAAACTTCAATCCTAGGGGTGGGACTACCACTTATTTTTGCTTCTTCGTTACCCTAGGATGGACTACACTTATCAATCTCCAAACTTCAATCCTAGGGTGGTCTAGCTTATTTCTGCCTCTCCAAATGTCCTATTATGAAATCTACACTTATATCTCTCAACTTCAGCCTATCAATGGAAATGATGAAGTGGTGGATGAAAAGCACAAGAAGAAAATAAGGGAAACAAACCAAGCAAGAACAAGGAATAGAATCTGCCTTTAAAACCGACCTTCACCTTGAAAAATGAATGAGAATTTTACCTTAAATCTGCCTTTAAAACCAATAATCGAGCCTTTTCAAGTTCAGATCTGATCTCAGAAAATTCAATCTCGCTTCAAAATTTGATGCCCTAGCAAAAATCAGAACTCACCAACCTTGCAAAAAAAATCTGCTCATGCCACTGAATTTTGACCTCCTTGCCAAAATCGCCCAATTTGAAGGAAATTGCTGCCCTAGGACAGAAAAATCTGCTCTAAATCAGAATTTCAGTTCTCCAAATTCGCCCAAAATTGCCAAAATTCAGACCTTAAATCACATTGTCCTTCCATCAAATGAAAATCGTCAAATTCTGGAAGTAGAAATCGCTGCCAAAAATGGAGAAAATTCAGACTTCAAAATCGCAGTCAATTCTACAAAAAAAAAATCGGATCTACCCCAAAAATTTGACCTAGGGCAAAAATCGCCCAAGTAAGGAGGAGAAAAAATGCCGCCAAGAAATCGAAAATCTGCTCCAAAAATTGCCCTAGCTGGAAATTCGCCTCCCTTAGAAGAAAATAGCACATCCAAGGAGGAAGAGGAAAAAGGAATGAGGAAATAAGGGGGGGAAGCCCCTCTTATACCAAACTTTTTGCCTCTCCAAGTGGGCTGACCTGCCTGGAGGGAAAGAAAAATTAAATTAGTCTCTTAATTAATGGCCCGAATTTAAATGCAACATTAAAATTACTTAGCTCATAGTGAAATTGGCTCATTTAATTGCTAGTTTTGATTAGAAATTGCAAAATAGAAACAAGGTAAGCCTAGGAGATGTCAAAATTTTCATTTAATAATGTTTTGGCAATTAAAATATCATTAAAAAATCGAATTTAGCAAGCCAAAATCAATTTTCAATTCCAAATTAACAATTTCCCTTAATATTTCTAAAATCCTCTAAGCAAAATTTCAACCAAATTAATTCAATTTTGCAATTTAATCCAATTTCAATTTTGCAATATACTTCCAATTTTTTAACAAAATAAATCCTTTTCCTAGCAATCAAAATTTAAACTCTAAATCCAATTTCACTATAAAAAAATTTCTTTTCACCAAAAAATATCAAGATTTTCCAGTGACGGCGGGGGACAGTGGGGGTGCGGTGGTGGGGGAGCGGGAGGGGGGGAGGAGGGGGAGTGGGGGGAGTGGGTTGCATAGTATATATATAATATATATGACTGAAAATGCTAATTATGAAATGATACTTCAATATATTATATAACATTAACATACCAAATATAGTTGAATACAATGAATAGAGAAAATTGAAATGTGATTCACAAACCATAAGTTCAAACTTGAAACTTGAAACTTCATAACCATTACTAATGACCATTTAACAAATTAACTTAGTTCAAGATGCAAGATTCAAAATTCATTGTTCAAATATGATTCTATGAATATCATATATCATAAAGATGCTCATGATGACAATGAGCCGAATAGCATGAAACAGTGAAATAATAATAATGTATCATAGCCATATCAAAGTGAGTACCCAGGAAGCACTTTGCAAGCACTTGGGAAGCACCCAGGAAGCACCCTGTGAGCACCCTGGAAGCACCCAAGAACTGCATACCCCTCGAGTGCTTGACCGGCGCGGCGGCAGAAAAACTCCCGGTGGGGGTACTTGGGTGCGTGACGCACCCCACCAGGTGCGCAAAGGTTTTGACCTGGGTGCGCGCACCCGGGTTAAACTGAGATTTTCCAAAATGACTAAATCTAAAATTCATTTTGAATATGCTTAGTTTTGTACAATTATATCAAATTTTCATCTAAGTCCAAATTTTGTAATTTTATCCTGCCAGATATTATTTTAACCATCGAAAAAAATGTTGTTTATGAAACCTGTTAGGCCTAAAGATGAAATTACATGTTCCGGAAAATCAAGTTTTGCACTGGGTGAAAACAAATCAAATCAAATCCTGGCTTGAAGGCATCCAAGGTGTAAAATTGTCAATTAAAAAAAAAACCTCTAGACCACTCCAAAATTTTGCTAAGGCAACCGAAAAATTCCAAAACTCTGCGAAAATTTCCAAGGCTTGCCCGAAAAAGGGGTCCCCAAAGTTTTGGGGCGATGGTGTGAAAACCTCACAACAAGTTGCATGTTACTAGTGTGTGCTGTTTTCCTTGCAAAGTGTTTTATTGTTTTACTGCGTGATGAAGTTAAGCCATTTCTGGGGTATTTTACCATGTAAAATTTGGTGTTTTGCCGTGTGACAGTTTCTGTGGGTTCTTTTGTTTGTTGCAGCTGTTGCTTATTTTTGCAGCGCGAGGATTTTGCATAATTTGTTCCTAAAAATCATGGTGGTGGGTTTTCAGATTTTTTTCCACAAAAAGTCATGATGTTAGGTTTTTTGAATTTTTTTTTCCACACAAGATGTTATGGTAATGGACTTCCTAGTTTTTGTCCTTAAAAAATTAGTAGGTGGGTTTTAGTAATCTCTCCCTATACAAAATTCGGTTGGGTTTTAGTATTTTTGTCTTTAAAAATTATTTTGTGGGTTTTAATAATTTCGTCTTGTTGAATTATATTGTGGGTTTTCTATAATTTTGTTCCTTCATAAATTATGTGAGGCTTTTATAATATTTGTCCATAAAAAAACTATTGTGGCCTTTGTGCAATTTTTTGCCTTCAAATTTGTTTTGTATAAGGGTTTAACTTTTTTCCTCAAAACAATTTTTCTTATTATGATTAGTGCCTTGGATTTTGTATCTTTGGGTTTGATTGATTTTTCACCTTAAAAATCAATGTTTTTTTGTTATCCTTAAAAAATGTTTATGGGATTTTTGATTTCTTCTATCAAAAATCATGACTAGTGTTGTTGGTCTTAGGGTTTTTTGATTATTTCCAAAAAAATCATTAAAGGATTTTGTCGATTATTTTCCACAAAAGTCATGGCTTCTTGCAGTCTTTTTTGAGTCATAGTGCTCATCTATAAAAGTTCTTGATGAATCATGGTATCTTGCAGTCTATTTTGAAGCATACTGCTCATGTGCAAAAGGGTTTGACATTTTTTCTCAAAATTATGGTTTCAGCTCATCTTGGTGTCTCTAGCTATAAGGAGTGTGTTGTGAGGTTCTCACACCATCGCTCCAAAACTTTGGGGACCCCCTTTTTCTCAATCGCCTTGGTAAATTTTTGAGTTGTCCAAAAATTTTGATTTGATTTTTGAAAATTTTAAGTGATAGGACACCTTCAGGGCCAGAGGGGAGAAGATTAGATCAATTTTCACCCGGATTTTAGCTTGATTTTCTAGAGTGGTCAATTTCATCCTTAGGCCGAATAAATTTCAAAGAGTAAAATTTGGCAGGATAAAATTGTAAATATGTACATAGTCGTTTTTGTTTGAAAATCTGGATATAATTGTGTAAATTTGAATAATTTTCAAAAGGGAAATTTTGTTAGACTTGAGTTTTGGAAAATCTTAAATTTTTCTTTGGTGAAAAAAATTAATTTTGTAGAAATGAGGCCAAATTGCAAAATCGATTTTAGACCTTAGAAGTAATTTTATTTTTGTCAAAAAAATTTAAATGGCATAGCAAAATCAATTTGGATAAAAAATTGCAAAAATTGTTTTTAATAGATTAAAATTGCCTTGAAAACTTTTTGCCTTTAATGAGATTGGTAATTTAATATTGGAAAATGGCTTTTGGTTAGCCAAAATATAATTTTAATGATGTATTAATTACGAAATCCTCATTAAATAGAAATATTTAACACCCCCAAGGCATTATTTAATTTTTTTTTGCAATTTGATCTAATTGGCAATTTAAAATGGCAATTTTCATTTTGGAAAAGTTAATTTCGTGCTTAACATTTAATTGGGGGCCATATCTTGTGCACTAATTAATTTATTTTTGCTCCAGGGTCCCAATCGGCCAGCTTGAAGGGAGTAAGAAAGTTGGGTATAAGAGGAGGCCTCTCTCCCATTTTCTCCTCACTTCTCAATTTTTCTTCTTCATGGTGTGAGCGATTTTGCAAGAGGCAGATCTTCTTCTTGTTTTGGCGATTTTGCAAGGCAGATTTTCTCCTTCCTTGGCGATTTCTCTTGGTGGCAGATTTTTGCAATTTTTGGCGATTTTTCTCCTTCTCTTAGGAATGTGATTTTCTCCAATTGGGACTGTACTTTTTTATATCAGACCTAGGCGATTTTGGTTTGAAGAGGAGATACATGGTGAAAGTTTGATTTCTTTTGTGGACAAATGGTGGACAGTTTCAAGTGTTTAAATTTTTGATTTGTAAGAGGGTTTGAAATTTTCAAGGTCTGATCCTAAATTCCAAAAGAGTCAAGATCCGACTATTGGTAGAGGTTACTTTTAATTATTTAAAGTTGAAAGGGGTCCTTAAGCTAACTTCCTTCTTTCGTTCTAGTCTAAGGATTGCCTCCCTTGGTTCTACTTCTCTAATTGTCCACCACTTTTACCATCTCGTAATAGGGCGACAGGATGGAGGATGTTAGTACAAGCAAGAATCCTAAGGGGACAAACACTAAGAAAGACAAAGAGGATATGATTCCCAAAACACCTTTCTTCTCGAAAATGAAGCGAATAACTAACACCAATATCGGTACCATAGACATGATACGGGTAAAGGACAGACTAAAGGAAGGACAATCCCCCTTGGCAAAGAGCAGATACAGAAGGCGGTTGCACATCATAGCCCAGGCATCGACACTTCCATTACAACCATGATGAGCGACTTCAGAGTAGCGCTTGATTTTGAAGATATCAGAGAAGAGGATATCAATGAGACAAGACTTGGATCGAGATTGGATGATCTAGGAAAGGTTACTATCAAGAAGAGACATTTGAACACCCTTTCCTCCCTAAATGCTTTCATTGGATTCGCAAAGGAATATGAGAAAGATCATGAGAAGACACTACAAGCAACAAACGGCGTGATGAAATCGGTGGAGCTCAAGATAAAGCACACACCTTGTCCTCCCATGGAAGAAATCAACAAAAGGCTAGTTGGGTTCATTGCTTTAGCTAAAAGAACAAAAGAAAAGGGGAGAGTCATATTAGAAGATCATTTAATGTAAGCTCAAGTGGCAATTTCTCTTTCTTCTAGAATAGGACAAGTGTCTATATCTGATTGGCCGCCATTTTGGTGCCTTCTCATTGGTTGCTACTTTTACACATTTTTCATTGGTTCATTGACGAGGTGGCATCTTCTCATTGGCCGATGAGGTGGCAACCCTAATTAGGGTTTCTAGGATTCAATTTGGATTGTCGATTTTGCCTTTGATCTCTATCATCGGTTGTAATTTTGGCATCTATAAAAGGCCATTTGCTCTCATTTGTAAGTGTCGGAGAAAATTGTTGCATAAGATAATGCCAAAATCGCTTTCTTTCTCATTGTTGTGACGTAGTGCAAGGCAGGGGAGTCCCCGAAGGAGATGTCCTAGCCCCCAACTATATAACCATGCAGTGGAAACACAACAAGAAGAAGCAACAATGCAAGATCTGATACCAAATCATAATAATATATTCATAAAATATAATTGATTACATGCAATGTGCCGGGCTGTAAGGCCTTCCCGGTTACGACCAAATACAAAGCAAGTAATAGTTCTGCAAGATCCCTCAAGATCGAAACCCAAGCCCTAACTTGTCCAGATCCACACTTTGGTAGAAACCTTCAAGGAAGATCTCAACTTGAGCTCGCAAGCCCACCAAGCATTCTCCTTGTTTTCCAAGCCGCAGCTACTAGCCCTTCTCAAAATTCACTCTCCCCAAGCTCCTCCTTTTCTCCACAATGGATGAATAATCCCAAAGACTCCCCCCCCAACCCCTACTTATACCAATCTAAGCCACAACTCGGCCCAGAACACAAATTAAATACAAATACATAAATTAAATGTCACAAGTCGGCCTCCTACAACAATTAAATTCCCAAAATCGATGTCTTAGTAAAATTGCGATATCTCCTAGCTCCGAATGAATTAGAACTCGAGCTTCGAACTGTCGGTAGAAGTCTAGGCCCTCTTCAATCTTTGAAAGTTTCATCCTTTAACTCATTGTGAAAAATTAGTTATACAGCCTGAAACAAACACCAAATTCTCAGACCATGCCGAGCAACCAAAGACCATGCCGAGTTCCAAAAACCATGCTGAGCAACCAAAGACCATGCCGAGCTTCCAAACCATGCCAAGATTCATAGACCATGCCGAGCTCCATAGACCATGCCGAGCTCCCAGTGTATGCCGAGCACCAGTATTCACCAAGCTCCATAACCTTTAACCAAAATCCCTCTCAAACATGCAGGATTGCAAGTGAACCCAAGATGCTCCTGCATCAGACACCCTAGGTTCAAAAAGATGTTCTAATAACTGGAAGAACATCTTTTGGGATTCAACACATAAATCCCAAACTGGTTCTTCATAAACATATCCTCTGAGTCTTCAACTTGTACACTCTTTCTTTTGTTTTTCTTCTTCACATCTGCCACAAGTGTTCCATAGGTTTGATTTCCATGCTGATCCCCAACTTTCTCAGAATTTGCCAATTCAACTCGGCCGCCAATACTCAGGTTCCTCCTACCAAGCTCTTCATTCTGCAAAGGAATCAGGGAAAACTTCCTACCACCTTTCGCAATTGTAAACACATTCCTAACACAATCATGCATAGCCCTGCAATCATACTGCCAAGGTCTACCAAGCAACACATGACAACTGTTCATATCCACAATATCACACAACACTTGATCCTTATACTGCCCAATCTAGAAATCAACAAGGCATTGCTCCCTCACTTCCAAAGCATGCTCACCTTGTAACCAGCCAATCTTATAAGGATAAGGATGTCTCATTTTCTTCAAACCAAGTTTTTAAACCATCTCTTCAGCAACAAGGTTATCAGTACTACCACCATCCACAATCACATTGCAGACTTCACCACTAGACTTACAATGAGTTTTGAACAAACTAGTCCTCTGACAAGAATCCAACGTCCTCTCACCAACCAATACTCGTCGAGCCAACAAACTCTCTCCTTACTCAGGCTGAGTCTCCTGGACTTCAACCTCATTCACAACAGCAGCTGTCCTACCAATTGGACATTCAAAAGATCTATGCCCCTCTTGACCACACTTGAAACAATTACCTCTGAACACACCTCCACCTGTCCTTCTCCTTGGTTCCACAGGTTTTGGTTCACCTTCTTTTGGTTTAGCTTGTGTTGAACTATCTTGCTTCTCCTTCCCTCGAGAACTACTTTGATTCTTCCTCTTTAGTTTCTCCTCTGCTCTCAAAGCATATTGATAAGCATCCTTACTTGAAGAAATATTCAGCATACCAACCTCATCCTGAATATTGAATCTCAAACCATTAATATATCATGCTACTGTACACTCGAAAAGGTGCACTTCTCTAAATCATTCTATCCGAGGTTCTCCATAGATTGGAAAGCTCGAATGCCGACTTAGAGCTCCCTAGTCATGGAGTGCAAGGGGCATACAAATGAGCATATAGGAGCTCTCAGTTGAGCCTTAGAAATACAGCCCTTGCTAGTAAACCACAAAATGGGAGATTCTTTAGACAAGAGCAAGAGTGCTAGTGTCAAAGAACTCTTGGATCATGCAATGCAAAAATGAAACTAAATTAGGAGGAGATGCACAATGCAAGCTATGCTAAAAATGAGATGGGAATGTTACAAATCCAACTATTAAGCTATGTGATCTAATTATTTGCAAAGAAAACTACACTATCATGCAATATGATCTTAAGACTAATATGAAGGAAATGAGAGAATGAGACAAGGAAGAGAAGTTTTCCACAAAGCTCCAAGGAAACCTGTTAGAAAACCTGCAGCATGACAATATTCAAAAGATGGATTCCCTTTGAGGGGGAAAGCTCTCTCCCTTTTAAAGATGTACGGACGGTGGAGATCAAGATGAAGATGGTAGATGATCAACGGTTGAATTCGAAAATAGGAGTGATCCATGTGCACACACAAGTCAACCAATAGAATATAAGTTGACTTGTCATATAAGACGAAAGTCTCACAAGCCTTTTCTTTTAATTGTAAAATAGAAAAAGGACTTTATGTGTGCACTTTAAGTGGGTTAGAAGAATGGGGTGTTTTATTTAATTAAAAGGGGACATGTTCTTTTAATCAAATAATAAACTTAGGATAGCATAGTCAAACTATAGGTTATAATCAAATAAATTGATTATTAGCAATTTGGTCTAGGTAAATGATTAAATTAATTTAGCCAAAATGGTGAGAAGGGGGCTAATAGTCTAGATGACCATTTTTAGGTGATTACATTTGCCCCTCTTTGACTAATGCGTGATCGATCTGGGAACACATTACGTCAAAGAAAATCGAAGCCAAGTAGGCGATGATAGATATAGATAACTGATTCCAAAGAATGAAATGCAGAAATAGATAGCAAGTCCTAAATGCACAGCCTGATAGCGGTAGTACTGAACATTAGGAAGATGATGTTAGGATCTGAAAAGAATTCTAACATCTAGCAAAGCGAATAGATCGAGAGCAAGTGATAAGGTCAAACAAATGCTCCTAAGAAATAGATAGCTGTAACAATCAACAATAGAGTATTTCTGCCCCCTCGGGATCGGAATTGAAATGAGGTAAGGGGATGCAGAAACTGGCTAGACATGAGAAAATTAGAATAGAACAATGTCCAAGATGATAGATAGATGATTAGAACCCAAGAATGACTATAAGAAATTGATAAAATGCCCCTAGTTTGACTAGAGTTGACCTTGAAGGATATAGCATAAAAATTAGGTCAAATCTAGTAGAGAGATGATTTAGATGTGAAAAGGTGAATAGAAGGAAATATGAAGTATAGAAATGATGAAGATATGAAGAAATGAAGATGCCCCAGCGATGATTCAAAGATTAGACCTCAAACGGTCAGCTAACTGCTCAGAAGAAGGTAAAATTTTGAAATGTGATTTTGACCATTAAGATGAACTCGGATTTCAATTTCGATCCCAAAAATGGATCCAGGACGTCGAAATTAGCTAGGGGTGCAATTTTCGCACAATTCCAGGAGTTTTAAAAATTAGGTCAAAATGAGGTTGGAGGCTATAAAAGGGGTCCAAGTGTCATTTTCACTATTCATTTGTCTTTTTGTGATTTGAGAGATTTTGTGTGGTCCGCATAGCATCATGGCTCAGGTGAACATTCCTCTTCATCGACATCGTTTCGAGCGCAGCCGGTTGCACAACCGGCCAGAGCGATATTGGGTGCCGGTAAGTGACTATCTTTTTGTTGCTTTTTCGAGCTTTTTGTGAGTTTTTCACATGTTTTCAAGCTTTTTGAAAAAAAGTCGCGTGATACTTTTTAAAGTATCGCACGGCTTCAGAAATATTATCGCATGACACTTTTTTTCAAAAAAAGTGTCGCACCGTTCAGGAAAATGTGTCGCACGAGCCACACCCAAATGTCGCATGACATGGTGCGAAATGTCGCACGACATAAAAATGTCGCACTACTATTTAAAAAAATGTCGCGTGACACTGTTTCAAAAAAGTGTCGCACTCTCTTTGTAAAAAGTGTCGTACAGAGAGTTTTGTTGTTTTTCTAAATGCTTTTTTTCATCATGTGACTATTACTGATGATTGCTTGTTTTACCTGGACAGGAGGTATTCCCGGCATTACAGATTAGAGCTCCCAAGGTGGTTGGTTTGCGCGTTGTGCAGCATTTGAGCGATGAGGAGCAGACTGCGTTAGTGGCTATGGGCTTGCGCTGGGTTGTACGGATGCCCCATATTTGAGCAAACCACGGTTTGCTGTCTGCGCTGGCAGAGAGGTGGCATAGCGAGCATAACACCTTTCACTTACCGACTGGTGAGGCGTCGATTACCTTGGAGGACGTATATCGCATTCTGTGAGTGCCATGCCATGGTGAGCCGGTAAGTTACTTGGTTAGTAGTTTGTTGATTTAGCCATTTCAATGTTGGATGCCAGGTGTACTGATGCTAAGTTTTCATGATGGCACAGGTGTACTATGATACGACCCCGATAGAGGGGTGAGCGCGAGTGCAGGAGCTTTTCCAGGATGTGACCATTTTGGATCGTCACCTGAGTTGGGAGAGATTGATGACTGAGTATGGATATGATTATCCTTTGCCCAACTTATTGTGTTCTTTGGTAGCCCAGGCCCTGGTGACAGACCGAGGCCAGAAGGGCTTTCCACTAGGATGGGGTCGGCTGGTATATGATCTGATCTCCCGACCACGTAGGATGGCATGGGGGCCTGCGATATTGGCAGAGATTTACCACGAGCTTCATGAGATAGTATATCATGAGGGTGGATCATGGGCATGCGGAGCAGTGTTAGCGCAGATCTGGGCTTGGGAGCACATTGTTGTGATCCGACCACGGGTGCAGCCAGCCGTACATTTTTTGTTATAGAGGTTTCATCCCATAGAGGCATAGTGGAGATGCGACCTATTACCGACGCGTGTTTGATGAGCTGATAGCATTCATATGGCGACCATACCGGGAGTGTCAGCGGTGGTCAGATTCATGGGAGTTAGATTACATGCGGTATAGCAGACCACTGGTGGGTCGGAGCACAGACATTGTGGAGCGGTTTGTGATCAGTCGCGTATGGCGGCAGTTTGCAGAGCGACAGGTGGTGTCAGTGGAGACTACTACCTATGCCCGGATGCGCATAGATGAGGGATTGGGATGGTTGCCGATGCTGGACTATCATACAGCAGTTTGGGATACTGCAGCACTAGTGGCGACTCCTTGGGATTATCGCCCAGATGTGGCAGATGCAGGGGCTGATCCGGGGTATCTTTATGAGATGCAGAGACACTCGTTCCCCTGATTCACACATCCAGATGTAGCACCTGCAGGAGTGGGAGGTGGAGGTGGCGACGGAGGAGGAGGAGGCAGAGGAGGAGGGAGAGGGGGGAGGCAGATGGAGGGGGAGAGTTCCCGAGCAGGGCGGAGGAGGATGGGAGCGCAGGCAAGGCATGCGGCAGAGGAGTCCTCGGAGTCTGAGGAGGAGGAGGTGCCCTTGAGGAGACGGCGAGCAGTGAGGGTAGAGGCACCTGCAGAGTAGCCGGCAGGAGGAGAGGAGGAGGTGCCCTTGAGGAGGCGGCGAGCGGTGGGGGTAGAGGCACCTGCAGAGCAGCCAGCAGGAGGAGAGGAGCAGGGTGCGAGGATCCGTGCCTTGGAGGCAGAGATGTAGGCACTTCGGGTGACTATTGTAGTACGAGATCAGCAGCTGATGGACGAGCGAGCGCGAGTAGATGAGCTGCGCCGAGAGCAGGATGCTGCGAGACGAGAGGCAGCGCATCATGGTGCCCGAGCTACCTACTATTATGCCGCCTATAGGAGTGTGGTACCACCAGGACAGGGTCTTCCTGATTATTTAGAGCGAGCGGGCAGATCAGAGGGTGCAGTGCAAGCACCAGATGGGAGACAGGCTCCTCCACCAGGGCCAGCACCAACCGCAGAGGGTGGCAGTCAGACATGACATTGTGTTTTGATTTGTACCTTATGTATTTTTGAGATATATATCCAGATTTTGGATCTCACATTTGTATATGTACCATGACACATTTGATATATATATGAGATACTGGGTTTATCGATATTCTTGTGTACTTGTCTCAAAAATGTATGTTTTAGCTTTCATGTTTTCAGCTCATGTATGTGTATATGCTTATGTGTATTGTTTTTGATCTCTCATATGGGTGGTATAGATTTAAATTTTTTTGTAAAAATGTGATACTTGGATAGATTGTATGTGATGATTTTTTTGGATTAACCCCTTGTGATGACAGGTTAGCAAAGAAATGTAGCGAAAGATTAAGAAGGTGAAAAGACAAGTAGAAGCGAAAGATAAAAGAAGCTAACTGATATGTCCATGAAAAAGATGAAGAGAGAGAGCTCTTCCCACATGCAAGAATGCAAGACTAAGCTAGAAAATGAACCTAAAATGCAAGCTAATATGCAAAGTGGTTTACCAGCAACAAGCGCATAACATTTAGACTCTTAATTTCATCATTGAGCATTTATTAGGGACATCATGAGATCATACAACCATCACTAGTATAACTATGAGGATATGAATATGATCGATATCAGATAGGTATGTGGAAATCTAATCTAAGCATCAGAGACATGTAAGTCAAGATAACTATGCGATTAGATTCCCTAAGTTTAATTTAGCAAGATTACACCTGTATCAAGGCATAAGCGCCAGGATAAACCCTGAGTGCGGTCTTGCAAAACAGTCAAGGATGATACATTTATAACTCAAAGTGTTGAATAGGACAAGCACGAATGCTTAGAACACTATAGACAAACAAAGTATACCCACAAGCAGAAATCAAGAAGACATGCCCCATGCCCCCAGTCTTCTAGTCAATGACATCCTCGAAAGACTATTAGGGAGGGAACACATGGCAAAGAAATCATCATAGACAGCACACAAAGTAGATAAATATCAGCATAGCTCAGTCGTTTAAGTGTTAAGGTGCGTGTGTGTAAGTCACTTGGCCATTTCTTCAAGACTTGATTCTGATAGTGAGAAATATTGCAACATCGGAGATTGTAGGTAAACTATAAAAAAGTGTTGAAAAACACTTGATGTCAAAGTGGGGAAAGTGTTGAGAAACACTGTTTTGTGAGTTGTCAAAGAAACCCTAATGCACAGGAATACCTCAATAGGCTAAGTAGCTATGCCCCCAAGACGAGGACAAGAAACAATTCCAAGCTAGGAAATGTGTAGCGAAGTGGATGATTGAGATTGATAGACATAGGTGCAAGGGTTTCAAGTAGCGCCTGTTTCCAGATTTTCACCACTTGACATATTTTTTCAAGTTTTTTTTATTTTCTGATTTTTAGGATTTTTTCAGGATCATAGCTATATACAAGATAGTTGAGCAACAAGCCTCTAAGTATAGAACTTCTTCAAGTGTAGGATGTTGATAGGTTCTGCAAGTTCTTCGCCTTCTGAAGTAGACAATTGGTAAGCACCAGACCCAAATGCTGCTGTGATAATGTAAGGACCCAACCAGTTAGGTTCAAATTTCCCTTTCTGTTCTCGATTTTGCTGATTTTTGGGATTCTCTCTAAGCACGCGTTCACCAACTTGGAACTCACGGGGGTGAACCTTTTTGTTATATTGTGTAGACATGCGCTTCTGATAAGCTCTCATGTGATCAAAAGCAGCCTTGCGCCATTCATCCAGAGTCTCTAATTCCTGTACTCTCATAGCTCTATGATCTTCATCGGTTATTAACCCATGTAAGGAGACGCGCAAAGAAGGTATCTCGACTTCTAATGGGAGAACAACCTCAGAGCCATAGACTAGAGAAAAGGGTGTAGCCCCTGTAGGAGTACGAATAGAGGTTCTATAGGCCCAAAGTGCCGGATTTATTTGCAAGTGCCAATCTTTCCCAGACTTGTGAACTGTGCGGTGTAGGATTTTCAGCAGTGTGTTATTAGAGGCCTCAGCTTGGCCATTCCCTTGGGGATAGTAAATGGAGGACCAGTGTTGCTTAATTCGAAACTTTTTGCATAGCTGTTTTAAGTCCTTATTTTTGAACTGCCCTCCATTATCCGTAACAATAGAGGATGGGATACCATATCGGTAAATGATGTGATTTAGTATAAACAGGGCAACATGTTTGCCTGTACCAGCAGATAATGGTACAGCTTCAACCCATTTAGTGAAATACTCCGTTGCTGTGATGATGAATTTATGACCGCTGGATGAGCTTGGATGAATCTTTCCTACCAAGTCAAAGGCCCATTGCTGAAATGGCCAGTATGTCACAGAAGGGATTAATTCTCGCCCAGGAGCATGTATCAAGTTGCCATGGAGCTGACATTTCTGACAGGACTTTGCATAGCGCACAGCATCAGCTTGCATGGTGGGCCAGTAATAACCCGTCCTAAGCAGTTTTCGGGCAAGTGCAAGGCCATTAGAATGTGCCCCACAAATGCCATCGTGGACTTCGGCAAGTGCCTTCTCTGACTCTTCTAGCTCTAAACACCTAAGCAACGTTCCGTCTAGACCCCTCCTATACAAGTCACCATAGACCAAAGTGTAGTGTGAGGCATTACGAAGGAGTTGGCATTTTTGGTTGCACGTGAGGGTTTCGAGAATAACCTGATCACATAGGTAGGAGAAAATAGCCGCATAGCGGGAGGAATCGTGACCCACAACAGTGTAGATCACCTAGTTATCTGAGGAATCATAGGCTGGATGACGCAATTCTTCCACCAGGAACTCAAATCGCGATTCATGTTCTTGTAATTGGAGGATAGATGCTAAGGTGGCCATAGCATCAGCAGCCTTGTTTTCTGCTCTAGGAATTTGTTGGAATGTTACAAAGGTAAAATAATTCCTTAGAGCATCTATCAACTTTTTATAAGGGATCAATTTATCATCCTTTGTTTGATATTCATTATTCACTTGGTTCACAACCAGTTGAGAATCCCCATAGATGTGTAGCTCAGTTATTCGCCATTCAAGGGCCATTTTGATCCCATTTGTTAATGCTTCATACTCTGCAATATTGTTTGTACATGGGAACAATAATTTGTAGGACTTTGGGATCGTATAACCATGAGGGGAAACAAACAACACCCCTGCTCTTGCTCCATTCTGTGTATGGGATCCATCAAAAAACATTTTCCATGTTCTGTCAGTAATGTTCATGATTGAGGCATCTGGAAACTCAATTTGCATAGGTGCTACATCTTCAAGTGGGAAGTTAGCCATCTGGTCAGCTATGGCCTGTCCTTTGATTGCCTTACGTTCAACATACTGAATGTCAAATTCGGAAAGAATCATCATCCATTTAGCAAGGCGACCAGTAAGTGCAGCTTTACTTAATAAATATTTCAAAGGGTCTATCTTGGCAATCAAGTGAACTGTATGGGCCAACATATAATGCCGAAGTTTTTGGGAGGCAAAAACTATAGCAAGGCATGCCTTCTCTATACTTGTATAATTTAGTTCATAAGCCACCAAAGTTCGACTGATATAGTATATGGCTCTTTCTTTACCCGTCTCATCACTTTGGGCTAAGAGTGCTCCTAGAGAAGAATCCGTAGCTGAAATGTACAGAATCAAAGGTTTTCCCAGAATGGGTGGCATCAAAACTGGCGGTTTTGCCAAGTAGCCTTTGATTTGGTCTAAGCTTTGTTGACAGTCACTGTTCCAAATATGGGTAGATCCTTTATGCAGATTTTTATTGAAAGGTTAAGCCTTATCAGCTAATTGAGAGATAAATCTTCTTATGGATTGTAGCCGTCCTTGCAGACCTCTAAGCTGACTGATAGTCTTTGGTGGAGGCATATCCATGATAGCTTGGACCTTTTCAGGGTCAACCTCAATGCCTTTTGCTGAAATGATATAACCTAGCAATTTTCCAGAAGTGACACCAAAGGCACATTTTTTTGGATTCAACCTAAGTTGGAATTGTTCCATACGGTCCAATATCAAACTAAGGTCTTTGAGATGTGTGTCTCGTTTCTTTGATTTCGCCAATGTGTCATCAACATAGTCTTCCATGTTTTTATGCATCATATCATGAAAGATGGTTGTCATTGCTCTTTGATATGTAGCGCCAGCATTTTTGAGCCCAAAAGGCATGACATTCCAGCAAAAGGTACCCCATGCACATGTAAAGGCTGTCTTTTCTTGGTCTGCTGGAGCTATCTTTATTTGGTTGTACCCAGAAAATCCATCCATGAGCAAGTACATCTCATAACCCGCAGTCATGTCCACTATCATATTGATGTTTGGTAGTGGAAAGTCATCCTTGGGGCACGCTTTATTGAGATCTCTAAAATCAGTACAGACTCGTATGGATTTGTCATGCTTGGAGACAGGTACAATGTTGGAAATCCACTCAGCATAGTCAATGGCCCTAATGAAGTTTGCATTCAATAGTTTTTCTAACTCTGTCTTGACCAGTAGAGCCACATGTGGATGCATTTTTCTTAACTTCTGTTTGACAGGCTTGACATCTGGTGAGATTGATAAGTGATGCATGATGAGATCTGTATCAAGCCATGGCATGTCAGAGTATGTCCATGCGAAGTTGACCTTTTTGTCTTGAAAGAACTGAGCAAACTGTGTCTTTTCTTTGTCTGACAAAGATTGAGCTACATGGATAATCTGAGGACATTCTTCTGTTCCCAAGTTGATAGGCTGTGTAGGTTCGACTAGAACCGACGATCTATCCTGGAAATAGCTTGGCAAACTACCAAGTACCTCATCCGCAGGTGCCTCAGAGAGGTTTTCACCATTAGATACGTCTTTATTTTTACTTTTTTGAGGGTCAAACACCGCCACAATGTGGTTTTCGCCGTCTGATCGCTTATTTTTCCTTTTAATTTTTTGACTGAGGTACTTGATATCCGATTCCGTCATGTTAACTGTGGGTTCGCTGGTGGAAGAAATAACAGGTTCAATTGCATTTAGATAACAAGCGATCTCATAGTTGTTTTGGAAAGACCGTATTTCAGGTCTTTGATTTTGGATAGACCAATCTGTGAGATCTGGGTAAATTAGCGAGAGTGAGGGAGAAGTTTCAATGTGATTGATATGGAAGGAGTCATCTCTGGTGACCTGTGAAGTTGAGTCTATAGAAAATGTCGCAAAAGAGCCCAGCTCAGGAATAGTCCTAGAGGAACTAGCGTGATCCATTGAGACATGTTGTGAGTCAAACTCATCCGACCCCATACTAGACCGTTCGACTACATCGGGTTGGGCTGCATAGGCATGAATGACATCCACCCCTTGCTCGCAAGATGCATCAAAGAGGCTTTCCCACTCATACTCATGAGAATCTGTACTTTGACCCCTATCTATGAGATGAGCAATATTCTGCCTAATTTGTCCTCTATTTATGTCCTCAGAAGTAGACCCTTCTTGTTCTTGTTGTTGGGAGGTAGAAGCTTCTTCATTATTAGCAGTAACTATTTCTTCTCCCCAAAGGAGGGAAGTGAGAGGAACAAAGTCTTCATCTTGTGCAGTAGTAGCAATTACGGGAGAGTCATCATCCTCCGATTCACTAGACATGAGTAATCTTCGATCATAGTTTGGTGTATTATTGTCTAGCCCAAAGCCTAGACCAGCAGTGTCTCGAGCATCATGACCTTGAGTGTGACTTAAAGGTTCAACTAGAGCGTTCTTACAACCAGTTAAGGACCTGTGGCCCTGGTAGCCCATTTTTGTCAGAATTTTATAGCCTTTTCCATATTTTTTGGGAGAAATAGGGGTAGTCATTGTAACCTCCTCGTCTTCCTCTTCTCTGTAGATCCAGTCCCTAATGGCTTGTTCTTCCTTCTCTGCTTCCAGTGGTATGGAAGATTGCACAAAAGTGCCAAAAAGTGTCATAGCAGAAGCAAAAGACTTCTTTGCAATAGTTGGTTTCCCATAAGACCGAGGGGAAATTGGTAAGGCAGAAATAGAGTCCAAAGTGTACTCGCCCATACCAAGGCTCATCATTTTCAGTTTTTGTTCACATTTTGTGAAAGATGGTGCTAGCTCATGAGAAGAGCGATTGTGCGGGACTAGCGTTTCAGCAGCAGATAATGTGTTGATAGACATGGAGTTGTCGCCGGGGACAACCACTTCAGTACCATTAAAAGGGAACTTAATGCACTGATGGTATGTAGAGGGTACTGCTTGCATATTGTGAATCCATGGTCGTCCCAACAACAAGTTGTATGCAAGTGGTATGTCTAAGACTTGGAAAACGACATTCTTCTCAACTGGACCAACTCTGATTGGAAGTACAATTAGACCTTTAGAAGGCCTTTCAACCTCATCATAGGCCTTTATAGTGATCTTGCGCTTAGGATCGATGGCAAATTCAGACATGCCCAATTGTTGGATTACATTGAACGAAATGATATTTAACCCTGCACCATTGTCTATCAGGACTCGACGGACGTGGGTACGAAAGATTTGAACTTCGATATGAAGAGCAAGGTTATGGGGATGACTGAGAGCTCGGTCATCTTCTTCAGAAAAGGTGAGATAGTGAGGCGAGGAGATGTGGTTCACCATAGCTTGGAATTGTTCCGCATCAATATCTGTGGGAACATTGGCAGCACGTAAAGCTTTCTCAAGGATATTCCTGTGCAAAGGAGATAACTCTAGCAATTCGAAAATGGAGATTTGTGCTTGCGTGCGTTGCAGCTGGCTAACAAGATCATAGTTGGAGATTTTGGAAGTAATTGGTTGTTTAGACGATGAAGCATTTTTAGGATCATTAGCAACTTTTAGGACAACCTTAGATTGCCCCCTAGTGACAGCGTTGAGTGGTTCACCTTGAGAAGATGAAGACTTAGCCACCCAGAGTACCACCTTGGGTCTAGTATCAGTATGATTTTGAGGAGTGGATCGTGTCCTTAAGACCACTTTTGGTCGTTCATCTTCAGCATCATAATTTGGCCAGTTGTCATTGTTGGAGCTTGCCATACATACGTATTCAATGGGCTCAAGCATGCTTATAACATTATCAGTGTCAGCGTAAGCATGACTGATTTTGGCGTCATGATTCTTTTTGGCAGCTACCCTTGAGGTCTCACCCTTTTCATATTCAGGTAATGTTTTTGGAAAGCCTTATGATCAGTATTCTTAACAAGGCCATCTGTAACAACTTTGCCAGCTTCGATGAGGTCTTGAATTACATCTTTGAGTTTGAAGCAATTCTCTGTGTTATGTCCCTTACTTCGGTGATAGCTGCAAGTATGATCTTCTCTCCACCATGGAGGTCTAACGGGTGGATCGTAAGGACGTGAGTTGTCTGGCAAGGTGACCAATTTGTTTGCAATTAAGGTTTTTAAAACCACTTCATAAGGTTCGACCATAGGTGTGTAAACACGTCGCTTCTTTGCAAATTTAGAGCCTTTGTCAAAGGTTTGTGGTTTCAAACCTTCTTGTTGCTTTGCTGCATAGATGGCATTGGAAAGGTTAAATGCAGGTTCCTTAGTCTTAGGAGTGTCCACTACTCCGTCATTGACAACATACTTGTTTTTGTTCCAAGGTTTGCCTTTGTCTTTACTGTTTCCATTGTTAATTCTGTCCTTGTTTATGGCAATATCACCTTTTTTGATAGCAACATCCTCAATGCGATATGCACTTTCTACCATGGCGTTAAAGGATGTGAATAACTGTTTTCTTAGATCAAAGTATAATTCGGGTACAAGCGTATTGACAAAAATGTCAATTTTTTCAGCCTCAGGCACTTGCCGAGGATATCGAGAGTATAAAGATCTCCATCGTTGAAGGTATATTGCAAAAGACTCTCCTGGTTTTTGTTTGATGTTGCATAAGTCTAGCACTGTCACAGGATGTTGAATGTTGTACGAATATTGCTGGATGAAACGTTGCGCAAGTTCATCAAATGTTTTAAGAGGAGGACTCAATTTTGTGAACCACTCCATAGCTTGTCCTCTTAGACTTCTAGGGAACAAACGCATAAGAAAGGTGTCTTCATGCATAAAGTCCATGCTAATAGCATAGAAATGTCTCACATGGTCGTGAGGGTCACCATTTCCATCGTATTTGTCATACTTAGGAACCTCTATATCCTTAGGAAATGGTAGCATGTATAGATTCCTATCAAATGGAAGAGCGCAAATTGTTTCAACAAATGATGTCTTAGGTGGCTCTTTTGAAGTTTGCAGTTGCGTAAATTGTTTCCTTAGTTCCTGTATTTCTTCCCTTAAGATTTCAGCCTCAGTGGGCTCTCGTTTTGGAATAATATGTTCAACACTAAAACCTTGAGGGAGTTTCCATCCCCTAGCTGCCATGTATCAAAAATATTGGTCTCCATTTTCCTCTAAAGCTCTGAGCATTAGTTTTTGGGTGAAGCCATCTTATTGAAATTTGATCACATCTTCACTAGTTACTTCTTCATCACTATCATGATGAGATGGTATAGGTGAAGGACATGCGCCAGCGGCAACTCTAGGAGTCCTTGGAGGCGTGTGATTACCATCATTATTTTCAAAGGGATTTCGAGGACAAGTTCCTTTATATCCTTCGTAGCGTGCCTGATTGTCAGTTTCAGCTTGTTGATTTTCTCTCTCCGTAGCGTATATAGCCTCCAAAGTCTTCTGGGTTTCACGTGCTTGTTCTTCTAAGCGACGTTTAATTTCATCAGGATGCACCATAGTGACTATACCACTCGTATCCTCGGGTGTCTCAAAGGGTGTACCAAATGGATTTTCAAAACTATAAAGTGGGTTGTGCCGAACGTTAGCTGTTTGTGTTTGAGCAAATTTGAGATTCTTATCACAAGGTTGTTTGCGAGGACGTTTGGGTGGTGTTTCCAATTGTTTGAAAATGAAAGGCGTGTGGCTATCGTTACCACCTTGATATCTAGTTGTGACTGGCATGTAAAGAGTTGTCTTTGTTTAGTAGGACAAGAAGAGCGAGTCGAATTTGAAGCTTTTACGATCAGGACTAGTCACTTGTCAAAATGTGATTAGATGGCTTGTCAAACAGTGCTCAAGATCTTACAGCACGGGTGACTCGAGCCGAGCGGACGAGCGAGAAGCTCAATAGCGGATAGCTAGAAAAATAATAGCTGAATTTTGACAAGTGATTCATCAAGACGTTTCAAGACTTACATTCGACGGACTAAACCCATCTTTTCAACTTAGGACGAATTCTTCACACACAGACACGTGGCCAGGATCAAGGGTGACCAGCGTGACGTCCCTTAGACCAAATAAATCCAACTGCAAACTCTGTTTTTGACCCAAAATGACTCTAGGCGATACTTTCTCAAAAAGAGGGCGACATAAGTTCAGCAAATAATGTCGTGCGACAGAATTTCAGGAACAGTGCGATACTTTTTGTTCAGGTGACAGATATTTATACCAAGTGCGACAGAATATCAGACACAGTGCGACATAATTTACTATTGACGTGCGACATAATTTTTGAAAAAAATGTCACGCGATATTTCTGGTGAAAGCGTGCAACAGAGTGCTAGTTTTGTGTAAAAAAAGTCAATTTCTTGGTTTGGAGCTCGTTTCAATTTGTCAACCAGATAGTCGTTTCAATCAGACAGCGTTTCGTTTCAGCTTGTATCAGTAAACAGCAAGGTTTGCAAACAGTAAGTGTTGTAACATGTCTTCAAAACAATTGATCAAGAGTAAAAAACAACCTTGTCAATACGCATTTGGGATATCAGAACAGCCTTCCTAACAACTTTTTATCGGAATGTTTATGTTGCAAGAACGTTAACACTGGTCAAAACATCGAAAACAATAGCCAAGCAATCTACCTTAGAGTCACGGTTCATTACTCAACAACTTAGCCCACGCTTGATGCTCCTTCGCCTCACACCAAGTGGTTGCCCACAAGAGATATTGGCTTTGTCATGGAAGTGCCATAAGCACAACCAAGGGAACACATATGGTGAGTGTAAATCTTGGGGTGATCCGGGTAGTCCACTAGGATCGATCCTTGCACCAAGAAGTTGAGCGGCTAAAAAGGGTAGTTACTAACTTAGGGTTTTTAGATCGGGCTTCCGTTCATAGTGTCCCTCTTGCTCCCAATTATGGGACACCTCACCTTGTGATGAGTAACCGATCTCGCGATCACAAGAGTACCTTAAGCATTCTTGCCTAGTGATCTCCCTATGGTCGAAATCCCATAAGCGATCACACTAGGCGAAGACAAACACTACGTCTACCAAAGTTTTGTGTCCTTGGTAGCTTTGAGTTTATAGTGGGTTGGAAGAGCCAGGTAATCGGCTTGTCCCCACTTGGGTCGTCTCTCTCAGGTTGTCGGAGAGCAGGTCCTCTAAAGGATCCTAACTATACAAAGTGGATCAACTTTCGGAAGTCAAGATTTCTGGTTCACCACAAGGGTGAAGAGCATACTCTCCTATTCCAATCGTTTTCTCCCAAATACGCCAGGAAGATTCAGTTACCCCTTGCTTTTGAAACCAAATGGCAAGTCAAGATTTCTGATTCACCACAAGGGTGAAGAGCATACTCTCCTATTACCAAAAGACTCCAATCACAAGTTTTATGTGCCTATAAAAATGAACAATTTATTCAATGCCGCACATGGAAACAAAAAATCAAGCAAGTTTGGGTTTTTATGCTTTGGGCAGCCCTGCAAACAACGTTAGTAGCCTTTGCGCATTTGAAGCTTTGACATGCGTTCTTTTTGTATGCAAGGTTTCAATATTTTCTTCACAAAAAGGGCAACCTGCAATCACAACTCGTTAGCCCATAAGTTAGCACAAAATAATCATAAAAACCATGAATTAAACCTCTGTAAAACAGTTTAGAAATCTGCTTAAAGACGACAGCAAGCCAGCTACGAAGAAATTTGATCAAATCCCTCAAGGAACGAGCAAAAAAATGTCAGGCGATACTTTTTGCTGAACAAAAGTCGCGCGATACTTCGCAGTATAGGAGGGCGACAGTTTTTGTTTAGGTGACAGTTTTACTTTATCCGTGCGACATAATTCTGCACAGAGGGCGACAATATACAGGCTGCGAGCGCGACACTATTTCCAAAAAAGTGTCGCACTACAGTATTGTGAACTGTCACGGGATACTGGAAAAATGTCGCCCAACACTGCGACTGTAAAAAAAAGAAAATACAGAGCAGTACGGAAAATGTGAGTGAAAATAAGAAAAGGTAGGGCGAAACGTATAGTCCTGCCCCACGGTGGGCGCCAAAAATGTACACTCGAAAAGGTGCACTTCTCTAAATCATTCTATCCGAGGTTTTCCATAGATTGGAAAGCTCGAATGCCGACTTAGAGCTCCCTAGTCATGGAGTGCAAGGGGCATACAAATGAGCATATAGGAGCTCTCAGCTGAGCCTTAGAAATACAGCCCTTGCTAGTAAACCACAAAATGGGAGATTCTTTAGACAAGAGCAAGAGTGCTAGTGTCAAAGAACTCTTGGATCATGCAATGCAAAAATGAAACTAAATTAGGATGAGATGCACAATGCAAGCTATGCTAAAAATGAGATGGGAATGTTACAAATCCAACTATTAAGCTATGTGATCTAATTATTTGCAAAGAAAACTACACTATCATGCAATATGATCTTAAGACTAATATGAAGGAAATGAGAGAATGAGACAAGGAAGAGAAGTTATCCACAAAGCTCCAAGGATACCTGTTAGAAAACCTGCAGCATGACAATATTCAAAAGATGGATTCCCTTTGAGGGGGAAAGCTCTCTCCCTTTTAAAGATGTACGGACGGTGGAGATCAAGATGAAGATGGTGGATGATCAACGGTTGAATTCGAAAATAGGAGTGATCCATGTGCACACACAAGTCAACCAATAGAATATAAGTTGACTTGTCATATAAGACAAAAGTCTCACAAGCCTTTTCTTTTAATTGTAAAATAGAAAAAGGACTTTATGTGTGCACTTTAAGTGGGTTAGAAGAATGGGGTGTTTTATTTAATTAAAAGGGGACATGTTCTTTTAATCAAATAATGAACTTAGGATAGCATAGTCAAACTATAGGTTATAATCAAATAAATTGATTATTAGCAATTTGGTCTAGGTAAATGATTAAATTAATTTAGCCAAAATGCTGAGAAGGGGGCTAATAGTCTAGATGACCATTTTTAGGTGATTACAGCTACCTTCTCTTTTGACAATTCTCAATGCCCAAACCGAATAGTCAACTTGTAGAATTCTTCTGTATAATCTTTCACAATCATATCCTTCTGCTTCAGATTTTGCAACCTCTTAAATAGCTCAAGTTCATAATCAGCAGGAATGAACTTAGCCTTCAAGTTAGTCACCATCAATTTCCATCTAGTGATCTTCATTTCACCTTCCTCTTCTCTATCTCTTTGTAGTTCTTTCCACCAAAGAGTAGCATGTCCCTTCAGCTTAGTCTGTGCCAACCTTACTCTGAGTGGATCCTCAATATCCTCAAGCTCAAAGTAGTCTTCCAATTCACAAATCCAATCAATCAAGTCTTCAGGATTCAAAGTGCCTAAAAAATTAGAAACCTCCATCTTATGCTTTAGCTTCAACTGAGATTTAGGTTGAGCAAACTGACCAGCCCTAATTCCAATAGGTCTCTCCACATGATCAGATCTATCCTCACCACCATATCTAGTAACTTCAAAGTCTTCAGCAACTTCCTCATAACTACCTTCAGTACCCACATGCCTAGGTACACCACGTAAAGCACTCACAATTTCAGCAATCATGTCACTCTTCATTGATGCTATCTTTGCTCTAACATTCTCAAACTTAGATCTGATATCCGCTTTAACCTTCTCTGAAATCTGTTCTTCTACAGCATCAGTAAGATTAGTAATTGCCCTAGGGTCCAATCTTTTGGGAGGCATCTTCCAAAATTTTAGCAAACCCTAAGCAACAAATCCATGAACAAAATCTACCTCTTCAACCCAAGTCCTGGTGCAAACTGCCTCAACTTCGGCGATCTGTCCATACACTCAGGAACAACCTTCGCTAGGATACCACCTGACGTAGTGCAAGGCAAGGGAGTCCCCAAAGGAGATGTCCTAGCCCCCAACTATATAACCATGCAGTGGAAACATAACAAGAAGAAGCAACAATGCAAGATCTAATACCAGATCATACTAATATATTCATAAAATATAGTTGATTACATGCAATGTGCCGGGTTGTAAGGCCTTCCTGGTTACGGCCAGATACAAAGCAAGTAATAGTTCTGCAAGATCCTTCAAGATCCAAACCCAAGCCCTAGCTAGTTCAGATCTAGACTTTAGTAGAAACCTCCAAGGAAGATCTCAACTTGAGCTCGCAAGCCCACCAAGCATTCTCCTTGTTTTCCAATCCGCAGCTACTAGCCCTTCACAAAATTCACTCTCCCCAAGCTCCTCCTTTTCTCCACAATGGATGAATAATCCCAAAGACTCCCCCCCCCCCAACCCCTACTTATACCAATCTAAGCCACAAGTCGGCCTAGAACACAAATTAAATACAAATACATAAATTAAATGTCACAAGTCGGCCTCCTACAACAATTAAATTCCCAAAATCGATGTCTTAGTAAAATTGCGATATCTTCTAGCTCCAAATAAATTAGAACTCGAGCTTCGAACTGTAGGTAGAAGTCTAGGCCCTTTTCAATCTCTGAAAGTTTCATCCTTTAACTCATTGTGGAAAATTAGTTATACAGCCTGAAACAGACACCAAATTTTCAGACCATGCCGAGCAACCAAAGACCATACCGAGCTCCATAGACCATGCTGAGCAACCAAAGACCATGTCGAGCTTCCAAACTATGCCAAGCTCCATAGACCATGCCGAGTTCCATAGACCATGCCGAGCTCCCAAGACAATGCCGAGCTGCATAGACCATGCCGAGCTCCCAAGACCATGCCGAGCTCCCAGTGTATGCCGAGCACTAGTATTCACCAAGCTCCATAACCTTTAACCAAAATCCCTCTCAAACATGCAGGATTGCAAGCAAACCCAAGATGCTCCTGCATCATGTTGTGACTTGGATGGTGATTAAGAGCCTTTGGTATTATTGCATGGTTTCTACTTCCAAATAGTTAGAGTAACATTTGTGAGAGAGTTATGTTGGAGGATTGTTGCCAAGATACTATCAAAATTATTCTCTATTCATTGTTGTGACTTGCATGGTGGATATACATGGTCATTTTGGTGTATTGCATGGTTCTTCTCATCTCTCAAATTAAAGTAGGATTTCATTTCATATTGTTAGAGTAGAAGTAGATGGCTAATTGTATGGTGATGTTAGTGAATGTTTGATAGGGATCAATACTACACCACTAGCATCTTAGCGGCTTGTTGGGAAGCCTTGTGTGGCAAACTAGTTTATTTTTCCTTTGAATCATTACATCTGTGAAGGTGGGGCCGCTGGTTAGCTTTCATTAGATTCGATCCCCGTCCATTTGCTAATCTTTCCATTTATAGGAGTAGGAGTAGAATAGCGAGTAGTTGGGTAGTTGAATTTCACTCTAAGAAAGTTAGGAAGGTAGAAGTCATTAGAACCATTATCACCTCCTCCTTGTGCAATCAACACTATCTAGCGCTACATCCTCCACCATCACCGTCACCATCAACATCACCTGACACTCATACAAAATTATCACCATCTCACCAAAAACCCGTCATCCTTGAATGAATAGTGTAAGGCCGCTTACGTGATTACCAGCAAATCACATCGATAAAATTGAGCGAGTATCCACAAGTGTAAGGAACATTGGAGTTATTCTCATATCCCATGAGCAATAACTTTTCAAGAGGAATTGGAATTGTATGTTTGATACTCCATATCGGATATCCAATTACTAATATGTTATGTAGTGATACAAAACTCACATCAACAGAGTGATACCTTTGTTTTCCAACATCGGGTTGGATGGTTTGTGGTTATCTTGGTCATTTTAAAAAGGTCACAGATTCAAGGAGGGTCTCAACAACATACTCATGTTGCAGAGTGTTTTAATGAGAAGAGGGCAACCTTCTATGCTTTTGTGACTAAAAAATTTGCAGATTGTCTTCTATAGCATAGCTATAATGATGACCACTAAGGGAGAACATTAAATATTGTAATGTTTCTACAATGGTTATCATAGTATTCGCTGTTTAGATAGTTTCTATTTTGTTAGTTTGTTTCAGTTTTAGAAACTATTTATAATTTGTGTATTTAAGGAGATTGAATCTCCTTTGTTTAATATATCGAAATATCAAGTTTTATAATGCTTCCAAAAGCATCATTTGATCAGATCATTTTTTTACCTTACAAATTTAAGCGGAAGTAATCCACCCTTGATAAGAAGCCATATTGCATGAGCATATAGCTTCAATTAGAGACAGCAACATAACATTTGTAACATACTAAAGTTACTAGATGGAAAATAGATACTTAATTCTGAAATTTGTAACTTGAATAGATTATCAAACAAATGTAAAACAGTTAGGAAAATAATACACTATAACCATAATACCAAAGTAAACATCCTTTACAACAACAATCCATTTAATGTGAAGGTAACTGAGTTAAGTTTCAAACTGACATAACTGACTAAACTGATTTCGATAACAACCAAAAGGAATCTAAACCATTTCTAAATATTCTGCAATTTATACATTAAATACGATAAAGGAACTTGCAAGAAAGGACCCAGAAAACATACTGAAATTAACTGAAGTTTGTTAGTCAAGCCTCGACATTCTGGCAAGAGGAGAAGTATTGACATAGGCTTAACCTCCCAACCACGGACCTTATAAATCCCCATACAATCTTTTAACATGAAAGGTCCTCCCTACCCTAGGGTTAGGCTTGGGGCACTATAGTCCAGCCATCTGAGCATAC
Organism: Cupressus sempervirens; assembly: GCA_028749045.1. Classification (NCBI taxonomy): domain Eukaryota; kingdom Viridiplantae; phylum Streptophyta; class Pinopsida; order Cupressales; family Cupressaceae; genus Cupressus; species Cupressus sempervirens. The sequence goes on along the minus strand of CM053793.1, from coordinate 502,269,949 downwards.
TGGTGTTTAGAATGTCTGCTCAGTAATAGGCGGGTATGCCTAATTAACTGGCACCACTGACATCGTGTGATCAAAATAGGCAAGTATGTCTCTAAACGATCTTGGCTAAGGATTTAGATGGGTTTCTAATACCCGATCACCACCGTTCGATTTGACAATAGGGTACATATTAGACAAACATGAGCTTAGTTGGATGTTCTTTTGGAAATCATTATAAAATTTATCATGTTTATATATTGAAGTTTTGTTTTCTGTTACTTTTCCCTTGTAGGGATTCCCTCCTCTCCACCCCCTTTCATTGGCTATTCTTGGATTCCAGCTTGGGTGAGTCCTTGGAGAAAGCAATTTTCATTCTAATATAGATCATCTTGATAATCATGGATTTCTATCCATTGGCAGATATACCATGAGCACCAATCTTATGCGATGTTGTATTCAGTTCTTGCAACATGCCAAACTTATATTTTAGTATCACTCTTGAATAGAATTTGTGACGGAGAGGAAAGGTAAATAATGCAGACGTATGAAAGAGAGGGAAACAGACCACAGTGAATTCATACACTAGGCATGTCGGCCTTTAACTTGTAATTAGAGATTCAAAACAGGCAGGCCATAGAGAAAAATCAGATGCATAGACATAGAACATAACCTGATCGGAAGTCGACAGAATGGTCGATGCCTCAAAACGCACGACTTGGAGCCGACTCTTGCTGGTAATTAAGAAGAGATTATAAGGAGAACCAGTTGCCTGAATTTAAGAAGGAAGTATTTTGTTTTGAGAGACAAGAGAGTATCTTCGTCTGAAGCCAGACGTGCTATATATATCCTTAAATTGGCTCAAGTGAGCTGTGGCCTTGATAGTCCGCTTGCTCAAGATGACTGTTTTCAAGATCATTAGTTTCGAAGTTACCGAGTTTAAAAAGTGGCGCCAAGTGTACATGGTCTTCTCTCATGAAGAGATATAAGTTTGAATTATTCGAAGTTACTCTTTTATAAAACATATATATATAATTTTAAATGATTCCATAATGCTATTATTAAATTTAAGGTCGCACCTATAGATATACGTATATCTATATACATGTGTAGTTCAAAGAAATATGGTTTATTTCTAACATCATATCCTCTTGATATATGGACATGTATATATACATACATATATACATACATATATTAATAAGTACGAACTCTAGCTATTACCTTAATATCATGGTAGCAATATATATATATATATATATATATATATATATATATATATATATAGGTGATGAAAAAGAAATAGAGATGACATCACAAAACATCAAAGATAATGGTTCTGAATAAGAATTCTAGTTTATGATTGTTTTTATATGTTTGCCCAAGTAGCTCATGATTGTCCAGTGGTGTACTCTTTTGTGAAGTCGCTAAATCCTTATCAAGGTAGTTAAAGGTCATACTTGGCAATCAAATAATGGACTAGAATAGTGCCCCATTCCTTGAATCCTGTTTAGCAATGCTTTTTCCCCCTTTGTCTGCTCCTACAACCACCATTGCAACATTTTCACAATAATAACAAGTTCTTCCATTTAAATCAATATTAGAATATATCATAGATAATTGTAATTATGGTTAACTACCATTATCAATAACAATTAAACATAATAAAACGATGGCTAACTACCATTTTCAATAAACAAGTAAACATGATAACTATTAACCGATTCCACTATAACAACCATTTCCACATGAAATAAACGGTTAACTATAACTTCCCTTTTCACATGATCATGAAAATGATAGTTTTTAACTAATCGTCTCAACGGCTATAACTTATTTTAATTCGGTCAAAATTTTGGGATGGAACATACCTTGTGTTTTCATTGTCCCCAATGAATTACCAATAGAAATTTAAAGGTGCCTATGTAATTGCATAATGTTTTAATTAAAAACAAGAAAATGTTTATGGTCTGGTCCTAGAGGAAAGATGAGGAAATTTTAGGAATATATCATCATAGTCTTCCCAAGTAGCATTCTCTTTAGTATGCCGGTCCCAGTTGACCTTGCATTAGGTTATGTCTCGATTTTGTAAGGGAAGTGTACGCACCTCAAGTATTCTGAGTGGTTCTATTTCCACCACCCCTAGGTCTCGTACTTGTAAAAGATTCCAATCAATTATATGCCCATGATGAGTGATATATTTCTTAAGATATGACACATGAAAGACGCCATGCATCTTGGCAAGGGCTGGAGGTAGTGCAATTTTGTAGGCTACTAGGTTTACAACCTCTAACACCTCAAAGGGTCTCACATATCTTGGGACCAAGTTTGCATTCTTCTCGAACTTAATGGTACTATTTCGGGGTTTTACTTTTAGTAGAACCTTTTCTCCTATTGAGAATTCCCTGGGTATTCTTTTTGCATCTACATAACATTTTTGTCTATCATTTGCTTCTTTCAATCTCTGACGGATTTGAATTACTTGTACTTCCATCTCTTTTAGCATTTTAGGCCCAATGATAATCCTGTCTTCAATATAATTCCAGTTTATAGGAGTTCTGTATTTATGGCCGTATAGGGCTTGGTGCAAGGGCACCATCTTCCCCCTCAAGTTTTACATTATTTTAAAACTATGACTCATTTCTTAAAATATAAATTTGTTGAATTACATTATAATGATTTAAAAAAAAGACATTATATGATGATTGAAATCCTGAATGGAATACAAAGGGACATGGGAATACAAAAGATCTTAAGGAAGTTGAACGGTTTGTAACCATTAAGATGGTCTTTAAATAAGAAATCTCATAATGTAAAGACAGCGGTCAATAGGGATAAAATAGCTGAGAAGAGAATAGTTTTGGGAAGAAAGTGAATAGAGATAATTTTGAAATGGCTCTCTGGCAGTAGCCAAAGAGCCATTCATTATAATAGCAGACCATATGTTAATGGAGTTTCAGTTTTTGTTAAGTTAAATCTTTATCGGTTTTGGTTATTTTCCTTTGTACATTCGGTTTCAAGGTTCTAAATTATGCAGATTCATTTCAATGGTTATGTGAGATATAACATGTGTTGCTTATGGCATGATTATTAATGGATTCTTTCATTAGATCAATCCTGATGGGGATGATGGCATTGTGAATATGTTTGCTCCTTCGTATTCCTCCATAACTATCGCTGTTTGATAAATGGGTTGTAAGGAAGAGGAATCGGCTATGAAAACCGATAGTAAGCCTTGTTTAAATCGTTAATGTAAGGAGAAACCCAAACTTCTTTGTGGTTTGGTGAATGCACTCGTTTGTGAAGGAGGTGACGAATTATATGCAAAGGTGGTGGTTTCACTTACCCCATTCGATAATGGAAAGGGGTCGTTGCAACTGTTTTAATGAAGGAGCCCGCCGTAGAAAGAGATATGATTGAGTACTGCTTCATTGTTAGCCAATAATAACGCAAGTTGAAGGATATGAGGGTGGAGCCGAGCAGGGAGATTTCCCGTGGAGGAAGCCACATAAGGCAAGGATTCGGTGTTCGATGAAAGTTGTTTTGGTGGTTGAAGGAAGCCGAGTCCTTAGTTTAGATTTTGGAACCCACAACCATGATTAAGGAAGGTCTTTCTATGGAAGAGAGAGCTTGGGGTTGTGTGAAGAATCCGATTGCCTTCAAAGCAAAAAGGTGGCGGAATGGCATGCAGTAAAGAGGTGGTGACTCGATAGTAAGGAAGAGTGATAGCGGATAGGAAGGAGTTTGAAGACAAAGAGAGACTGTGAGCAATGGAGGGGAGTATGGCAGTGTAAGAAGATGAGCTCAGTAGGTGAAGGGCAAAGAGGGGCACGGTTATGTATAGATTAAAGGAGCACAAAAGTGTAATAAGGAATCGGGTGCAAAATGAAGACCATATACACAAAATAAACATATTTGGTGAGATTTATACTAAAGTGTATATTAGTATATCGAGTTAATGCATAGTATGTGTAATTAACAGTATTATTATTGGGGTATCAAGAGATCAAGAACCTCTAGTGAATGTCTACGAAGATGTAGAAATGAAGATATGCAGATTTGTGGTATGGATTGTTCCTCTTTTCATAAGGGCTTCAAAGGGTGCCATCTTGATAGCGGATTGATAAAAGTTATTATAAGAAAAATCTACTGAGGGTAGGTACATCTCCCACTAGTACTGTCGATCCATGCAATAGACTTGTAGAAGGTCTTCCAAAACTTGGTTTACTCTCTCTATTTGGTCGTCGGTCTCCGAATGATAAGCATAACTAATATTTAGTTTGATTCCTAAGGCCGAGAATAGTGTTTGGCAATATTTCGATGTTATCCTAGCATCCCTGTCAGATATAATCTTTTCTAGAATTCCATGAACTCTGAAAATTTCTTGCATGAACTTGTGAGCAATTTCTAGTGCTCCATCAGTCAAATTACCGAGTATGAAGTGGGCCACTTTGGTTAATCTGTCTACTACCACTAAAATGGTGTTTTGTTTGCTTTGAGTAATGGGTAATCCTTGTATGAAATCCATGGTGATTATCTGCCATTTCTATTCTGGTACTTCGTTTGGGTATAGGAGGCCAGCTGGATAGCGATGTTTTGCCTTGACTCTCTGGCACTCTAGACATCCTGCTACATAATCTGTTATTTCTCTTTTCATTCCTTCCAAAAATATAAGGGTTTTATATTTTTGTCAACTTCTTAGTTACTCCAAGGTGTCTTGAATAGGGGGCTGAGTGGAATTCTTCTAAAATCATTCTTCAAATTTTCGGTGCTTTGGGTATGTACATCCTACCATGATACCTCAATAGTTCATCTTCTTCTATCTTGAAGTCTTTGTATCTGGGGTCTCGTGGGACTCTGAGAAGTGTGTGACTGATCTCATGGGTAGTCCTTGTAGTCCTACCACTAAAATGGTGTTGTGTTTGCTACGAGTCATGGGCAGTCCTTGTATGAAATCCATGGTGATTATCTGCCATTTCCATTTTGGTACTTCGTTTGGGTGTAGGAGGCCAGCTAGATAGCAGTGTTTTGCCTTGACTCTATAGCACTCTAGACATCCCGCCACATAATCTGTTATTTCTCTTTTCATTCTCTTCCAAAAATATAAGGGTTTTATAACTATCAACATCTTAGTTATCCGAGGTGTCTTGTATAGGGGACTGAGTGGAATTCTTCTAAAATCATTCTTCGAATTTTTGGTGCTTTGGGTATGTACATCCTACCACCATACCTCAATATTCCATCTTCTTCTATCTTGAAGTCTTTGTATCTAGGTTCCTGTGGGTCTTTGAGAAGTGCGTGACTGATCTTTGCATACAAGTCATCTTGCTTAAAATACTGTAATACTTGATCCTTTAATCTAATATCTATGACGGCCATAGTAGAAATATGCCTCTATTGGCTTAAGGCATCTGCTACCTTATTCTCATTACCCTTAATGTAGCCAATGTCAAAGTCATAATTTGCTAGAAATTCCAATCATTTTCTTTGTCTGGTGCTAAGGTTGGGTTGAGTGAAAATGTACTTTAGGCCATGGTGATCTAATTGAAGTTCAAAAGGCTTCCCTATCAAGTAGTGCCTCCACATTTGGAGGGCATGCATGATGGCGGCTAATTCCAGATCCTGTGGGGCATAGATTTGCTTATAGTTTTTCAGTTTTCTTGACTCGTATGCAACAACTTGATCCTCTTGCATCAATACACCTCCTAATCCCTCCTCAGATGCATCAATTATAACCACAAATTCCTTCTGGGGGCCTGGTACTTTAAGTATTGGTGTAGTGGTTAACTTCTCTTTTAGGTACTCAAAGGCTGTCTGACATTTCTCAGTCCAAATAAATTTCTTCCCTTTCTTTTGAAGTGAGGTTATCGGGTAAGCTATCTTGGAAAAATTTCTAACAAACTTCCTATAGAACCTTGCTAGCCTCATGAAGCTTTTGACTTCTATCACATTCCTAGGCATGGGCCATTCCTTGATTGCTTTAATTTTTGAAGGATCCACAGCTATCCCTTGAGCCGATATAATGTCTCCTAGATATTGGATTTTTTTTTGATAAAAGGCACACTTAGATAGCTTCCCATATAGCTTATGTTTTCTCAACCTATGCAGAACTTTCTCTAGATGCTCTTAGTGTTCTTTTTCATTTCGTAAGTAGATCATAATATCATCTATAAAGACCAATACAAACTTATTCAAACAGTCTTGAATAATACTATTCATCAGATTCATGAAGGTTTCCGAAGCATTAGTTAGCCTGAAGAGTAGTATTGTAAACTCATAATGCCCATATCTAGTTCTGAACGCAGTCTTGTGAATGTCTTCATCTTTAATACAAAGTTGATGATACCCCGACCTTAGGTCAATTTTTGAAAATACAGCAACACCTCTCATATGATCAAATAGATCATCAATTCTAGGAAGTGGGTATCAATTTTTAATGGTGACCTTCTTAAGCATTCTATATCTCATAGTTCCATCCTTTTTCCTGACAAATAACACAGGGCTCCCTAGGGTGAGACACTAGGTTGAAAATATTTCTTATTTAGCATATCTTGTAACTGTATTTGTAATTCCATCAACTCTATGGTGTTCATTTGATAAGGAGCTCGGGATATAGGTTCTACCCCAGGCATCAAGTCTATAGTAAAATCAAACACTCTAGATAGGTGTAATCCTAGAAGTTCTTTAGGAAACACATCCTAAAACTTCTTAAGGTATGGATACCTCTCCTCGAAGGATTACCTCAATTTTTCTCTAATTTCTCCATCTTCAAAGATGTAGTCATCACCATAACTAGCATCTATAGGTTCTCTCAAGTCTTCAATCTTAATTGCAAAAATCTCGTAGCCTTTTCTTCCACATTTCTTGAGCTGCATGGCAGATATTTGCCGTGGTTTGATTTCATACAAAACTCCCTTGATGCTTATAGGGTTGCCTTGGTCATCCAAGCATTTGACTATTTTGGCGAGAGAATCAACCTTGGCCTTGTTTCAACTAAGCCAATTGATGCCTGTGATGATATCATAGGACCCAAGAGGTGCTACATATAGATTCAATTCTGTAGAGAAATTTGGAAAGTCAACCCGAGCCTCAAATAGACACTACTCTACCTTAGCCCTTGACTGGTATGCATACTTGACCATCCATGGTTTTTCCATGTAATTAGACCTCTTGGGAAATCTACTTAATAATTTTGGAGATATAAAGCATTTTGTGGCTCCGATATCTATTAATATGGAAATAGGTTTTTCGTAGATCTTACCCAAAGTTTCGATTGGGCCTAGTTGTTGTTCTGCCTGTCAGTTATCTAGCGTTGGGTGTATCCTTTGCTGGTAGACATGTTGCTATGGTGGTCGAGGTGGTTGGTTGGTGTTTGCCTTACGAGGACATTTGTTAGCATAGTGATCACCATCACAATTGTAGCATCCTGTTGGTGGTCCTTTCCCTTCATTGCCTTTGCCATTCCTATTTGAATTGGGGTTACCTTTGAAGTCCTTGTTACTATTTCCTCTTGGCTCTGGTTTGTTGGGTTTGTAGTTCCTTAATTGTTTCTTGTGGGATCCAGAATCTGTCCCTTCTGAATTCCAACTTGTTTTCCTTATTATTATCTCGAACAGAAGCATCTCTTCTAATTTAATGTTCTTGTCAAATAGCTTTTTCTAGTGCTTCTTCCATGGTTCGAGGAGTGAGAACAATCAACTACTCGTCCGATCCTATTATTTAGTCACACGATAAACTTTCTAACCTTCAAATTCCTATCTTGCTTATACGGAGGTACGTATTTCAGCAAGCAAGTGAATTTTTCCCAATATTTGGGTACAGACATATTCCCTTGCTTAAAGTTCTGGAAGTCCAACAACTTTTGATCGTAGAAGGTTTGGGGTAACCATTGGTTTTTGAAGATGGTCACAAACTTTTCCCAGGTAATTTTAGTTGTCTTTATATTCAATTCAACCTTGGTATTTCCCCACCAAGTAGCGGCTTCCCCTGAAAAATGATAGATTCCCCAAATTGCTTTTGAGGTTTTAGAGAAATTCCTAATTTCAAAGTATCGTTTCTTTTCGGTCAACCATGTTTCCCCATCCTCTCCGGATTCAAAACCAGGAAACTTAATAGGTTTTATCTTTTTGATATCCGAGCATAAGTCATCAGCTATTTCCAATTTCTTTTGATTCTCAGTTTGTGTGAGTGAGGCTTGAGTATTCCTTTCACTTTGTTTAGAATTTTCATGTTCAGTTATGGGAGGAGGTGAAGATTGCATCTCCTCTTGACCTCACCCAATCTGGGCTGCCAGATCATTAATTTTCTTTTCCATACTTTCTAGCTTCGTTTGCATATCTTGCAAAACCTGAAGCAACAGATCCGAGGGAAAGGGTGGATTGTTTTGATTGATTATTTCATTGTCTGCAGTGTTTCCATTGCTGTTCATGTTTCCTATTTTCAGTTGGCTTGAAAAAAACTACATACAATGTTTAAGTCAATTTCCTATTCATACTCTACTTTCTAAAAGAGAATCACATAAGACCAAAATTTTGCTAATTACTTATTTATTCTTTTATTCCCCTAGCTACAATTGTAGCAGGTTTTATTTACAAAATTCCCTCTTCTGAGGGTTTTATAATATAATTCGAACATTCCAATGCCCTATTTTGGGGTTTTCTGTTCAGTTTCAATTTGTTGCATATCCCACACTAGCCAAGTTTTATGGAAGAGTATAAGGGGGTTAGTTTGTCAGGCATTCCATGGTTTGATGAGTTTATCTCTATAAGTTACCTTCCAGGTAGGAGTCCATCTGATCCTTTCCTTTTTCATTTGTTGTAGAGCTTGTTTTAAGGTTTAGTTGTCCAGAGGCATGGAACAATAGGAGTAATCATAGTTTGGCATGTTCTTAATCAAGTAGGGAAATATGGGATGCCATGCCTTCTTGCAAGGAGTCTTTCGTGTATACATCCTATTACATTTAAATCTAAAGAAAATTTCAGGTTTACTAATTTGCTAGGTGATGTGCCCGAGGTTCAATGTTGAACCCAGTGCTCTGATACCATATGTAACATACTAAATTACTAGACTGAAAATAGATACTTAATTCTGAAATTTGTAACTTGAACATATTATCAAATGAATGTAAAATAGTTAGAAAAATAATACACTATAACCATAATACCAAAGTAAACATCCTTTACAACTACAATCCATTTCATGTGAAGGTAACTTAGTTAACTTTCAAACTGAAATAACTGACTAAACTGATTTTGACAACAACTAAAAGGAATCTAAATCATTTCTAAATATTTTGCAATTTATACATTAAATACGATAAAGGAACTTGCAAGAAAGGATCCAGAAAACATATTGAAATTAACTGAAAGTAACTAAAGTTTGTTGTTCAAGCCTTGACATTCTGGCAAGAGGAGAAGCATTGACATAGGCTTAACCTCCCAACCACGGACCTTATAAATCCCCACACAATCTTTTAACATGAAAGACCCTCCCTACCCCGGAGTCAAGCTCAGAGCACTATAGTCCAGCCATCCGAGCATATCAGTGTTTAGAATGTCAACTCAGTAATAGGGGGGCATCCCTGATTAACTGACACCACCGACATCTTGTAATTGTAATAGGCAAGCATGCCTCTAATCGACCTTGGCCAAGGATTTAGATGTGTTTCTAATACCCGATCACCACCGCTCGACTTGACAACAAGGTACATATTGGACAAACATGAGCTTACATGGATGTGCATTTGGAAATCATTATAAAATTTATCATGTTTATATATTGAAGTTATGATTTTTGTTACTTTTCCCTTGTAGGATTCCCTCCTCTCCACCCCCTTTCATTGGCTATTCCAGCTAGGGTGAGTCCTTGGAGAAAGCAATTTTCATTCTGATATAGATCATCTTGATAATCATGGATTTCTATCCATTGGTAGATATACCGCGAGCACCAATCTTGTGTGATGTTGTATTCAGTTCATGCAACATGCCAGACTTATATTTCAATATCACTCTTGAATAGAATTCGTGACAAAGAGGAAAGGTACATAATGTAGATGTGTAACAGAGAGGGAAATAGACCATAGTGAATTCATACACTAGGCATGTTGGCCTTAACTTGTAATTAACAAATTTCAGAGATTCGAAACAGGCAAGCCATAGAGAAAAATCAGATGCATAGACATAGAACATAACTTGATCAGAAGTCAGCTTGACAAAATGGTTGATGCCTTAATCCGCACGGCTTGGAGTCGACTCTTGCTGGAAATTAAGAAGAGATTATAAGGAGAACCAATGGTCTGAATATAAGGAGGTATTTCGTTTTTAGAGACAAAAGAGAGTCTCCGTCTAAAGCTAGACGTGCTATATATATCCTTGCATTGGCTCAAGCGAGCCACGGCCTTGATCGTCCGTTTGTTCAAGATGACTGTTTTTAAGATCATCGGTTTCAGAGTTATTGAGTTTAAAAAGTGGCGCCAAGTGTACATGGTCGCCTCTCATGAAGAGATATAAGTTTGAATTATTAAAAGTTCCTTTATATATATATATATATATATGTATATGTATATATTATTTTAAATGATTCCATCATACTATCATTAAATCTAAGGTCGCAACTATAGATATAAGTATATTTAGATACGTGTGTAATTTGAAGAAATATGGTTAATGTATCTATATCTATATCTATATCTATATATATATACATACATACAGGTGCATATATCAAGAGGATATGATGTTAGAAACAAACCATATTTCTTTGAACTACACACACACACATAATCAGTACAGACTCTAGATATTACCTTAATATCATGGTGGCATCATAAATATATATAGTTGATGAAAGAGAAATAGAGACGACATCACAAAACAACAAAGGTAATGGTTTTGAATAAGAATTCTAGTTAATGATTGTTTTTATATGTTTGCCCAAGTAGCTCATGATTGTCCAATGGTGTATTCTATTGTGAAGTCGCTAAATCCTTATCAAGGTAGTTAGAGGTCATACTTGGCGATCGAACAATCGACTAGAATAGTGCCCCATTCCTTGAATCCTATCTAGCAATGCTTCCCCCCCTTCATCTACTCCTGCAACCACCATTGCAACATTTCCACAATAATAACAAGTTCTTCCATTTAAATCAATATTAGAATATATCACTAGAATAATTGTAATAACGGTTAACTACCATTATCAATAACAAGTAAACATAATAAAACAACGGCTAACTACCATTTTCAATAAACAAGTAAACATGATAACTGTTAACCGATTCCACATGAAACAAATTGTTAATTATAACTTCCCTTTTCACATGATCATGAAAATGATAGTTTTTTTACTAATTGTCTCAATGGCTATAACCTATTTTAATTAGGTAAAATTTTGGGATGTAACAACATTGCATATGCCACACAAACCATATGAGAGACAGCATTATAAGATAACCATCGTATGAATAAGATAGATAAGGATCAGATACTGTAAAATTTTTTTATTATTGTATAAATTAGTTTGGCAAGGATCTGGGACAGTGATTATTATATCATTGCAGATTATGTTATTTTTTGATTCATATAGAATCACAAATATATCAGAACTTCTATATTGGATATCATTTCAGCAATTCAAAGTGTTATTCCAAGAATATTATCAACTTAAGGATATAGCAGATATAGCTGTATATATTCATTTGCCTCTATCATTTGAAGCATTTTTGATATGAGACATCATCATCTCTTTTCTAAGGAATAATAAATCATTTGATAATATCAATCTTAGTGTTTTATGTACCAGACCACTGGTATTCTCATTTGTTGGCCATCAAGTATTTAAGTCAGATTTGAAATCAATTTTTAGTAATCGTTAATACAAAGGATAGTAACAAATTAAAGAATTAGATGAAAATAAGCCTCTTGCAATTTAATGAATTAGGCAAAACCCTAAGGAAATCACATAAAGCGACATTACAAGTGGTATCCTGCCTCTTTGTGGAAGTTTATGTGTGGGAAAGAAATAAAGACATACTGAAAGAAATCTGCCCAAAACACAAAAGATAAGATAAACAACAAACAAGAAAGAACTAGCATGGGGGAAAATGGAAAATATAACAGAACGGATCAATTTATGGTACAACAACGAATGACACAATTACTAGAAATGTTGACTCAAACAATAGTCAACGTTTCCTACAAATATTATAATTACACCGATAATAATGGGGGTAATGTTGGGAATGAAGGACAACTCAATTAATGAGTCCAAATTGTCGAGTTCCTACAACAACTTTTGGACCAATGATACCTACTTCACTCCAAGGATAGAACAATAGGCTAAGTCACAAGGTTCAAATTCGAATTCGAGTTCGGCAACTATAAAATTCGAATGAAGTTCGGGAAAGAGTAAAAATTCGGGAAAAAATTCGAATTAAATTCGCTTTATACAATTTTAATTATTTTCTAGATGTATGTAATATATGTTATCAATTATCAAAATAGTAAAAATTGCTAAATAGATCTCACAACTTCATAAGCTTGATGAGACATTTATTAAGTACAAAACATAAGAAAAATGTGAAATCACAATAGCAAAGATATTATTTTGTTGTGAAGGTACAATCAAAAGTCAAGACTTCATAGCTTCAAGAAAGCTCAAAGTCATCAAGAGCACTTGGCTTAGATGGTGTAGCATCATCATCAGTATCACTACCCAATTCTTCCTCAAAAAAGTAAGGCTCATCTGTGTCTGGTACTGCTCTGTCTTCTAAAGTCTGTTGTTGTGAAGATGACTCATTTGCTGATTTGTTCATAAGCAATTTTAAATTGCTGCGAACATAGACAAGATCTCCCAACTTTCCAGACAACAACTTGTTCCTCTTTTTGGAATGGATTTGGTCAAAGCAACTCCAATTTCTCTCACAAGCTGATGAACTTGCTTCTTGACTCAAAATTCGAATGGCAAATTGCTGAAGTTCAGGAGTTTTTGCCCCATAACTCATTCACCGTCTATAACTAGGTACCTCATCTCGTGTCATATCATATTTGGCTGCTCCTATTCCAAACATCCCTTCTGCTTTTTTGTATTTCCAACATTGTTTTCTAATTAGAGATGCAATTGTTGGATCTGGTTGAAATCTACCAATGGCTTCATAAAACCCTGCCATAATTTCAGCATCACCTTGTCTATCAACGTAAAATAGTTTAGGCTCCAAATAGCAAGCTGCTGCATGTAAAGGAGTGTGCATCATTTTCCATCTTGAATCAACAGTCTCCCATATCTCTATGTACTCTACTTCCACATTATTTAGTGCTCTCTGAATTGCTTCCTTGCAACGGTCCATGCTTTCATAAAGCATTCCAAGGCAAGGAGTGTCACCATCAACCATGCGGAGCAACGTCGACAATTGGACCGCATATATTTAAAACCTTTGCCCCACTTTCCCAAAAGCTACTATTTAAAACAATTTGCTCTATGATCTTCCCCTTACCACCTTTTGAGAGAGTTGAATTTTCCCACTCATTGGAACAAATTACAGATCTTAAAGCTGCTTTCTTTTCAACCACTCTTCTCAAAGTGATATAAAATGAAGCGAATCTTGTATCGCAAGGCCTCAACAACTCTCTAGATGCATGTTGCCTGTAAAGGCTCAATGTGAGACGATGATTTCGTATGAAATTAATAACTTCTCTTCCTCTATGAATTACTTCATGTATCCAAGGGAATTTTGCCAAATCATGTAGCAACAAATCCAAACAATGAGTTGCACATGGACTCCAATAAATTTTTGGGTACTTATCTACAATCAACTTGCCAACTCCCACACAATTTGCTGCACTATCAGTAACCACTTGAACCTCATTTGCAACCCCTACTTCAAGAATTGCTTCCTCTAATATCTGAAATATATATTCAGAAGTTTTTTTATGATTCATAGTGTCAATAACCTTTAAGAATACAACACCTTTAGGACAAGACACTAAAACATTAATCAATGGTCTTTGACAGATATCTGACCATCCATCACTCAATATGGTGCACCCTGTTGCCTTCCAAGAGGCTTTGACCACAACTAATTTATCAATCACTCTATCTTTTGACCTCTCTAAGAGAGTTGTTCTCAAAGCCTCATAAGAAGGAGTTATGTATTCTTTGCCAAACTCTCCAGCCTTTTGAAATACAACACGATAAAGTGGATTTCTAGCTACATTGCATGGAATTGCACTAGTATAGAATAAATCAGCTAGTAAATCATCAACTACTTGTTTCTCACATGGTCTCCAAAAGCTATTCAAAGTTCCACTCTCTTTTGTTGGCTTTACAACCTGAGGTATACATGAAGATGAAGGTATAGTGGATGTGAATCTAGGGACGTCTTCAATTCTTTGTTTCTTTTGTGCATTCTTCATCTTTTGAGCAATAGAAGATGAATGGTGTTTCTCTAACATTGCTCTAAGCTCTTGGGTCACACCTGGACATGCAATAACACCTCCACCTTTACCTGCCATAATACCAAGCAGGTGATCCATGACCCTTGTTAGACTTCCGGTAATAACTTTTGGACACAAGTTACATTGAGCTTTATTAGGACCATTTTTAGTCACATGTTTCCATGCCTCCGAAGTTGATTTGTTGGGAGCCATATTACAATCTGTAGAATTAAAAACAAAACAATATATTATTATTTCAAACTTTAAAACAAAATAATTCAATAAATAATTTTAAAATGTTAATTTAAAGTTAAACATGTTAAAGGTCAACTTTTTACACTAATAATTCTATTATTTAAAAATTGAAATATAAATTTATAATTTATTAAACATAATATAATATATCTATTTTATTTATTAAATTATAATAAAAATTATAAACTTAGAAAGCAAAATAAAGTAAACATATTAATATATATCTTATGGACTCTAATATTTTAAACGTTTTCCGAACTATGTTAATTAAAAATTAATATATCACTATTTTAAATCAATTTAAAAAAATAAATCTAATATTTAATTAACTATTACAAAATAGATTACAAAGAATTATTAAAAAATTAAATTGATTGCAAAAACTATATAAATAGAAATAAATTTGTTATACAAATTATATCATGTAAAAAACTATATACAAATTATATTTAAAAACTATATAAAAAAAAAAACTAAATATAAAATTAATACATATTGAAAAGTTAAAATTATATAAAATACAAACAAACTAGGTAATATGTAATACAAAGTCAAACTATAGAAAAGTTTTTACATATTACAAAATGAATCGCAAAAAAACTGAATCAAAAGCTTATTACAAAATGAATCGCAATTTATAATATGAAATATAAAATTGGAGTTTTAAACTATACGAATGGAAAAAAAGAATCACTGCAGCTTTACACAGGTGTTGCCGACTGCCGAGCACGACAAAGGGCACAGGCGTTGCTGATTGCCGAGCACGACAAAGACCAAAGAACACGTTGTGCACGACAAAGGGCCGAGAGAGGGTGTTTTGGTTCATTCGCTGCTCAGGAAAATTCATTCGTAGGGTGTTTTGTTTGAGGGTTCGAACTGCGTTTTATAGTTTTTTTTGCATGCCAAAACCCTACAAACTCTGCAAACGGAAATTTCCAAGTGCATTTGACTCTGATTAGAAAGTCTGTTTGTAGCAGCCGAATCAACAACGGATTTTAATGATTTTTTTGGGCAAGTTTCACATTCGGCAATATCTAAATATCAAGCTTGATATTCGCTGAACCTTGTGACTTAGACAATAGGAAGACAGGGAACCTATATTGGAAGAACTACAAGATCAACTACAACAAGATTGAATAGATGGAAGATTACAACCACATATGTGACTCAAGGATTCAAAGAGGAAGATCAACAAACTCGACATACCATACTTTGATGGTTTAAGAAGACCAAGGTACATGCATGGTTACAAAAGTTAGACATAAACTTTCAACTTAACTTCATATTAGGAGAGTAAGCTATGGAGATGTTGCCTTCGACGGTATAGCTCACGAATGGTCGTACAATGACATGATAACCACATGCCATGCAAAAGTTGCTTCGTATATGGAATTCATGAAGAGGGCAAGATAAAGGCTCAATAATAAGAACCTTGAGCTTCATTTTAAATAATTGGCACAATATAAGAAAAGGGGAACACTTGATAACTATTTTTGTTACATCCCTTGTAACCATTTTATTTCATAGCCATAATAATTATTCCTATGAAGTGTGACAATGACAATTGATGGATTTCAGTTAATTTTGGTTACAAGTTTTTCTAATAAGAATATAGATGTATATTTTGATTTGTTAATGAAACTAATATTAGGAGGAATTGTATTTTTCTCATGTGGAAATTGGAAATTGGAAAAAATTGTTGATGTATATTTATGCTATTATGGTAAGTCTGAGTTTATTGCAATGATGTGGATATCTAATCCTTCCATGTCAATGGATGCCATAGGAGAACCATCTTGCAAGTGAGAAAGGAGTATCATTAGTGTAGGAGCACATGAGCAAATTGTGAAAGTTAATGCCATTCGAACTAAAACCTTGACTGTAGTGAGTTCCTTAGGATGGGGCATGTGGTAATTAGATGTCTAGAATGTCTAGTTGTCCTAGGCATAGAGTTTCCTCATCTATTTTAATAAACAACCTTGGTAATCATTATTTAATTATCCTTCGTATTTTTTATTTATTTTATTTTTCGTTTAGAAATATATATATTTATATATTTTTAACATTTTGATATACCTTGTATTATATGTTTGGTAATACTGCCTTTAAGTACATGTAATCTCACACACACACACACACACACACACACACACACACACACACACACACATATATTATTATGTTCAAGCATGTTGCATTCTCTTGGAATTAATTAATGATCATGTAGTAGTCAGACGTTTTTGATTAAGTGACAATAGGTTTTGAAGCGACCTTGAAACCCAATACAAGGGGTTTTAAACGAATGGACTTGAAACCCATACTGAAAGATATGCAATAAGCCCCACAAAGAGAAATGGAACAAGGAAAAAACATGACAAAGACGAAGAAGGGGGTGCCAAACAACTCATAACCCCCACAAACACAAGCTGGCGGTCAAGAAAAGGATATACAATCAATCAATAGACTGCCCCACTGAAAAGGAATAACAACAAGATTAAGATTTCCCCTTAGATCCCTACTCGTGGGATCTAAGGGTCACGTTGAAAGGAGAGGGGTTCTTTGAATGTTTTCCTTTGACCATAATCCATCCTTCGTGAACCTTGGTCGCCTCAGAATGCCAAGCCAACGAATCCACAAATCTATTAGAACCAACAGTGATAGGGATAATAAGCTCACCTAGGGAAGCAGAGCCAACACTAGCAGTGATAGAGATAGTAGGCTCACCAAGGGGAGTAGAGCCAAGACTAGTAGAGGACACAACACTTCCCGTTGTAGCAGGGGCAACAGGCTCCTTAGGAGCAGGAGGAGAAGTAGAGACATCGTTAGCAGTTGAGTTAGGTGATCTACTTTTAGTAACAAACACACCTTCAGTTTCTCCATTTGACAGAGCAGCAGCAACTTCCAAAGAGGTAGTACCCTTAATGGAATCAAGAGGAGATTCACCATCATGAACCAACACTGGATCATTGGCATGCCCATCCGAATGAGGAGGACCCTTAAAAAATGTGCAGTGATCATTAGAAGCTCCCTTCCACCATGAGGTAGACTTTTTCGGTTCAACTTTCCCTAGCCCACAATTAGCCTCAACATGCCCAACCTTGAAACACTTTCTGCATCTAAAAGGGAAGCCCTCATAGTTCAGAGGTTGGATCTAAGTGCCCTTTGGAGACATCAACTCAATCTTTGCAATTAACCCTTAGAAGCATCAATTTCAACAAGAATGCGAGCAAAGGTAGAGTGGAGAATATCAGAGGAGTCCTTGTCAACCAAAGGAAGTCACCAAGAGCATCACCAACTTCTTCTAGGACCGGATCCACCCAAAGATGAAGAGGGAGGTAGAGGAGCCGAACCCAAATAGGCACCTTGCAAAAGGTTTTTGAAGAATGGTTGAAATCTGCATGCCATGGCTTCATCATCAAAGGGAAGCGATTCTCCCAAGTGAACAAAATGCTTGCAAAGAACAACCTATCCATCTGAAGCCTTCTCAAACTGTGGCAAAAGAACCCTTGGCTGAAGGGAAAATGTGAACTATATCTAAAATAATAGGCTCCCAGTGACTGGAAATCTACTGGTGAAGTTGAGGAAGAGATGGCCAAAAGCCCCTAAATCTGCAAATGATAGCATTGATCTCTTCTACAGATTCCACATTCAGTGTGACAACAACGTAATAACTGATGGGGAAAGGAGCAACGTCTGTTCTTCCATTTCCAGTCATTGCTTTCTCAGTATATGAAGTACCATTTGAGGGGCCACAAGCAGTGGCAATGCTCTAAGCAGCAGGGGCCCCAACCGTAGCAACAATTGCATTACTTTTCTTCAAAACAAGAACCCTGGCCGCCATCTTAGTATTAGTAGACACAACAAGAACACCCGCCGCCCAACTCTAGGCGCAAAAGAAACCACATCGACAGATAGAGGCTTCCTAACAGCCTTGTGCATATAAAGAAGCCCAAAACCCTCAACCTGACATGATCAGGGTTAGGAGGGATTGAGCTCTTAACACCACCCGATGAAGCAGAACCACCAATGACAGCGCACGAGCCTTGCAAGACTAAAAGAGGTGGCCATAGCTGTAGCTGGAAGAGTGCTTCCACCAACAGAAGAGAGCTTATCACTCCCAAATGAGGCAAGACCACCATAGCCTGCGACACAGGAGGAGGCAATTGAAGAACACGGACGGGAATAAACTTCGAGCAGCATAGCAGGTTATGTAGTAATCAGATGTTATGCATTAAGTATGTCTCTTTGTTGGGCAGCTCTTTTGGAGATGGCAAGAGTAACTCCCTCTTGCCACCTCGGAGAGGACTTGCCCTTGTGCGTTGAAGCTAAGAAGCTTGGGGTTGGCTAAGGGTGGCCCATTTCTTTTGGCAGATTTTGGAATAGCAGTGATGTGTGGGGGATTTCGGTGTTGAGCGTAATTTTGCTTTGTCTTTCCTGAACTACTATTTTGGCTTTGAGCTGGTTGTATTACCTGGAGCTCGATTCTCCTCTGATCGTGCATAACAAGCATACGTGTTTTACTTTCTGTCATATTTCTTGGGCTTCCAATGATGGATTTTATTGATGTATACATGAAGTAATATTGCATTTCATTTTGGATAAATATGAAATATCGTTGAGTTCTGTTGGGATGATGTCTCTTTCTATATCAAAGAAGCACATTTGTGCCTTGATTGATATACGTACGTGTTTATGTACCACAATCGGTTTGTGAACAAGTTAGTATCTCTGTCAGCATTGTTTTTATAATCATATAACTACTAACCTTGCACACAGTTGGAAAGAGTTTCCTCTGCATCACGACATTGTTTATCTGTATAGGTCTCATTTTTAAATAGATTAACTTGCTTGCTAAACATTTAATCGGGTTGTAAGACTTGCTTGAATTTCTCATGCATGTTATTATGTGTTAGTTCCAATTTTTCATGGGAAGAAGTAATAACTTCTCTCTCACAACAATTTGTTAATCTCGGTCAATGTAACATACCCGTGTCTCAGTTACGACAAATGTTGTGTGCTCAAAGCTCTCATAAACTGATTTTAGTTATGATCTACCCTGTCGGATCCCTTTTGGATTGTTTAGTTCTCTCTTGGGATTAGAATTAAGTTCTGTCTATGAACCTGAGTCTATGATATTTAATGATTGAAGCTTTTGAACTTGTTATGGGACTAAACTAGTTAAGAAAAAGGCTTGGGATGGGTAGAATGTAGATCTTTATAGCGTCATATTAGCAAAGGTTACATCTATATGAGTATTATCTATCTATCTAGAGATAGATACGTATGAATATGTATACATATAAACACATTAACAAAGCGTTTTGTTTTACCTTATATTATGCATTTGGTCATACTATCTTTATGTAGATGTAATCTCACATGCATATTGTAATGTCCCCATTTTTGTGAGCATCAGAGTTTGTTTGGATTAGCCTATGTATGGTTAGAGGGTTCCTTTCCAAAGAATATAAGCATTCAAGATTGCTCTTCGTTTGGTTCAGTTTGGTGCACTTAGTATTTATAGTAAGTCATTTGTCCAACATTTCTATAACTAGCAGGAATCCTGGAGCAGCCTCAGTTGCAGTGATGGTCTTGGGCACCTTTGTTTTGATCAGTTATTCAAAGATTCACTAATTATAGTAAATCAAGGGTTGATAGAGATGGACCCTTTCTATTTCTAGTAAGGCACCATAGTTAGCAGTGAATGCTGTGAGCTACCTCTTGATGAAATCAGAATAGATTTGCAATGATTAATGATTGAGTTATAATATTATATATTATATATTATAATTATATACTTTAATGATAATTTTTATTAAGTGCATATCATTAATTGAATTATGAAGTGACTATAATAAAGTTATAATATAAAGACAGTTAAGTTATTTCAGCTTGTTCCACAAGCTACTTCATAAGGAGGAATTAAAAGTAAAGAATGATGTTATCCCACATTGCTAAAAGTACAAGCATTCATTATTTAAAAAGCTATATATGCAAGACCATCCTTTAATTTAGGACATGTTATGAGAATAAATCTATATGCTATTCCTCAATTGTTGTTGGAAATCGGTGACTAGTTTTTCAAGGACCAAAACCCTAGGAACAAGAGGGATTGGACGAAACCCCAGTCTTCATTCTGAGGTGATCTTCCTTTCTGAGATCACCATTGAGCTTCATAGTGAAAGGAGATAATGTTCATGGCAGATTGTTGAATCAGTTTTGGTGATTGAGAGACCATTTTCAGATGTTTTGCCCTACACGTCCTTGAATGTCTTTCGCAGGTATACATTCAACTGATTGTTGCTCTTTTTGGTATTGTGAGTTTATTGTGGAGGTCAATTTAGTCCTTGGCAGATTGGCCTTCATTGGACAGAGCTGCAGGGAGTTGGGCATCAGTTTTACTTGATTATATATTTCAGTTTGGACGTCTACAACAGTCATCCACTCAAACAGAGCTGAGTATTACACAGGGACTGGTAAAGTGTTGACTGATAGTAGAGATAAAAAATATTCTGGGAAGTTGTTTCTCTAATACAAGCCGTCTGGACATTAGCAAACGTTTGCTATGCTTCTATATCTGCTCAACAAGTTCCTTCCATTTATTCCTTAACCTATTCTACGTGTCACCAAACAAATATGCTATAATAGCTCTTCACGAATAGATTTGAATAGTTATTTATGCCTAACTCGTAACATAACACTCCCTCATTATTTATTCAAATGGTGTAATAAAATACGGACTCCAACAACAGGATCCATTCCATGTTGACTTTCATCAGGACTTGAATTTGTGGATGACTTAGAATGTGGCTGTGAAGTATTACATATAGCATGGGAAAGTCTTAGTACCTTTTAATCAGTCAAGATGAGATTCTTAAAAATATATCTCATAACCTTAAAAGATAATGGGAAGATAAACTATTTCCTTTTGCATGACACTAAAAACCCAAGTTGAAGCTACACTTCTATGCTGCACTGACAAGATTTTGTAGATTTTAATCAGTCTGGCAACTGTAATTGATTGTTGTTGTCAATTATCATGTCAGATTTTGGAGAGAGAGTTGTTACGATTGCTACTGAAAAGCCTTTTGCCAGGTAATACTACATTGAAAGCAAGGTTACATGGGTTTCTAGGTATAACTTTAATCAAGGTGTGGATGTGTAGGTTGCGTGAACCAACAAAACTTGGGCCTATCGGTTGGAGGGTACGCTGTGTGCCACCCCCACCTGCAGGCTCCCTTATGAATCCTTCACTACAAATCTCCATCCTTCACCCAACAAAAACAGATTAGTGTGAAGGATTAAAATAAAACTGAAATTGTTGACCCTGAAAGTTGCCATCTGAAATAGAAAATCACCTTGAAACATATTAACTTTCAAATCAAATATATTAATACCAAAGATTTCATGTAAAATTTAAAGCAACAATGAAGATTATCAGCTAAACACAAAATCAACGTTTTATCCTAAGTGATCTATAACTGCTGTGCAATGGGTGCATTAATGGTGCAATCCGATTTCGCTAGCTATGCACACCCAAACAAAGCTGTCGCAAGGAAACATGTAATGCTTGCCTTTAATCTTACGATCAAGAGAAGTTGATTGATCAAGCCTGCATTACTGGTTAAAAGCAATCCATAAGAGTAAACTATTTGTTAAAAATATGACAGGGATGAGTATGAATTCCAAACAGCTTCCTAGCTATTCTTTAAATGAAGCTCTTGTACCATTGTGAATGTTTATAAAGAATGAATCTCTGAAAAACCAAAACAAGAATTTTGCAATATCACTAAAGAAGTTATTTCAATAATATGCAGTGACATATACTTCATGGGTGGATTTGGTACTGTGGCTTGGGTAGATGTGGATCAATATGTATCTGTTCAACCGGACTCCATTGTAGTCAATGGCTTCAAGCAATCTTTAAAGGTATGCATAGCTTTTCTTTCATGCCTTGTATCCAGATTTTTCTAAATCATCCTATGCTAGCTGTCAATCAGAATTTCAATCTTGACTAAACTCGTCTATATAAAAGAAATGTCACATCTCATATATGTTCTTTATGTTCAGGTCCTCAATGGGATTTTCTCTAAAGCATTGGTGAAGATCCTCTCAGACGAAATCATGGTGGATGATGTCGAAATAATTTCAATTGATAGAAAAGGAATTGATATTCGAGTCCTCCAAGGAAATCATGTGCGTGGAGCCTCCTCTTAACCCCCACGAATCTAGTATTGAAGTTAATGATTGATAATATATGGTACCTCTAACTCACACAATTAAAACTAATACTTTACTAAGATTTGACTAGAAGTGTTTTAGTCTTGACTGCAGTTCAATGTTCGAAGATTGTCTTTTCAGCAACAAGTTGACACACTAGAAGGAGCAAAATTGGCCCTCTCAAAGATCATAGAAATGGGGTCTACTACGGGATTATAGACTCAAAATGTGGCACTAGATGCAGTTCATATGAGAATGATAACGAATTAGACTGGTACTCAATCAAAGGCCATTGAATCCAAGAAGGGTGTTGGACCCAACCTCTGTCAAGGTTAGAACGCAAACTAGCACCGTAGACCAACGTAGGCTTCCCAAGAAATATGTAAATATTAAAGACTAGAGAGATAACAATGTAATATTATGAACATTAAATTTTTTTTAATAAACTTTCGTTTTGGCATATTCAATTTATTCCAATTAATATCCAAATTATTTCAATTACTTTTGTAATTTATTTGTAGTTTAAAACAAACAATAGATCGATTTGACTTCAATTTTTAGAGAACACTTTTGGCCTGTCATAGCCAAATTTAAGTGTATGCAATTAATTTCAAAGATTTGGTTGAGTAGGATATTAATTGAAACTCACAATATTTTATAAGCAACCAAAACATATCAACACGACTCAACAATATGAGATGTTAAAAATAAAAGGGTTAAAGTAGTATAGAGTACTTGACAATTATATACTCTGCACTTTTCTCTTTATAATTTTGCATGTGTTTTGGTATTTTCCACCCTAGTCATGTTTAGGATTCATTCCACTTGTTTCCAAGCCTTCACTCTGCATTTGTTTGCCAAACGCTCTTGTCCATGTACTAGTTTCCTTGATCCACCTTAGAGACTAGTATGTACGTGCCCATCTCAAGTAGACATGTTGAATTAGGATCATAACAAAAACCAATTTCTTAACCTTACTACATTTTCCAATTGTTTTATCATATAAATCATCATAGAAAACTATTTTTTGACATTCATTAGCATTTGTTTGCTCTCTTGACACTTTCACATTCTTCCCATACCAAGTTGCTGAAAAGCTTTCATTAGCACATGTGATTCCTCCACATTTAGGACTCACTTATGAGTCCTCTAATTCTAAATTTATTAGAATTATATCTCCTCCATCAATACACTTTAAATTCCCTCTCTTCTTGCTTTTACTCGTTTCCTTCAGTATCATAGGATTTTCTTGCCCCAATGTCGAGCATAGTTCATGTATCTTCAAATGCTCCTACATATACAAATAGCCTTAATGCATTCCTCATTGACAACAATCCTTCATTCCTTTTAGCAGACTTCTCCCTTAGCACACCCTTGAGTTAGCATTCCCTACTACTTTGTTTAGTATTGGATGCCACATTCTAAAGCATGTCCTAGAATTTTATTTTTACAACATTTACATACACATACACCTCTTAGGTAGAGATTAGACACTCCCAAATATTTTTACTACTTTAAGATGAAATAAAACATCATCAAGTATAAGGCATTCTACAAAATGCACCATTTCGCTTAAATATGTATTACACTATCTTATGGAGTGATACCTAGAATTTGCTTATGGTACACTGTATGGAAAATTTCAGGTAAGAATATTATTAAAGTTTTTGGGTATTCTTGCATAAGGATACCAATGTTTATTGTGGATTGGGGTCCACTTTGCAAGATAGAAATGCACCCTTGCAACATGAGCATGGATGGTTTGGCACTAACATATAATGCATTTTTTGAATCTCTTACAAACCAGTTAAAATCTATTGCAATCTATAGCAGTCCATGTTTTAACTTTGGCAAATTCCAAACATATCAACTTTTCAACTAGGTACTATTCGTAACACTTTTATCATCAATTTATAATAACATTTCAGTTTCCAAATTGTGTATTTGTGTAGGCCTACTTAAAAAATGTAAACTTAATGTTTTTATTATTATTAAAGAGTAATTAAGGTTTTACAAGCCTCCTAAAACTTAGATGCAATAAAACGTGACTTTTGATGTGGAAATAAATTGTAATTAAATTTACTATAAATATAATTAATTAAGACATATTACCGTTGTTATATGTAATAGTGTCACATTTGTAACCACCTTAATAAAAGAGGAAAGATACCATATAGAAGAAAAAGAAAACGAGGAAATAATTTATATAGTGGGCACAAAGAATGCATAGTTAGGGTATTGGTTGGCTTTGGGCATTGTAGAAGGGGCACATAATGTGTATCCATCGTACAATACATCGTAGACCTAGGAGTGTCCTAGTTAGGGTTGTGTTATTTTCTTGTTGTGAGGCATGTGTTTCATATCATTAAGTTATTTAGGGTTCAAAGTAAGAATTGTGTCTTGAAATGCTTCCTACTTTGGAAAGTTGAGACCTGCACTGATCCTTTGTGTGTGTGTATCCTTGCAAGAACATCAAACTTGTCTCATTACACAAATATGTATCTACTTATGTATTATGCATGTCAATAATAATGTTCAATGATTATATTTATTCGTGTACATTAATCTTAATAATCTTAATTTGTTAATATTGATGCATGTTGTAATTTTTTATATTTTTATTTATCAAGAGCATTTATTAAAGTATAATTATTTTTCTTTAAATAAAGTGATCAAGATTTCCATACAATTTAATAATTAAAATATTTATAGTAGACAATTAAGTAAAGGTAAAAAGAGGAATAATATTTGGTATTACAACATGTTAAGATTCAAATCACTTGATTTTATTGTACATAAGCATTCTTCATTTAGGGTTTGGTGTATTTGAAAGAAATAAAATAAAGTCATTTTGTAATAAAAGTTTAGTACATTTATCACATTGAATATTATTTATTTGTCACCTTATGTTATGGTTAAGTTGTTTTAATTGTAGATTTTTTAACTTATAAATAGATTGAATATAGATTAATTTCTATTTTTTTTTCTAAACTCAAACATCTTGAGTATTTTAAATTGATTAGATTGCTTTTAAGTAATAAGAATTGCCTAAACTTGCATGATTTACTACTCTGGGAGGATGAAACCTATTCAAATTGCACTCAGAGAACCAAAAATCCACCACAAAACCTCCCCAAAACTTGTTGAAAGCTACGCCTATGTTTATCAGTAGTTGAATTCTTTGCATAAGTTTCATATACTTGGATTCTTTATTTTGACTAGTTTCATAACTTCCACAGCAAATACCTTGGAGTATTTCATATTTCTCAAACTTTCATTAAAAAAAATTACTTGATGAACTAATTAAATGAAATTGCGACAATTTAAACCTATTTATGAAAATATTTTAATATATATGTAAAGTTATTTAGGATATCATATACATAGATTTTAGAATTAGATAGTCAAGATTAGAATATCAGTTTTCAATTCCTACGATAATATTGCAGTTGGAATCTTGAGAGGTTATAGAAGCTAGGATTACTTGGCATCTTTTTGATTTACTGCTCAAATAAAATAAAGTAATGGAAATCATAAACAAATGAGCCATAGGTATACAATCTCTTGTAGCTGGGATAATTTTTTATCACCAACATGACACATGTATGGGTGATACAAATCCATGAAAATATATGATGGATTCTAAATTCTAGTGCTCATTTTAAAACTTGTTCTGCAATAAATCTCACAAGAAATGTGTTAGTTTTTTAAACCTCTGTTTTTTTGTGTGTAAAGTTTTTACCCTTTTGAAAGGTGTAAAAATAAAGTAAAATAAGCCTCGTAGTAGTTGATGTTGTGACCAAGGTAAATAAGCACAAACTTGGATTTGTTGCTCATTGAATTCATCGACATATGACAAGAGAAAAGAATGAGTTGTGTGCATCCATGAGAAGTGCAGGCTTTTGAGCGATAAGCGATGCACATAGGATTAGTTAAATGTTTTTTTGTGCCAGGACAACCATGGCTAAATATCTACCAAGGCTCGTAGAAGTTTCTTGCAAAGAGGACGACC